>CM040245.1:15676289-15876289 GCA_022545495.1 Chrysanthemum lavandulifolium
AGGTTGTTGATTTGACACAGTGACAAAGTTTTTGAAGAAGTAGGATGCTAAGAACGCCAAGAATTTTTTGTTTTGCTAAAGATGTTACTATTTTTCTTTCTCTTTAATGAACAAATATGAATGTGATTTGGTGTACTTATGTTTGATTACTACTTTCAGACATGTGCTTTAAGTATTTTGTGAACTTGGTATTTGGCAAATTGATTGGTGTCTCATTACGTAGTTTCATCGTTAGTTTTCATATCATGGTTTTATAATTTTGTTGCATAACACTAACCTGTGGCAATAAATACCAGCGGGCATGGGTATGGTAGAAAATTATACCCATTGGCGGGTGACGGGTGCGTGACGGGTGAGAAAAAAACTACGTGGGCGGGTGACGGGTTAGAGATACCCGTGCCCATTACCCACGGGTGCCATCCCTAGTTTGCACCTAGCAAGAATGGCTCTCCGTTTGTTTACATGACACTTGTGAAATATGTTAGCATTTCTTGACAATTCAATGATTTTAATGCTTCAGGGTCGATACCACTTGCGGTGGGGCGAATTTTAATTTTGCTAAAGGGGCCGAACACTGTAGTTTGAAAATGATAACAAAAACATTGTATATGCATGCGACAAAAAATGTTGTGTTTTAAATTATCATGCTAGTAATAAAAACATGGGCGAAGCTTAATGAGGACCGGGAAGGGTCCCGGCCCCCTAGGCTTAAGCCCGTTTATTTTATTTATTTATTTATTTATTTATTTTTTTTTCGCGATTTCATGTGTTAAAAAAATCATTTCGGCCCTCTCATCTAATGTTTTTCCGGAAAAGTTTTTGTTTCGTTCCAAAAAAAAATTTCTAGCTCCGCCGCTGAATAAAAACAAGTCAAAACATGTATCACAAGCCTTTTAAGTTTAACACGTGCTGTGAAAATATCATTTAACAAGTTTCTTTCATCTCTTCATGAATAAAAAAGCTTTTACATTGTAATTGAATAGGAGGAGTTGGTCTAAAACGAAATGAACTAGTTTATCCGTAAAAGCTAAATTTTACTTTGAGCTATGTGTTGAACAATATGAAGGATCTCTTTTGTCAAGTTTGAAAGTCTAAAGAAGTTAAAAGGTTAAAAAGGATAAAAGCAGAAGTTTGAGGGCTAAAGTGAAATATTTCTGAGTATATAATCTCTTGATATTTCTAGGGTTTCTCATTCACTTTTATTATCCCAGTATTCGATTCTCTCTCTAAGTTTCATATAGTCTTCCTTCTTGATATCTGTCTTGATATCATTGTTGATATCTGTTGGTTCTTTGTATCAGGATCAATCTCTTTTGATCTTGTTTAGTCTGAGTGTTGAGTGATATATGTAGTAAGGTTGCTGGTGTCTACCTAGTAGAGATCAGTCTTGTTTCTTTGTATCTGTATTGGTAAGCATCCAGTTGGGGACTTATCTTCTTAACTTTGTTATAATAAAATACACCAAAGGGGTGGTTGGTTGGGTGTACTTGTGAATTGTTGTGTGCTCTTGATCATTTTTACATGGTATCAGAGAGCACGGTTCTGATCTGGTGGTTTTAAGATTTTAGGGTTTTGGAATTTTTTTGGGGATTCTTGCAATTGGTGGTTGAATTGGTTAATTGAGGCTGTTTTCTTAACGGCCGTTGTTGATTTGTTCTGTTTGGGATTGGATCTGGTGATTTTGTGGGTTTCTTGGTTAGGGTTTGTTGAAACCCTAATTTGGTATTTTGGGGGTTTTTTCCTTGGTGGTTTATTGTTGTTTCTTGGGCCTGTTCTTGATACAATATTGCTAGATTCATTGAATCTGGTGGGTTTTGTATCTTTTTCCGCTGATATATCTCTGTAAGTACTTTGTTTCTTTTAAGATAACACAAATTTGGTTTAGAAGGTGCAAAAGGGACAGTTAACTTCTTGATCTGCCAACCTAGATTGGTACGAATACCTGCTCTGACTGTTCCTAGTCTTCTGGCTGATTTGTAGTTATTCTTGGGTGTGAGTTGTAGTTTTTATAGATTGTTTTTTCTGTTCTTTAGTATCTTGTTGTGTCTAAGTCGAAGGAGGATAGGTTTTGGGCAGTCTTGGAAGTTGGTTGTGTTGTTTTGTTCTGGTTTAGTTGTTAGTATTGCTGTTATTGCTTGTTGCTTATTGTTTCGCTCGCTTTTACCGCTTGTTCTTATTGATTGGTTATTATGGCTATTGAAGATGAGCCTAGTGGTAGTAATGTTCAAGTATTAATTAGTAATCTAGATGCAGGTAATCCTTTTCATATTCAAACTAATGATAATAGTGGAACTGCTCTTATTCCATTTAAACTGCTTGGAACTGATAATTATAGAATTTGGTTTGGTGCTATGAAATTGGCTTTGCAAGCTAGAAATAAGTATAGCTTTGTTGATGGTACTTGTCTTAAGGAATCATTTGTTACTAGTAATGTCTTGTCTGCTCAATGGGATAGATGCAATGCTATTGTCTTAACTTGGATTATGAATTCAGTGTCTCATGATGTTTATATGGGATTGGTTTATTCTGAAAATGCTGCTTCTGTTTGGCAAGAATTGAAAGAAACTTATGATAAGGTTGATGGGTCTGTTATATACAATTTATTGCAAAAGATTAACTCTGTGAAACAAGGTGGTAGTTCTGTTGCTGATTACTATCATAGGCTAAATTCTTTATGGAGAGAATTTGATTCTCTAACTAAGTTGCCTAAATGTGTGTGTGAACATAAATGTGCTTGTGAAGCTAGTACTGAATTAGTTTTGCATCAGCAGTTAATGAAACTGATGCAATTTCTTATGGGTCTTGATGATTGCTATCAACCTGTTAGAACTGCTTTATTAACCAGAGATCCTTTACCTGAGGTTAAAGATGCTTATGCTGTTGTGTCTAGGGAGGAATCTCACAGAGGGATTCCTGAGTCCTCTAGTGTTTCTGAGTCTAAACTTAATGCTTCTTCTTTTGCTGCTAAGTCATTTAATAACACTAGAAGAATGTATAATAACAGTAACAACACTAGAGGAACTAGTTCCAATTCTAATACTGCTAATAGAGGTCCTAATCCTAATCTGAATTGTAAAAACTGTGGTAAAATTGGACACACTATTGAAAGATGCTATGAACTCATTGGTTTTCCACCGGTTTTGTTAAGAGTAATAATCCGCTTAAACAAAATGGTTTTAGACAAGGTTATAATGCTAATATCGATAATAAGATGTCTCAAAAATCTTCTACTACTCCATCCGCAAATATTTCTTCCGGTTTTACTCGAGCGTATGAAGAAACTCTTGTCTTTGATCAATGATAGTTCTACAGAAGCATACATGCCAATATGGCGTGTAGGGCTTCATTCTTTAATGGAAATGTTTGGTTTAATATTAATTTTTCTAAATATTTCTTTGGGAATTCTAGTCTTTCTGTTAAAACTATATCTTTAGGTTGGATTATAGACTCAGGTGCTAATCAGCACTTGACTGTTTCTACTGTTGGTATGTTTAATATTGTGGACATTTCTAGTCTTAAGATTACTGTTGGACATCCCAATGGTACTCTTGCCACTATAAGTCATGTTGGAAATTTAAAATTAACTAATAATGTGACTCTTTATGATGTTTTAGTGGTTCCTGGTTACTGTGTGAGTCTTTTGTCTGTTAACAAACTGATTAGAGACAGTAAAATGTTTGTTGGTTTTGATGAAGATACTTGTTATATTCAGGATTTGAAAAGGGAGAAAGTTCTGGGGACTGGTAGTCAGTCTGATGGATTATATTTGTTTGATATGCAGTCTGATAATACTTTGGGTGAGTGTAATATGATCATGTCTTATAATGTTTCTAAACTTGTTTGGCATAATAGACCGGGTCATCCCGCCGATCCAGCCTTATCTCGTTCTTCGAAGGATCTTGGTATATCCAAGAATTCTTCTATCTCTGCTTAGAAATCATTATAGGGCTAAGCAAACTAGGGAACCTTTCCCTTTGTCTGATCATAAGTCTAAGAATCTTGGTGAACTTGTTCATCTTGACTTATGGGGCCCTTACAGAGTAACAAGTAGAGAAGGATATAAGTATTTTCTCACTATTGTTGATGATTATTCTAGAGTCAAAGTGGACTTACTTGATTAAAACTAAAGATGAGGTGTTTGGTGTATTCTGTTCTTTTATACACTTAATTTCTAATCAATTTGATGTTAAAATCAAAACCGTTAGATCTCGATAATGGTACCGAATTTGTAAACAAGAAAATGAGTGGAATGTTTTCGATCTTGGTATAATACATCAAACATCTTGTCTCATACACCTCAAAGAAATGGGATTGTTGAGAGAAACATAGACACCGCTCAATGTAGCTAGGAGTCTTATGTTTCAAGGGGGATTCCTTTGAGTTTTTGGTCCGATTGTGTTCTAATCACAGATATCTTATAAACAGTCGCCATCTTCTCGCTCTAAATGGTAAATGTCCCTATGAGTTGTTGTATAAAACTAAACCTAAACTTTCCCATTTGAGGTCTTTTGGTTGTCTTTGTTTTGCTACTATTTTGAATAATCATGATAAGTTGTCTTATAGGTCCGAAAATGTGTTCTCATTGGTTTTCATCTACTAAGAAAGCTTATAAACTTTTGAGTTTAGATACAAGGAATGTGTTTTTGCAAGAGATGTGAGATTTTATGAAAATGTTTTCCTTTAAAATGAAAACCCGTGATTCAACCGATACAAGTAGTGTAAATGAGGTTGAACACTTGAAGTTTTTGATAGTCAAAAGTCTCAAAGTCCCAATGATGAAGGGAAGATGCACCATTGAGGATGGTAGTTTACCATCTTCACATGATGCTAGTGATAATGAAATGATGCTACTTATATGCATCATGAAGATTGGCATTCTCGCAACCCATTTTGGTGACCAACACCGTCCGAGGGCAATACAAATCTTGAAAATACCGGTTTAGTTTTTACCGAGTCCGAAAATGTAAATGAAGATGTGCGACACCTCAGATTAAGAAGGTCTAGTAGAGTCTAAAACTCCTATTAGGTTTAATGACTATGTGATGCACTCTAAAGTAAGATATGGAATAGAAAAGTATGTGAGCTATGCTAATTTGAGTAGGATCAATATGTGTTTTGCTTCTACTTTAAATAAATCTGCTGAGCCTAAAAGTTATGAAGAAGCGCTTAAATGTCCTTATTGGTCCAAGCTATGAATAATGAAATTGAAGCTTTAAATAGAAATAATACCGGATCGAATGTAAGTTACCGTTGGTAGACATGCTATTGGGTATAAATGGATATGGAAAATCAAATATAAGTCTCTGGGAAGTTGATAGATATAAAGCCGATTAGTAGCTAAAGGTTATAATCAAAGAAGGGTTTGATTATGATGAAACCTTTAGTCCCAGAGTGAAAATGGTTACCGCGGATGTCTGATAAGTATTGCTGTTAGTAGAAATTGGCCTTTATATCAGTTAGATGTTAATAATGCTTTTCTATATGGTGATCTTGATGAAGATGTTTATATGCAATTACCTAAAGGTTTTAATGATGGAGATGATTCTAAAGTATGCAAACTTAATAAATCTTTATATGGGCTTAAGCAAGCTCCTAGGCAATGGAATGCTAAGCTTACTAATGCACTGGTAGAACATGGCTTTGAACAGAGTAAATTTGATTATTCTTTGTTTATAAAACAAAAGGGTCATGTTTGTTGCTTTGCTTATATATGTTGATGATATTGTTATAACTGGTAATGATGAGAAAGAAATCAATAACTTCAAAAAGTTTTTGAGTTCTAAATTTATGATTAAAGATTTGGGAGAATTGAAATACTTTCTTGGAATAGAAGTGTTAAAAAATGATAAGGGTATTTGCATGACACAGAGGAAGTATTGTTTGGAGTTGTTATATGAATATGGGTTACTTGCAGCTAAGCCTGTTGATACTCCCTTACCTGAAAACTCTATTTTAAGTTGTGTTGAAACTGATAAAGATAAAGTGTTGAACAATGTTAATAACTATCAGAAGTTGGTTGGTAATTGATATACTTAACTAATACCAGCCCGATATTAGTTATGCTGTTCAATCGCTTAAGTCAACATATGCATAAACCTTTACAATCACATCTAAAAGTCGCTTTAAGGGTTTTGAAGTATTTGAAAAGGTCTCCGTGTTCAGTTTACAGCTTAATAAGGAATCTAATCTTAAGCTTAAAGCTTATGCTGATTCTGATTGGGCTAAATGTCCTCTAACTAGAAAATCTGTAACTGGTTTTTGTGTATTCTTGGGAAATTCTCTTATATCTTGGAAAAGTAAAAAACAAGCTACTTTGTCTAGGAGTTCAGCTGAGGCTGAATATAGAAGCATGGCTTCTACTACCTGTGAAGTGATATGGTTAAGTAACTTGTTGCATAGTCTTGGTCTTAAAGGGTTGTTGCCTGTGGAGATATTGTGTGATAATAGTGTCGCAATTCGATTGCGTACCAATCCGCTTTTCATGAAAGAACAAAACATTTTGAATTGGATGTACATCTGGTTAGAGAAAAAGTTTCTACTGGTGTAATAAAAACAGTTAAGATACACACAGATGTTCAGTGGCGTATATTTTACTAAATGTCTTGGTCAAAGACAAAGATACTTTATTTTGCAAAAATCTTGGTATGTTGGATTTATTTGCGTAGTAATAATCGTGAAAAAGTTGCAGTCAAGGTGTAGATGAAAGCAGTGTTCAAGGTGAAGACTTGTCAACTTGAGGAGGGGTGTTGAATAATATGAAGGATCTCTTTTGTCAAGTTTGAAAGTCTAAAGAAGTTAAAAGGTTAAAAAGGATAAAAGCAGAAGTTTGAGGGCTAAAGTGAAATATTTCTGAGTATATAATCTCTTGATATTTCTAGGGTTTCTCATTCACTTTTATTATCCCAGTATTCGATTCTCTCTCTAAGTTTCATATAGTCTTCCTTCTTGATATATGTCTTGATATCATTGTTGATATCTGTTGGTTCTTTGTATCAGGATCAATCTCTTTTGATCTTGTTTAGTCTGAGTGTTGAGTGATATATGTAGTAAGGTTGCTGGTGTCTACCTAGTAGAGATCAGTCTTGTTTCTTTGTATCTGTATTGGTAAGCATCCAATTGGGGACTTATCTTCTTAACTTTGTTATAATAAAATACACCAAAGGGGTGGTTGGTTGGGTGTACTTGTGAATTGTTGTGTGCTCTTGATCATTTTTACACTATGTGTTCATAATTCGATATAAAACTATTAGAAAGAAACACAGAATCAAAATTCCATCTGGTACTAAAAAAAAGCTTGACCCGTGATTTAATTTAGTATTGAAAGTTAAGTACAGTAAAGTTTTTAAATGTTTCATTGTTGCTACACATTTATATTTAACAATTAGTTTGATACATATAATTTAGAAAGGGGGTGGAATATAAAATTCTTCAAATAGATTAGGAGGGGCCCAACTTAACAATCTTAATAGACTGTCAGTGAAATAGGCCAACTTATTACACATGAACATGGGCTTATGGGCTAGTTCCCCCCACCCCATCCGCCCCTGCTCACTTGGGATAACACCAACAAAAGTGTTACTCGAAAGGTCCAAAATCACCACCAAACTAAGAATAATGCTATATGTGTCCGTTCGTCCCTTCATCACCGATATATCACTATTAAGAACTTTTCTGTGATGAGACGTTGTACCAAGCTTGGGAAAGGTACACCGATCTCCTTTACAAATGCCTAACTCATGACCTTAACAGCCAGCAAAAGGTCAATATCTTCTACAAAAGCATCAACATTGCAGCTAGGCAGATGCTCGACCCTCAGGGGCCGATCCCTGGGATGATTCCTATCCAAGCCTTGGAAGCTATTCAAAACATGGCTGACCACTCTCAAAAGTAGCATGACGGAGGAAGCAGTAGAAGCGTGGGCGTAAACATGGATGTCATTGCAGCCATTACCAATAAACTTGAAAGTCTTGACAGGGACATGAAAAAACTGAAAGAAAATGTGCACGTTATACAAGTGGGTTATGTTACTTTTAAAGGAGCTCACATGGCCAAAGATTGCCCACTTAAGGAAGAGGTCAAGAGGGTTGAAGAAGTAAAATATGGCGAAACTAATAGGCCATTTCATGGATATGGGGGTAATGGAGCTAATTATCGAGCTGGACCTCCAGGGTACTACACAAGGATTGACAACAGGCCTCCTAAACCAAGTCTCGACGAATTGGTTCATAAGCATATCGAGGAATCTGCAAGGAAAAATGACAGGTTTATGGAATGGATGAACAAGGTAAAGGAGGACACGAACATAAACTTACGAAATCAAGATGCCGCAATCAAAAATTTAGAAACTCAAATTGGGCAGCTTGCTAAAGATTTCGAGCTAAGGGAGCCGAAGCTGCAACGATAGCATGCTAGGCCGTTTTCGCACAGGATGAGCAGGAGGAAGCACAACACACTTCAACAATCACTAACGACCTTTGTGGAATTAATTACCTACAAGAGGGTGATGAATCTGAAAAGGACGAAAGTTTGCCATGCCAACTACCTGAAAAGGAGCTTAATCCGGGAGACTTTCTATTGCCCTTCACTATTGGTAACTTTAAAATTCCTCCTTTAGCTGACTTAGGAGTTGGAGTTAATCTTATTTCTTCTTCATTGATTGATATTTTAAAACTAGCCAATCTTAAAGAAACAACAATGGTGATTGAAATGGCTGACACTAGTAAGGTTGTACCTAAGGGAATTGTTGATAACGTTTTACTTAAATTTGGTAAATTTCTTTTCCCCACCGATTTTGTGGTTATCGACATGGGCGAGCGGCAACATAATAACTTAATTTTAGGAAGACCATTTTTAGCAACATGTCATGCTCATATAAAGGTTTTTGAAAAACAAATTTCCTTGGGAATAGGGGGAAACGAATAACTTTTTATATGAATGATCGATTGAACCCTCATCCTGAATCTTCCAATGAAATCAGCGCAGTTAAAACGCCCTATAAACCTTTGTACCCCTTTAATAGTAACGTCAATTTATCCATAAGTGATTCACCTTTATGTTAAAGATTGAATCTAACAAAAATGAAAAAGATGTTGAAAGTTTTTGTTGGAAAATTTAGTGCACTTGTGGGATTAGTTCACACCTGGTTTTAGGTTAGAAGGTACAGAGTGTACACCCATGAGGTCCCTGAATACCCTGACTCAATAGTGGTTAGTACTGGTAGTGTTGGTTACTAATGATAATGTAGTAACTAATGGTTCCTACTGCTAGTGTGTTGGTTCTTGCTGGTAGTGTTGGTTACTACTGCTAAGTGTAGTTCCTACTGCTAGTGTATTGGTTCCTGCTGCTAGTGTATTGGTTCCTACTCGTAGTGTTGTAGTGATTAATATGTAACATCTTTGACTCATTCAAATGGTTGTTATGACTGCTTTATGACCACGTTTAATTGGTCATGTAACCACTATTCCTATGATAATAGAGGCTTATTATGGGTGATTAATCGGCCGTTAATCACTCATAAAGTCAATTGACTAGAGTGAGTGTTCTCTACTATATATAGAGATCGACATCATCAAAGATAAATATAGAGCAAAACAAGGAGAAACAAATGTAAAGCTAAAACACTTATATGCGCAAGGGTTATTGATTTGTGCCTATTTCAATAACTAACATTTGGTCTTATCCCAAGTAGATATTCGTAACCCGCATAGGGTCGAATAGTTTACTTTGGAAAGTGATCACACGATTCCAAGTGATATCCAAGAATCGATTTGGTCTTGCATTGCTACTGATTATCTTACCATGTTCTGGGCGAATAACCACCAACAATCAAACTAAACTATTTGTGATAATCAATGGCTGTTGCTGCTATGAAACATATGGCTTCAAACTTTGCCAAGCTCGACAAGTTTGAAGGGGTGGACTTCAGGAAATGGCAAAAGAAGATGCACTTCTTGCTTTCCAGCATGAGCGTGGTGACCACTCCTATTTCTGATGATGGTGATGATGCTACTGTTGAGCAGATCAGGACGAGGAGCAAATGGGAGAATGATGATTACATTTGCGAGGTTTAATCCTCAATGGTATGTCCGATTCTCTATTTTACATTTATCGAACTTTGAATCTTCCAAAGAACTATGGATTCCTTGGATGCCAAATATATGGTCGAGGATGCATCAAGTAAGAAATTCCTTGTAAGTAATTTCACAAATTACAAAATGACCGATTCAAGACCGCTTATGGAACAATACAATGAACTTTGGTATACTTGGAAGGTTTACACAACACAATATGCACATGGACGAGGCTTTTTCACTCTTGTGTCATTGATAAACTTCCTCCTTCTTGGAAAGATTTCAAGCATACCTTGAAACATAAGAAGGAGGAGTTAACTCACTGTTGAGTTGGGCGATCATCTCGCGCATCGAGGAATCTCTCGAGTGCGGGATAATGATAAGCCAAAGAGTAGCAATGTTATCGGTCCATCTGTTGTCAATATGGTGGAGCATAACAACTCCACCAGGTACAATGACAACAAGGGTAAACGTGGTTGTGTAGATCTTAAGTTTAGTTCTAGAAAGATTGTAACTTTGTTTAATGTTATTCATGTTCCTGATATAAGGAAGAACTTGGTTTCAAGTAGTGTTTTGCATAATCATGGTTATAAACAAGTTATTGAATCTGATAAATTTGTTTTGTCTAAACATGGTGTGTTTATTGGTTTTTGCTATTTATGTAATCAAATGTTCAGGCTTAAGATTGTTAATGATTATGTTAATTCAGCCTTTGTGATTACCTCTAACCTGACTGACTCTTCCCTCTGGCATGCTAGACTTGGCCATGTACACTATAAAAAGATGCAAGATATGTCTAAGGATGGGTGAATCCCAGCATTTGACATGAACACTGAAAAGTGTAAAACTTGCATGTTGACCAAAATAACTAAGAAACCTTTTCAGGGTGTTAGACGTGAAACTAAGCTCTTGGAGCTAATACACAGTGACCTGTGTGATTTGCATGCCACTCCCTCTTTGGGGAATACGAAGTACTTTGTGACATTTATTGATGATGCTTATAGGTTTTGTTATGTCTATCTCATTACATACTAAGGATGAAGCATTAGATAAATTCAAAGTATTTAAACGGAAGTTGAATTGCAACTTGGGTCCCCGATCAAAAGATTAAGGATCGATAGGAGGCGAGTACATGGATACTCAGTATTTTCATCATGGTATAATCCATGAAACGATCGCTCCCTATACTCCTCAAAGAAATGGTATTTCTTAAAAGAAAAACATGGCACTAAAGGAAAATGGTTAATTCCATGTTGTCCTATTTAGGACCGAGTCAAGGGTTCTGGGGTGAAGCTATGTTAATGACTTGTTATTTATTAAATAGAGTTCCCAAAAAGGAACAAGATTACCCTTATGAACTCGGACTAAAAGGAAACCCAACCCGAACTATCTCGTGGTTTGGGGTTGTAGGGTCATTGTAAGACTCCCGATCCAAAGTCAAAACTTTGGGTGAAAGAGGCATTGAATGCATCTTTGTTGGATATGTTGAGCATTCCAAGGCTTTTAGGTTCTATGTTATTGAACCTAATGAATATGTTTCAATTAACTCCATAACCGAATCAAGGATGCAATCTTTGATGAGAATAGATTCTCATCGGTCCCTAGACCAAGTCGAGGATTCCTAATGGAACTCATGACATTGGTGTATCGAGGTCCTCGATGATGAACCATCAAGAGTCCCCGATGAGGTTGTGGTTCAACAACCTAAACCTATGCTCGTGAAGAGCAAAGTGTCGTGAATCCAAAGTCATTTGGACCCGAGTTTCAATTATACTTAATTGAAGGAACTAGGGATGAGGTCTCTAACCAATACTCCTATTTCTTCATTGTTGAGCATGATCCCAAGACACATGAAGAAGCAATGAAGTCCCAGGTGTTGGTTGATCTACCACCTGGTTGCAAACCTTTGGGTTGCAAATGGAGTTTCAAAAAGAAAATGAAGGTAGATGGAACTATTGAAAATTTCAAGGCAAGACTAATTATTCAAGGCTTTAAACAAAAGTCAGGAATAGACTATTTTTATACTTATGCCCCTGTGACACGACGGTACCATAAGATCGTTGATTGCTTTGGAATCAATTCACAACTGATTATTCATCGATGGATGTGAAAACAGACTTTCTTAAATGGTGAATTGATGAGGAGGTTTATATGAACCAACCTCGTGGTTTCATCTTGCTCGGCAATGAAAACAAGGTGTGTAAACCGATTAAGTCTCTATATGGATCAAACAGCACCTAAGCAATGGCATAAAAATTTGATGAAGTGGTTTTGTCTAATGGTTATTTACTTAACCGCCTCACAAATGTGTATATAGCAAATTTGATGAATCGTAAAGGAGTCATCATTTGCCTATATGTTGATGACATGTTGATCTTTGGCACCGACCAAAATCAGTTGACCGACAAAAGAATTTTGTAATCAAAGTTCTCCATGAAGGACATGGGGACGCCGATGTTATCCTTGGTATAAGGATTAAATATGAAAGTAAAAGACTTTCTATCTCTCGCCTCATTATATTGAGAAGGTGTTAAGAAAATAAATTACTTTGATTGTACTCCGGTGGAGTACAACTATGGATGCTTGTGAGAAGTCGATGCCTAATAATGGCAAAGTCAGATCTCAACTTGAGTATTCTAGGTAATTGGCTGCCTAATGTATGCCATGACTTGTATAAGACCCGATATTGCATTTGCAATGGGCAAACCGAGTGTATACTAGCAATCCTAGTGCTCATCACCGGTAAGCATTTAGGGGTATCAAGTATCCAAGAGAACTATGGATTATAGTCTCTCATATCTTGGTTATCCTTTAGTATTAGAAGGATACACCGATGCAAGTTGGATCAAGAACACTAAAGATAATTCGCTCACCGGTGGTGGGTATTCCTACTTAGTGGAGTGCAATTTCTGGGCATCCAAGAAACAAACATGCATCACCAGCTCAACAATGGAATCAATTTGTGGCTCTAGCAATTCCGGTAAAGAAGCCGAATGGTTGAAAAACTTGCTTCTTGAGATTCCATTGTGGCCTAAACCTATAGCACCTATTTCTATCCGTTGTGATAGTACGACTACATTGTCAAAGGCTTATAGACGGATGTATAATGGGAAGTCTAGACACTTAGGTGTCGTACATAGCATGATTCGTGAGCTTATCATGAATGGGGTGATTTCTATAGAGTTTGTAAGATCTCAACACAATTTAGCCGATCACTGACGAAGGATTGGCTAGAGACTTGGTTATAAAGTCGCTAAAGGGATGGGTTTAAGTCCAACTTAGTCACCGAATGCTAAGACACCCAACTCCTCCTAAAGAAACTTGGGAGTTGAGTTCAATGTGGAAAGCTAAACATTCAGTGGACTGGACATGTTTATTTTACATCCCAAGGTTGTTCTCAGAACCTGCTGAAAAGGAGGATGAAGTCTTTACTTCTTAATGGTTAATTTCTTTGAAAAAGTGCTTGGCAGGAGCATGAATAAAGAGGAATCACCTATGTGAATGTTGAAATTTTGCCGCTTCAGGGAGCTTTGAACTTTTGGCTCTTGCAACATTTATGAATTTGGATATGGACACATGGCTTGTAAAGTGTCAAGAGCGTTTAAGTGTTTGAAAACTTGTGTGTATTTATCTTCAGGTATCAAATGGGTTGAAGAGTCTTAGAACACCCTGATTCTCGAATATTTGAACGAGTAATGTACTGCGATGGAAATTCAATCCTCAGGATATTTCCATTTATGCACATGTTTTCGGGATTCAAAGCATCCTGATCATGTGTGTCTTTTACAGAGATCACTTTATGGGCTCAAACAGGCCTCTTGTTGGAAAATTTAGTGCACTTGTGGGATTAGTTCACACCTGGTAATGGGTCAGGAGGTACGGAGTGTACACCCATAAGGTCCCCAACACCTCGACTCTATAGTGGTAAGGTTCAACGTTTACTACCGTTGTCGAGTTAATCATCGCTAGTACTAATATTACTACTTTTAAGCGTAGTTAATAATGCTAGTACTAACATTACTACTATTGGCCGAGTTAATCGCTAGTACTAATGTTACTACTTGTTAGGCGAGTTAATACTACTAGTACTAACATTACTCACCGCTTGGCGAGTTACTACCGCTAGTGATGCTGGAATTAACTTGTAACGGCTTTGACCTATTCAAGTGGCAGTTATAACTGCTTAATGACCACGTTTAATTGGTCGTGTAACCACTATTAGCTATAATGGGGATAATTATGAGGTAATTAATGGGCCGATTAATCCTTAATAATTCCATTTGACTAGTTATGAGTATCTCTATATAAATAGGAAATCACATATGCATGAACAAGAGACAGAAAATATAAACACTTCGATGCAGAAGGGTTAATTGATTTGTGCCTAAATCATTAACTTACATTTGGTCTTTTCCCAAGTAGATATTCGTGATACCCAGGCATTAGGGTCGAATAGTTTACTTTGGAAAGTGATAACACGATTCCAAGTGATATCCGGTAACCATTCATTGGTAATTAGTTAGGTTATTGACTATCTTCACCTCGCTTTGGGCTCATAAACCCCAACACCTCTGCTTGGTTTCAGCGGTTTGTTCTATGTCGCTAGGGTTGATTTCAACAGACGCTCCGACACATCACTATGTATTTACTGCATGTGGACTGGATACCGCTTACTTTCTTTTGTATGTTGATGATATTGTTTTGACTACATCTTCTACAACTTTTCTTCGGCGTATCATTTTGTCTTTGCATGCGGAGTTCTCCATGACTGATTTGGGCCCTCTTAATTATTTTTTTGGGGTTTTTGTGACACGTAACACTTCTGGGATGTTCTTATATCAACAGAAGTATGCCACTGAGGTTCTTGAGCATGCTGGTATGCTTGCTTGTAATCCGTGTCGTACTCCTGTTGACACGGATTCCAAGCTTTCAGCTAATGGTAATCCGGTTTTTGTCCCTACTTTATATTGCAGTTTTGCAGGGGTCTTATAGTATCTCACTTTTACTCGGCCTGACATCTCCTATGCCGTACAACATGGTTGTCTCTTTATGCATGATCCTCGGGAGCCTCATTTCTCTGCTCTTAAAAGGATCTTACGGTATGTTCGTGGCACGTTGACTTATGGTTTGCAGCTCTATTCATCTACGACATCCTCTTTAGTTGCCTATTCAGATGCATATTGGGCTGGTTGTCCCACTACATGACGGTCCACTTCGGGTTATTGTGTGTTTCTTGGCAACAATCTTTTATCTTGGTCTTCGAAGAGACAATTTACTCTCTCGCTCCAAAGGTCAAGTCGAGTATCGTGGTGTTGCCAATGCGGTTGCTTTGAGACTTCTTTGGTTGCGTAATCTTTACGCGAGCTTCATACACCACTATCTATGGCTACACTTGTTTATTGCGACAATGTGAGTGCGGTTTACCTCTTCTAATCCCGCAACATCAACGCATGAAGCACATTCAGATTGGCATTCACTTTGTTCGTGACTTAGTGGCCACCGGTCACATCCGGTTCTCCATGTTCCGCCTCGTTACCGATGCGGATATCTTTACCAAAGGATTACCTTCCGCTTTATTTGATGAGTTTCGCACCAGCTTGAGTGTTCGTTCCTCTCCGCTCTAACCGCGGGGGATGTTATCGGACGTTAGTATCGGCCCAAAGGCCTTGTGTGTATATTGGATGTATTTCTTAGGGTTAGGCCCATTTGTATATGATATATAGACATCACATTGTAACTATTATGATCAAGCAATACAAGGGTTTTACAACGTCCAGTTATGAATCTGTTGAAGGTTTATGAACCGTGGAGATGAGTATATGAAAAAGAAGATTTCAGCAGTGCTGAAGTGCTAATATGCTGATGAAACGCATGATTTACTTGTCGAGTTAACCTGAGATGGAGTACTTATTCTCAGAAACAGGGGAAATTTAGCTAGAACAAGCATATCAGGTTATGTTAACTAACCTTAGTTAAGGATGGCTACATATTCAATGAACTGATAGTAAGAAATACAAAAAAAATTTCTCAACTGAGTGCCAAGTAAAAATCACTAATTAATATGACAAGCATTACAAATCTTTAACCACACTTTTTGGAGAAAATAAAAGAAAGACTGTCTCCATGCTTTGCTTGCAATCAAAGGAGCAACAACAGCCCAAAAACCAATTATAAATCCAAGCACAATACTAATGATAAGACCCCAAGTTTTTCCATCTGATTCATCATCATTCACTTCTACTTCACCTCGTGTACTCGCATCAGGTGCGACCCCTTTCCTGTTGCATAGAACTGCAAGCGGGGGGCCACAAAGTGAGTTCCTCAAGAAGCTCAACTCACTAAAGCTCTGAAGTTGAGTACTCGTTGGGATTTCCCCTGTCAGTTGGTTGACAGATAAATTCAGCCAATTTAAGGTTGTTAACCTTGACATGCTCCAAGGAATCCTCCCATCAATCTGGTTAACAGACAAATCAAGAGATTCAAGTAATGTCATTTTACCAATCTCCTCAGGAATTCTTCCCGTTAGATGATTGCCAGACAAGTTCAACCACCTCAACCCTAACAAGCCCATAAGCTCTTTAGGAATAGGGCCCAGAATCTGTTACCTGAAAGATCCAAGGTTGTGACCAGATAAAGAATAGTGCTGTATTGAAACTCTCGTCCTTTAGTAACCAGCGATGCACTGCCAATAACTTGCACCTGAAACGGCACATCATATAGCACAATTTCACTAGATTGTTGCCTTCCAGACATGATACTGAAATTGTAAAAGCATGTCGGAAGTGTTCCCGAAAGATTGTTATGAGCAAGATCCAATATCTGGATGGAAGTGAGACGACATAGTTCAACCGGGATTTCACCTTCCAATTTGTTTGACCTGAGGCTGAGTAGTTTCAACTTTGAATCTTCTCCCTCTATTAACAACGGTATGCCACCAGCGAATTCATTCTCCGCAAGCATGATAATCTGTAAGCTTTTTGAATTGAAAAGAAACGCAGGTAACTTTCCAGAGAGCTTGTTGTTCTGGATGTTGAATGATCGAAGAGAAGTTAAGTTCCCCACAGATTGTGGAATTCCACCTATGAGATTATTGTTCTCAAAGTTTATGACTGATAATGCTTGCCAATTCATCCAACAATCAGGAATAGCACCTGAAAGTTTGTTATTGGCCAAATTGAGAACTTGCAGTAGTCTATCTTTTTCTAAACTAGGGCATAAGAAATTCTCGAGAGATCCTGAAAGATTATTGTTTGATATATCTAGAAGAACAAAGTCAGCATCATTGATTTTTCCTGGTAGTGGACCTTCAAAATGGTTACTACTTAGATCTACGACTGCATTTGGTACAAGTATACTAAGATCTCCCACCATTCTCCCGCGGATATTATTATGAGATATATTCAAGAAAACAATATCAGTAAACGAGTTCCAAAACCAACTAGGAATGATATCTGAAATTCCCGTGTTGGCTATGTCTAAGTCTGTCAAGCTTTCTTGTGACTGAATCCATGATGGAAATCGAGGGCCTAAATTCCAAGAACCTATTCTCAAGACACCAAGTTTGAAAGGTGGGACCCAGTTATTATCGCTTAGTTCTAGCCTTAACATGTTTGCCTCTGCCCATATAGAGTTCAATGCTGTGAGATTGGCAAAGTGATCTTCAGTGACATCTCCAGTAAATGAGTTGTGATGTATAATCAAATAGTTTAGTTTTGTTAACTTGCCTAGACTTTTGGGTAGACTTCCATTGAAATTATTAAAAGAAATTTCTAACCGTTCCAATGATGTTAAGTTCCCGATTGAATCAGGGAGTGGACCAGAAAGTGAGTTAACGTTAAGTATTACCTCCTTTAAGGATGACAATTTTCCTAATGAATTTGGAATCGTACCAGAAAGGTAATTATATGCAAGATCCAGGGTAGACAGTTTTTGCAGTTGTCCTAATCTCTCTGGTAAATGACCTGTAAGGAGGTTAGCAGTGATAGCCAGATACCCCAATTTAGGTGAATTACATTCACAGAAATTATTCAGAAGCTCTGACACACTTCCGCCAAAATAATTAGCTCGAAGATCAACGTGAGTCAAGTTGCAGAGGTTACCAAATGAGTTTGGTAAGGTCTCGTTAATTTGATTCTGTGATAAATCGATACTAACAAGAGATGTCATGTTCTGAAGACTGCCAAGAATCGAGGTTGAAAGATTGCATGTACTAATATCTAGGGACTCAATACTAGAGACACTCAATAACCCCTTTAAAACTGATGAAGAATTCATAAAATCATTTTCGGAAACGTGAACAACTTTTAGATTAGGCATGTTTTGAAAACCACCGACCCTACTAGAAACTGGACCATGGAAAAGGCATCTAGTTAAGTCTAAGGACACTAACTTACTGAGACTAAAAATCCACCTAGGCATCAAAGTGTCAAAAATGTTGAAAGAAAGATCAAGTAAGGTTAATGAAGTAAAATTAACTTTGGATAAATGTTGAGGAATTTGAGAAAGATTACACGAAGGCAAGTGCAATTCCACCAATGATGGAAGGGTGTTGATCACTTGAAGCCAATCAAATGCACCGCTAAGATCATAGCCTGACATATCAAGATACTGCAACAAAGTTAAATTCGACAACCAACGAAGATTCTTCACAGGAACACTACTTAGCCATGGCCCCATTCCGATATCAAGGACAACCAACTTGGACAGATTCCCAAGTTGATGAGGAACTCCGCCTTGGAACTGTGACATTGAGAGATTCAAATATCTTAAATTCCCAAGAGAGCCGATGAAACTAGGAATCTGGATTTCATTGAAATTGTTGCAGCTCAAGTCTAGGTACTTAAGTTGCTTCAACGAAAGGAGTGAGGCATTTATGTTTCCTCCAAGCATCTTATCTGACGCTTCTTCAAGGTTACAATTAGGGCCTCGAAGGTGAAGCTCTTGGACATGACCAGTAAACTTATCACATACAACTCCAGCCCATCTGCAACAGTCGATTTTGGCATTGTTCCATGAAGAGAGCCGGTTGGCACTATCTATGAGATCACTCTTAAACTGCAGAAGGGCTAGTCTCTCATTCTCAACACACAAAATCCGCTTTGGGTTATCATCAGAAAAACTAATAGTACACAGCCCCAAAAGAAATGTAAGCCAAAAGAGCCTTAAAGGTGTCATATAGAGTATGTGCTTATAATTCAGAAAGTTTGATGATAAAGAATGTTTGAGGCACCAAATGTATATGAAACTTAAATATACACATATATATCAGTATATATTTGCATCCACTTGCATATGCACACTCACGCATGCAGAAACAATAGTCAAGAAACATCGAACACATGTCACTTAATCAAATAGATATGATGTTACATGAGTAACTCAATATTGACCATCTTTTGTAACTTGCTCAATGCCTGACTTGGAATTACTTGAGTCAGCTCTTTTGTCAGTATACTAGTTTTACACATATAGTTATAAATAGAGTAAGAACCATTACCATGTACTTGCCAAGATTCAAATAATCTACAAGCTGTATCATTTTTGTAATAAAACTGTTCGGTAAATTAGCTGTTGAATGTAATTATAAGTTGTTAACATCTATTTTATGTTTTAACAGCTCCGAGATATTTAAAAAGCTTCATGAATCAGCTTTTTATTTTGGAGCTACTTGTTTAAAATAAAAGATTGAAGCTGATGTATCCAAACGGAGCTACTTATTTTAGAAGAGATTATTTTTGTAACAAAACTTACAGCTTCAAAAAAGCTGCGTCCCGAACAGGCCAATTGTCTGAAAGATCTAAAACATATCAAAAAACAATTACTATAAAATTGTATAGTTATGAATCATATAAGCTAGCGAGAAAAAAACAAGTGGCTAAAAGCATCATTTCCACTAGGAAGGAAGCTTCGTTACAGTAGTCGCCATCAAGACTTTTTGGTGGATTATTTGTCCCACAAGCACTTAGTCCTAAGAAGATGCCATCTCTGTTCTCACCAAACAACCTCACTAATTCAACACACTTATGTTATCTAGAAGCATTTAGCAGCCATACATGTTTTACTAAACCAAACACTCAACCTAATGCCACAATTCATTTTTAAAAAGACTCTAAAGCACACAAAAGTCTCACAATCTAAGCCTTTAAAAGTCATTAAGAAGATTTGGTGATATGCATAAAAGTATTCATTAGACATTTAAATACTCAATAAAAATGAAAGGATGAAAATATGTTTACCAAATTTAGGCGATTGTAAATGCAGTTTTGATGACTTTAACAAAGACATGGGAAATTGGAAATCCTACAAAAGTACAAAGGTATATAAAAACTGGTTAGTGATGGGCCTAGTTATATAGATTCATGGATTTGGTACTTTCGGAGCAGAGTTTGGGTCATCAGGCCCACCTAGCCATATAGCAGTAAACTTTTTTTCAAGTTTATTACTCACATGGCTTTAGATAACATTATGTTTTATACTTTTTTTAACCATACTTTTGTATGTTAAAATGATAAATTTTATTTATAACCATAAGGTTTATTGCTTTAAATAACTGTCGATAGATCCTTCATATATAGGATAGTTACAAAACGTACTTGATTTATGTATGAGTATGTCTATGAATAGTTGTCTTTGTACAAAACAATTAGAAGTTATTCATTTTTCACTTTAGGTTAGTGAAGATTGGCGAATATCAACAACTAATTATAACTCCTTATGATCACTTATAGCATGGAAGTATCGGAAATCGTGTATTTTCTCTTGAAGCACCAGCCGCCAGGTACATTAATATTTTGCGTCATTAAAATTTAAAAGCGAAGTTGATAACACATTTAAACAAGGTCCTTACCACAATGAAGCTAGAAAATTTATATACAACAATCTTGTATCGTAAACTCATTATCCGATTTATCAACAAACACTGTTACACACTAGTTATGTGAAATTTCTATCACATTTACAGTCATTATGTAAAAGAAGATTTCTTCTTTTTCAAATCACAAAACTTGCACCAAACATTATACAAAAATTCAAAATACTTACTCCTCCACAGCTTGCTACTGATCAAAGGAGCCACAATGACCCAAAACCCGACAATGAACCCGATCAATATACTTGCAATAAGTCCCCAATCTGGCCCATCAGACCCACCTTTTCCTTTTTCACCGCCATCACTCACCCCTACAGCGCGGCAAGTTAAGTTAAGTGGAGGTCCACATAGCTTATTTCCGATAAAGCTTGAGTCTTGAAAGCTTTGAAGCTGAGTACTTGATGGGATTCTTCCTGTTAAATTGTTGTATGACACGTTTAGCCAGTTCAAGAAACTTAATCTTGACATGGTTAAGGGGATTGTTCCGTCAAGTTGGTTACTTGATAAGTCTAGTAATTCTAGAGTTGCCATGTTGCCGATATTTTCAGGGATGTTTCCTGTTAATCGGTTGCTTGAAAGATTTAACATTCTGAGCTCTACTAGCTGTGTTATTTCGCTTGGAATGAGGCCGGATAAATTGTTACCTGATATATCCAAAAACGTGACTAGACCAAGAATGCTGCTGTAACCGTTAATACGTCCCTTCATTTGCAGCCACGCGCTACCCATGAATTCATTGCTAGCTAAATCGACTCTCTGATCTGGATCCACTTTTCCAGTCATGACGCTAAAGTTGTTGAAGCAGTTTGGCATATTTCCCGAAAGGTTGTTATCAGCAAGGTCTAGGATTTGGAAGGAATCAAGTCTGCAGATTTCGCTCGGGATTTTGCCGTTGAGTTTGTTTGAGTAGGCTGAGAAGCTTCAAGATTGAAGCTTTTTCACCTGTTGGGATTGGTAGACCTCCTGTGAATTCGTTTTCTGCAAGGTCGATGATTTGTAGATTCTTGGAATTCATGAGATTTGCGGGTAGTTGTCCGGAGAGTTTGTTGTTGCGATGTTTAGTGACTCTAGCGAGGATAAATTTGCTAAAGTTTTTGGGATTTTGCCGCTGAGATTATTGTCTTGGAGGTTTAAGATATTTAAGAATTCCAGTTAGTCCAGCAATCTGGAAGAACACCTGAAAGAGTAGTACTCCGAGGTTCATATATATAATCTGTTTCTGCTCTGCATCTGTTTTAGAACAAAAGAAATCATTTACAGACACTGATGAGAAATTATTATCCGAGATATTCAGATACTGCAAACTCGAAACGATTCCAAAACCAATCGGAATGTTATCTGAAATCCCTGTGCTGGCTAGATACAAGATGAATATCTTCTTCTGGTTTTGAAGCCAAAATGGAAACTTTGGACCAATATTCCATCTATTCAAGCTCAATCTTGTGAGTTGGAAAGGAGGTTCCCAGTTATCAGCGGATACCTCGAGCCTTAACATGTTTGCCTCTGCCAGTAAAGTTACTAGACTTGTGAGATTAGCAAAATGGTCTTCGGTCACAACACCTGTTAGCAAATTGTGTTCAACGTTCAGGGTCATCAGCTTCATGAGTTGACCAATACTTTGAGGAAGACTTCCATTGATCTCGTTGTTCGAAAGATCCAACTTCTCCAAAGACGATAGTCGCCCTAAAGAATCTGGAAGTGGGCCCGAAATGGAGTTGTCAGGAAGATACATCGATATCAAAGATGATAATCTTCCAATCGAGTCAGAATCGGGCCTGAAAGTAAGTTATTACCGAGCTCTAAAGTTTGTAAAGATGATAAATTCCCTAAAGATTTGGGAATTGGCCCAGAAATTGAATTTCCATTAAGATCAATCCGAACCAAGTTTCTCAGGTTTCCGAGCTGTTGTGGTAAATTACCAGACAGCCCACTATATGCAAACCTTAAGGACTTGAGTTTAGATGATTCACATTCGAACAAACTTGTGAGCACCTCTAAGAGACTTTTCCCATCAAATTTATTCCAAGTAAGATTAATTTCAACTAAGTTACAAATGTTTTCTGTAGACGAGTTACCCGCTGTTTCAATACCCATGAGCTGATTATTAGACAAATCAAGGGTAGCAAGGAAGTAATGTTCATAAGGCCAGCAGGAACTAAACCGTTAAAGTCACAGAAAACTAGGTGTAAGGAAACTAGACTCTTTAAACTAGTAATCCAACTAGGTATTGAGTTAGTACTGAAATTATTATAAGAGATCAATAACTGAAAGTGAACTTAAATTCTGTAAGGAAGGGTTGAGTGTTCCTCTAAACCTTTGTATTGACGCTTCTGGGGTGTCATAGTTTGGCATGTCATCAGGCCCAGGAAGGCGCATTTCACTGACTTGGCCTGTTTGATTGTTGCAAGTGATCCCATACCATTTGCAGCAATCTTCATTGCTATTGTTCCATGAAACGAGGCGGTTTGCACCATCAACAAGGTCATTCTTGAACTCCAAAAGCGCGGTTCTCTCGTACCCAATACATTGAATGTTTGTTCGGTTTTCAGCAGACAAAGAACAATGGAAGAATGTAAAGATTGTGAGAACACAAAGGTATGAGAAAGGAAATGTGTGTGAACTCATTGTTTGATGATCAAGAATCTGTAATGTGAAAAAAAAGAGGGCATTTGTTAAGATTTTGTAAAGAGTGGTTGCTGGACACCAGCTTTGACTTAAGTAAAAAATTAACTGAATGTATTCCTTTCAGTAGTCAAAAAGGACAAAACAAAGTGTTCCCATTACTATAATTCTATAAATTATGGGCACAGCCGACTTGGAGATTTTTGAGGATGGTGGTATACTGTTTTTTTGTTACATTTATAGAAGCCAATAAAAAGTCATTAAGTCAGCAACTTGATTCTCAACCAGTACATATCTTTGAATGTGATCGCTATAATAAACTGCATGAATGCGCCAATCAAGTGGATAAGCTGTAGCTTCATGGGGTGGTTTCCTGAGCCCATGGTTTAGACTTTACACTTTTCATAATTTTGTCTCTTTGGAATATTTTAGGCCAAGTTGGCTATTGGCCCTGCATGGTCCAAAAACAGAAGATAAAGTCTTAGAAAATCGTTCATACACAATTAAATAATAATAATTGAATTAGTATATGTCTTATTTCAATAATCAAGCAAGATTAGAAGTACGAAAGTTCATACTACATTCAAAGAAAGTTCACAACTCTAACTATTTGTTTACATATAATTCAGTGTATATAGCGATAGTATACGGGTTCATTTCGTGAAGCACCACTAGCCGAATCTTGATCTTGCCATGATGCTTGCCATTGTTTATCATAAAATGTAGCCTCATCTGCTAGATTCTTGAGGTCCTTTAGAGACTTGGTTTGCCTAAATAAGATTACACCCAGGACTGTCGCAAACAAACCAATCTTGCATATGAAATTACCACTTTGCCCCACCGACATCGAGCCCAGTCAAAATGTCCACAAGATAACCCATAAAGAACCCAATCATTGCTGCTCGGCCTACACCATGATAAACATGTCAAAAGACTAATATTCAAAACCCGTAGAAAACCGGGATTTAAATAAGTATTAATATGTTTAGAAAACCTATCGAGGACTAACCGTTAAGCAACTCAGCCTCAGGAAGGTGAGAATGTGTAATCCAAGCCCACCAAGGTATAATGGAGGTTCTAAACAGAACAGGCTCTTCATTTGTTGCTCCTTCAGGAAACAATTCAAGAAATTTTCGCCTCTTTGCTTCTGCAAAACCGAAAAGGGTCAATATTTGACTTTTAGTGTAAAATTATATTGTTCCTTTTCATAGTTTTACAATATGATGTTATAAAGTAAAAAGATTTAAAAGTGAAAATATGCAAATGATGATAATTAATCACCAGCAACAATAAGAGCATCCCAATCCATCTTTCCAGATTTCACAAACATATTCAGATCCCATGTCCCTTGTTTCCATCGCTCATCAACGAATTTGACTCTAGAAGTTTCTGTCTCGTGACCACTTTCGGGTACATTGTTCTTTTCTTGTTTTTGGGGGTGATTAGAGCGTTTTGGCCTTCAACATTCAGGGATACCAATGTAGAGGCCTGTTTGGTTCCTAAAGAGTGTGGCTCCGAGCTGAGATGGTTCTTTCACTTCTTTGGTGGCTAGGTGAGGAGAGCTGCAAGCTCTGTGCATTGCAGCATTGATGCCAATAGAAGCCATAGATGATGTGTTTCTTTAAAACAATATTTTGTATATAGTATGATGTTCTATTTATTTGAATAGCTTAATAAAGATGCTTTACATTAAATAGAAAACATGTATTTCAGCTTGCAGCCCATAACTTGATATGTTGAAGCTTATCTCTTGATGTTATGGGAAGATTTTGTCCTGCACTTTTTTGTAAAATTCCTCCACCTTTTGCTATTTGGGTTTATATTTTACAAACCTAAAATATAAGAGTAATGGCATTCTTAGTATTTCTCCTTTTCAAAGCCATTCATATTCCATATAAATCAAACTTCAAATTTCGTTATTTTGTATAGGGTTATTATACAAAGAAGTCATTAAAGTTTCTTGTGAATTTGTCCTAAGTCACTAAAGTTTTAAAGTTGTCATTCAGTGTTACTAAACTATAAAAAGAAAACACGCTCTATAATTTCGGTGATTCTTACGTATATTTTTTTATATGCTAAGTAACATAAATGTCATGTCTTTACAAGTTCAAGAACGTGGATGACAACTTTCATAAGTTCAAGAATATGGATGACAACTTTCATAAGTTTAGTAACCCGAATTACAAATTTGAAACTTTAGTGACTTAGAAAAATTTCAAGTAAACTTTAGTGACTTCTTTATATAATAACCCTTTGTATATTATCTCTCATAAATATGTATTAGCAAAGATAAATAAAGGGTTAATTACACCGATAACCCATGAACTTTCGTAAAATTTTAATGTTAGGTAACAAACTTTCAAAATATTAGTATCGCCAATAAAACTTTGTGTTACCTACTATTATAGGCTATATGACCGCTTTCACCATCTCAGGCCCAAATGTGGCCACAGATGGCCACTTTCACTCTTTTTTTCCTCAACCACGCTCACATTCATACCCATAATCCCGATACCTTGTTGTACACCGACATAACTTCCGACTCTTTGCTTCTAGGCATCCCCTGCATGACTTTTTATCTCTCGTAAAAGGTCAGCAGAACTTCCTTGCTGCGAACACGTTATAATTTGCAACTCCTTATTGTCGCTAAGTTTTCTAGGTGAAACCGACACAACATTTAAATTATTACCTCTTTTTAAAGAATGAAGTTGTTGGTCCCGATCTAGCTTTGAGGTCACGAAAAGGGAGTAAATGCAAAGAAGATATTTTGCCAACAAGACAAGCAGAATCGGGTAATGAGGGAACCAGCTTGTATTTTGTTCCCATCCCGAATCCATGACCGCTATCCAAGATTATTCTTGACACCGTAAGAGTAATCATTTCCTCGCGAGATCCAAGAAGTTTCTTCCATGATGATAAACTTTAAGTTATAGGACTTTACACCATTTGGTTTTCACCTCTTGTGCACTACCATTTGCTTTCAACACAGTGCCATGCAGCTCATTAGACGAAGTATTAGTTAGAATCGATCAAGAGCTTCACATCACCATTCCGCTTGGCTTTTCAACATCTCGAAGATGAACTACGCTCTCGCTCATTGCACATCTGTAAAGAATCGTCCGTCGGCATTAGAAGGCTCTCATCTAGCTTAAAGTTGCACTGTGATTTCATCGTAACTTGAACTCCCATTTATCCCTTTGTTATTAGAGACTGTAATTGGCAACCCTAAGAATTTGGGAGGATTCGCACAATCCAAGAAAGAATGTTTGGGAAGATGCGATGATAACCATTTGTACTTGAACATCTTTCAACGCTTCTTCCTAAAGAGAGTCTCGGATGATACATCATCCGGCTAACAATCCTCCTCTTTGGAATAACACTAGGATCTTGAGGAAACAAATTGACGCCACCAAACTATTAACCGGCTCCGAGTGGACATGTTCTCTAAAGATGCATTTAAGTCCATACCGTCAATTAAAAACAACATGATCTCGTTAATTCAATCAATTGAATTAATTGAATCAATTTTGGGAATTATGGTTCTTGTGAAAATTAGGAATTAGGGTTATGGGATTGGGAATTAGGGTTCTTGTGAAATTGGGGAAAATGTATCGTAAAGTTAGTTGGTGGAAAACGTTATAATAATTTTTTGAACTTTATTATATGACAAGACAATTGTAACAGGTTACCGCTTGCAAATCTAGCCAATATGTGTAATAATGGAACACAACACAAAGTTTTATTGATGATACTAATATTTTTGAAATTTTGTTACCTAACATTAGAAATTTCAAAGTTCATGAGTAATCGATGTAATTAACCCTAAATAAAATAAAGACTAAGATTCTCTCAAGTTGTATACTTGAGTCAAGTTATGTCATCCTCACCTATTTACTATACTTAGAAACAAAAATAGTTAAAAAATACCATAGTGACATGTGTCCATCTCAAGCTCTTAAGATAGCAATTTGGAAATAAAGTTTGAAAAAATACAAACCGACCCCTCCTCTTAAACCCCATATTTTTGGTAATATCATTAAAATATATAAAATGTTTTTTTTTCAAATTAATTTAAACACACGAATTTTGTGTTTGAATTTCAAAATAATAGAAAACTTAAATGTTTTTAACTTATTTTCTTATTAATTTGATGTAATCCCTTAATACATGCAATTGTCAACCAAATCTCATTTTAAACATATCCATTCTATTTCAAAACCAAATATTTGTGAACTTAAACATCACAAATATCTAATCGCCATCGTAAATTTGATATAGTTTATTGTAAATATGTCATACCAACTTCATTCTTCATTCAACAAGCATTTTAAGGCATCCCATTTTTTATTTAATTTTTCTTTAATTAAGATTCGTGTTTGTTTCATCAAAACTCAAGACCTAATCATCGCTTTAATGTTGTTTTCTTTATTTGCGACTTGAATATGAGCATAGACGTAGGATATAAGGGGCAGGAAGGGTGCTCCCCAAAGTTTGGGTCACAATTAGCGAGTTTCATGGATAGAGGGATTTAAGCAATATTTTGTGTTACGGCTTCCTATAATAGTGGTAACAAGACGGGGAGGTTAATATTTAAAACCAAAATAACTTGTAAAGATGTTATGTGTTCAGTTACTCTTCAGATTTATTTCTTTTTCTAGTGAAAGTTAGTTTATTTCATAATAACTTGGTGTATTATGCTTTATAAGTTCAAGAAAATGGTTATCGATGGTAGTTGGTAATTGTTATGAACCTATGATAGTTTAGTAGTTTGAATGTTTTATTTTTGTTATTTATATATATGACCATGAGGAAAATTTTGGGTGTCGGGTTTGAATGTCTTTTATTTAAGAGTGTTACATTTTATCTTGAAAATTCCCCGCGCCCCAATCAAGACCGTCAAGATCCGTCACCGAATATGAGTCAAGCTAGTGTACATGGAATTTTGTAATGTCGATCCAATGCAAGATGATGTGACTACGGTGGACGAAGTTTGATGGCCTTGATTGGGGCCAAAATTTTCAAGATAAAATGTAACGTTCTTAAATAAAATACATTCAAACCTGACACCCAAAATTTTCCTCATGGTCATATATATAAATAACAAATAGAATAAATAAAACATTCAAACTACTAAACTATCATAGGTTCATAACTAATTTGTCACACCCCAAATTACACATTTTACAATGGAATGTAATACCTTGTGGAGGACGTCATAGCATCAAAGTTACAGTTATATCGAACGACCTAAAGTGTCGCTTTGAAAATACCGCTTGATTCATTAAAATAATCGAGTTTACAAACATTAGGTCCCAAAAGATTTCCAATATATCAAAACGAGTTTGTTACAATCAAACGATAGTTAAGTGCATAAAATGAAGGTGAGACAGCGTCGACACCGCGACTCTATGATAAGTCCACATGCATGCCATTAAGTGAATGCCTTAGATACCGAGATAAAACATGCTAAAAGTGTCAACACAATGGTTGAGTGAGTTCATAGAGTTTGGTTAACAAGTAAAGCTTTTAAAAAGCGCTCATGCAATAAAGGCAAAGTTTTGGTCATTTAGAATAGTCCACAAAGCAAAGGCATTGTAAATCCACCCGCCCAAGTTCCGCCATACAAAACTTGCAACCTGTGTGTTCACAATCCACCGCCAAAAGTAGTATTTAGTTTATGTTCAACCACACGAGGTCAAATGAGTTCTCAAAGCAAAGGCATTGTAAATCCACTCGGCCCAAGTTCCGCCCATACAAAACTTGCAACCTGTGTGTTCACAACCCATTGCACAAAATATAGTGTGTCAAGTAGTCGAGTGTACGATGTCATAATAGTTCACAATATAGCACCACGATATAATAATGTATGCGTGCAAAGCCCTAGAATAAATAATATGCGTCCCGTAATATAGTGGACGAGAGGTTGGCCGACCTCTAATAGCGCTTATCCATACTACTTACTAATAAGAGACTAACAATGCGAATGTATGAACAAGACATCATACAACTATTATATACAATTAAGAACACCGAACATGGGAGAATTCCAACCGCTCCGAACAGGGAGACTTTGGGTCAAGAACGCCCGTAACATAGTGAGACGCTCGCTCCGTAATATGGGAGACTTTGCACACTCCACCGATAAGGCGAGAATTATTGAGAACGCCCACCAATAAGGTGAGACTTTATAGTGATGCTTTGAACATGGAAGACTTTATAGTGATGCTCCGATCATGGAGACTTTATAGTGATGCTCCGATCATGGGAGACTTTATAGTGATGTCCGATCATGGGAGACTTTAGGTCAAGGTCATAACACGCACGGTTCAATAAGTTCAAACAAGTCATAAGTTTGTATTTAAGATCAAGAGTTCCGCTCAAAAGTTCGTAATTAAGTTCAAAGATTTAAGTCGAGTTCAAAAGTTCGTAAACGACCAAAGAGCTCGAATAATATCAAAAGGTTCAAGATAGTCGGTTGCTCAACATCATGTCCAATAAGTTTAAAGGATATCAAAAGGGTCCTTTACAGGATAAAAGAGTTCAACTATATGTCAAAAAGTTCAAATCAAGTCCAAAGTCTTCACTTATATGTTAAAGGGTCCAAATCAATTTAAAAGAGCTCAAATATATATGTCGAAGGGCTCAATATCACGGAAAGTGGTTCAAATAATAGTGTTCATAACATAGTGATCAATTTAGTTCGGCACAATCTACTTACTAGCATAAGTGGTGAAACAAAAGAGTACAAGTCATGATAGTTCAAACAATATAGTTTAAGTTCATATAAGTGTGAAATAAAAGCATGAAGTTGAGCATGTATCTCCCAAGAGTTTATAAAACAATTAAACAAGTAAAAGTGGCTACGAACTCACTGTTGTAATAGTTATGATGACAAAGTGAATGCACGTAAATGAGACGCAATACCTAACTGACCTATAATGAATGATATGATCTAATATAAGTCATGAAACAATGTCGCGCATGCAAACTCATATGATATCCATACCACTTGTACACTTTTGAAAAGAAAGTTTATCGTCAAATATATGTTTATGACCTCTTGTCAAGTTACAAAATACTTTATCAAGATTTACATCGAAATGATATCCTACGATAATCATTTAGTGGTTTATTGAGAGAATATAACTTTTCGTCAGAAAATAATGTCGTTGAAATTTCCATGAAAGTGACTAAACGGCCTCTAAAAGCTAGTCGAAATGGTGCACGCCGTGTGTTAGGAAAAAAACTCAATGGTTTTGGGAAGCTTGTATCATTATGTCAAAGTTTTAGCATTTAAGTTTTCATCCTAGAGGTCTCGATCATGGAGAAAACATAGGTAAAGTATGGCACTTGTGTCCAAAATATTGTTTAATGGTGGTTTTCGCAAAGTTTAAGTGACCGAATTTTTACTCGTTGCAACTCCGCTTGACGAACGGTTGGACAATTTGGAAAGTAGGCTAGGTGAACTCACTTATACTAGAAGACATCATTTATAAACGTACCCATCGATGTTAAAATGTCCTCAACATGGTCAACATGACCGATATTTCTTGCTATTAGAAAATATATAGTTATGCTTAATTAAAATAGTTACGACAACTTTGATAAAACGTGTAATTTGATCGTTATATGTCCGTTTTCTATGTTTTATATATCCTCGGAATCGTGATAATATATACTAATATATTTTTGATAAGTCGACACATTTTATAGCACTTAAGACTGTTTTGACTCGTAAAAGTTGAGATTACATGTCAATTTTCAAACAAATATTTGTCGTCACAAACTCGATACTAATCATCACACCCCAAATTACCTGCTTTACAATGGAATGGAATACCTTGGGAGGACCATAGCATCAAAGTTATAGTTATATCGAACCACCTAAAGTGTCGCTTTGAAAATACCGCTTGATTCATTAAAATAATCGAGTTTACAAATATTAGGTCCCAAAAGATTTCCAATATATCAAAACGAGTTTGTTACAATCAAACGATAGTTAAGTGCATAAATGAAGGTGAGACGCGTCGACACCGCGACTCTATGATAACTCCACATGCATGCCATGAAGTGAATGCCTTAGATACACTGTGATAAAACATGCTAAAAGTGTCAACACAATGGTTGAGTGAGTTCATAGAGTTTGGTTAACATGTAAAGCTTTTAAAAGCGCTCATGCAACAAAGGAAAGTTTTGGTCATTTAGAATAGTCCACAATGCAAAGGCATTGTAAATCCACTCGGCCAAGTTTCACCATACAAAACTTGCAACCCGTGTGTTCACAATCCAACGCCAAAAGTAGTATGTCTAGTTTATGTTCAAGCACACGAGGTCAAATGAGTTCTCAAAGAAAGGCATTGTAAATCCACCCGCCCAAGTTCCGCCCATACAAAACTTGCAACCCGTGTGTTCACAACCCATTGCATAAAATATAGTGTGTCAAGTAGTCGAGTGTACGATGTCATAATAGTTCACAATATAGCACCACGATATAATAATGTATGACAGAAAAGCCCCTAGAATAAATAATATGCGTCCCGTAACATAGTGGACGAGAGGTTGGATCGATGAGTGTGTAAATACTCATCATTTTGTCAAATCAATCTGCAAAACGCTTAAAATGCTCGAAATGCATCAAAATATCGAAAATATTCCAAAATTGTATTTTATATGTTTGATGCAAAATGTTTAAAATCGATGAAAATGAGCTAAGTTTGCATAATTGGCGCTTCAGTCCCCCAAGTTTCAAAAGTTGTCGAAATAGTCCCCGAGCACTTATTTCAAAGAAAAATCACCAAAGGTCCTTTTAAAATCATAAGTTTTCAAAATTAGTCCTTTGGTAAAAATATCAAAGTTTTGAGAAATTTCAAATTTGGTCCTTCAAGTTTAAAATTAGCAAAATGGTCCTTGGAAATTTGAAAATATCAAGTTTGATCCTTGTACTATTGAGCTTGTCACTTTGGTCCCTTGGAGCAACTTTGCAAATATGGCACCTTGGTCCCTTGATTTTCGAAATTACACAAAACGCCCTTGTTATTAATACCCTTTATATCATTTTAGACCTTGTCATAACCAATTGACCCCGCCTTTTGACCCCTTCATAATATTAAAACCACCAAATATCCGGTCAAACAAACACTCGCGCTTTTTCTTCTTTCTTCAACAACTAGCTCGCAACACACCATCTCCCATCCCCCACCACCTTCACACTTCCATGTCCCCAACCTCCACCAAACTCCAAAGAGCATTAAATGCATCCTCCAACTCACTCAACCCTCCCAGTTGATAAATACATTTTGGCGCCAAAATTGATCCAACGGCTAAAATCTCTTCAATTCATCCAATGGCCTTGATTTCAGTGGGATATGCTCGAGTAGTGAGAGGCCATTTTGCTATAAAAAGGAAGCAAGAAGAAAGAAAAGAGTAGTCTTTAGTTTTAAAATTCTATGTATGTCGCTTTTAATATATAAGTTTTAGTTAAGCTTAAAAATTGTAATCTTTTGTGTTATTGTACTAAACTCAAGTTATATTATCAAGATAATCTACTTTAAGCATCAATTTCAAAGTTTAACTCAATTTCACGCTTTCAAGTTCATCTGCAAATTTGAGTTTCAAACTCTTATGTTCAAGTCTTAAGCAACTTATTTTAAGCTCAAATAAGCTTATTAAATCTCCTTATAGCTTTTTGTGTTTACATTTAAGTTTCAAGCAAATTTGTTATTGGGTCAACAAAAGTCAATTGAAGCATCATTTGAAATGGAAATGGAATTGGGTGATGCGGTCGGAATTGGGTTGATTTAGAGTCTATTGGGTTGATATATATAGGATAGAGGTTCTTTGGTTGGTGATTTCAAGCCATTGTGGCTAGGACCAATTGTAAGTGATTTTCAAGAAATTGCATAATCTGATTTGTGATTTAGATTAGTTCTTATCTGTTAATTAAGTTGTATTTAGAGTAGTTAGACTCGGTTTGATCAATAAAACAAGCTAGTGCAAGTTTTAGTTCGTTTAAAATTGCAAATCGGTGTTTTAAAGGGTGTTTGGATCATATGGTTAACCTGTGTTTGAGGTTTGTTCATGGGTCAAACCCTGCCTACTTAGTCTCAAATAAGGTCACTTGAATCATATTGGTTATTTGTGCATTAAAACACTCAAAGTCAAATTCACTTCAAACTTGTCTTAATCGCATATCTGCTGGATTTTAAAAAGCAAAGACTAGTTTTGTGTTTAGAAAACATAGAGATAGCTTGCGTAGCTTTATTTCATCATTTAACATCACATTCGGTTGATAAATTGGTTTCAAAGTTCATAAAGTCAAACTTACAAAACTGCTTCAAAAGTCAAAACATGAAAAATCCAGTTTGAGCCCGGTTGAGTTGATTTTAATTGCTTCATTCTGAGTCAAATCAAGTGAAACTTGGGGTTTAAAAGTTCAGTTGGTCTATTTTCTTATCACCATTTTTGTAGATTTTGTGAATTTTTATAAGCTCTAAACCGCTTGTCAAAATGGGTAAAGTGCCTATGCACACTCAATGTATACCGAGTGTGCAGTGTTTTGTGCAGACTTGTAACAAGCTCATAAGAGCTTATCTAGGTCTCGATCTTTGGTTTATAAGTAGCCACCCGGTCTAGTGTAGGATCCAACTGCTTTTCATTTTCGACTAGTTGGGTAGCTTGTGCTTAAGCTCAAAGTAGTAGCCTCAAACTGCTTTTAGCTCATGAGCTCAATTCATCAAATCATGCATTTTGTATTTCGTAGGTGTAGGATAGTTGTAACTTGTTTCATTTGGGTATTTATAGCTTATTGTAGCTTCTCGTTTCGGTTTGGTAGCTTATTGTGTTCATTTGTTAATGCAAGTGCTTATTCATAAGCACTTGTCATTGTAGTTGCATTTTCTTACACACAACCCTCTGCTTTTTATATTTTCCTAGATTCATAATATTATTTTAGACTTTTCCTAATTTTCGATTTTTCTAAGTCGTTTACTATTTTTCTTTATTTAAATCAATTTTAAGCCCTTTTAATTAGCATTTAATACAATTAATTCAAAAAGTTTCAAAAAATAATTTTTCATTTTTTCTAGGTTAAGATAAATATAAAAGTCAAAAAATATTTTTCAGATTTTTCTTAGTTAAATTTGTATTTTTAAGCAATTTAAGTAGTTTTAAATAGTTTTAATGAATAGAAAATAGAAAAATAATCTAAAAAATATAAAATTAGTTTTTAAAATTCTCTTTAGTGATTTTAGATTTTTCTAAGTCATAATTTCATTTTCTAGCTTTATTTCATATTTTCTTGTATTTTAGGTTATTATTAAATAGCTAAAATAGTTTTAATTAATAATAATTAGATAAATAGTTATAAAAATAATTTTCCTTTTCTAAAATTTTCTTTTATCATTAGGTTTGTAAAAATATCATTTTCATATTTTAGGATTAATATTGTTTAAGTTTCACATTTTTCTTTTATACGTCACGTAGTATTTAATTAAGTTTTATAAAAGAAAATCAAAACATCATTTTGCAAATAGTGATAGCATTTATTTAATATATTCTATCTTTTAATCTTCTTTAATTTGCATTTAAGCCCCGTAGTTTATAAACTTTTTCTTTAGTTATAATTGTTCATTATCACAACTCTTTTCTCATTCAAATTCTCTCGATCACTATTCGCTTTGGTGATTCATCGTGACATTTGGACATAACGACACTGGGAAACCTTATACTCTCCCGATCTTCATTGCATTTGTTTCTAGACTGTTTGAAGTTTGTTACGGTTAGCCATTCAAGTGGCTAGCTTGTGTGACAAAACTTGACCGTCTGGGAGCGAATCAAATTTTTAGCGCCACGCCGGGAGTCAGGCCGATTATCTTCCGCTTAGCGATTAGTAATTTGAATATTCACTCTTTGTTCATACCATCTATCTATATCTATATATATATTTTCTTATAAAATCCAAAAACCCAAAAACATCCAAAAACGATAAAACACAAAAATATTTTTCTTTTGTTTCTATATATATCAAAATAAAAATACAAAAGATTTGTCGCTTTCTTTGTTTAATTATAACAACATAAAAGATTACCACCGCAAACCAAGGCAAAGGTACTACCTAACTGGGGTACGACCATAATAAGTTCCCGAACCAAAGATTTAAAACTTGCCTTTGTGTCCTTGTGAGTGGTGTACCTTTTCAAAGAAGCCATTCATCTTGTGATTATTGGTTTAAGTTCACCGTTGTTTTGCCTCGATTTTGTTTTAATTGGATTTGTTGTTATATCTACTTTTCATAACCGTAAAAACCCAAAAGATTCTTCTTACCCCATTTTATAATTCCTTCATAATTCCTATTCCTCTCCTTAACTCGAGATTTTCTTAGAGTCAACTCTAGTGTATGCGCTCGCTCTTCTAGATCTCAGAAGCCCATTTCGAGCTTGTCAAGATTCCAAGAAGGTGTGTCCGAGACTTTCTGCTCCATCGATCGGATCTGAGATCCGGATCGCTTCACACTACTCGCTATCATGGCGGAAGAACGTCCTATGTGTGAGCTTCTCCGTGCACCCATCGACGGGTATGGAGATGTTATTGTTATCCCACCATTGTGGGCCGAAAATTTTGAACTCAAAACCGGATTATCGAATCTTGTAACCTCAAGTCGGTTCTATGGTTTTGAGCGGATGATCCTCATGCTCATATTCGATGGTTTAACAAGATTGCATCTACCATCAAATACAAAATGTCCCTACCGATGTCAGTTAAGCTTCTTACATTCCCATTTTCTCTTGAGGACAAGCCGGATTTGGCTTGAAAACAACCCCTCGGTCAATTGAGACATGGGAAGACCCGGTGAAGAAATTTGTGAATGAATTTTATCCACCTTCCAAAACCACGAGTCTTAAAATGAAATCATCAAATTCACTCAAAAGTTTGATGAATCCTTCGAAGAATCGTGGGATCGTTTTAAGGAATTGCTCCGCAAATGTCCTCACCACGGTTTCTCCGAGTTGATGCAACTCGATACTTTCTATAATGGAGTGAGTCAACTGATCAAGATTCTTCAATTCCTCCGCCGGAGGAAATTTCTTAAAAAAGCGTCAAAGAAGCTTTAGTGATCATTGAAAACAAGTCTAAAGTCCGCCCGCATCAAGCAAGCTTTGTTTCCCAAGTCGGTGTTGGTCCTTCTACTTCATCGCTCGTGAGTCAATCTAGCACCGATGCTAAGATTGACAAACTCACTGAAGCTATTCAAGCTTTGGTTCTCCAACCAAAGAAAGTCTTTTTCCACAAACTTCACCTCCTGTGAAGTTAAGAAGTGGAAGTCTGTGTTACTTGTGGTGGCCCCATGCCTATTACAACTGTATGGCCACCGATGGTAACCCTTTGAAGCTAATGTGTGGTGGATTTCTAATCAAGGAGGAAACCAATACCGTGCTCCTATAGACCCGAACCACCGTCCTAACCACTACCTCGACCTCCGGTTTCAACCAAAACCGTAATCAAAATCGAATAGACCAAACCAAGGTTTTCAAAACCAAGGTAATTTTAATCAAAATAACGGTTTTCAAAATCAAAATCAAAACTTCCAACACCAAGGAAATTTCAATAGAAACCGAGGTCGGGAAAATTTCAACCTGGTATTTTCATGGCAATAATCAAGGAAATTTTCAAAATCAAGGCCCTAATTCTAACAATAGAGGCGAATTTTCTCAGTAAAATCAAGCCATTGTTCCAACCGGACCATCATCGATGAGTTGTTGAAACAATTCATGAAATCCCAAGAGGAAATGAATCGGTTGTTGGTTAGCCGATTTCGACATTAAGAAGTCTTTAAATGATCGACCCTGCTCGTGAAAACTTCCGAGCAACACGATCGCTAACCCGAGGGAAGATACAAAGGCGATCACAACCAAGTGGTGTCAGATGATGGACCCGCTATTCCTACTACCTCTTCTTCTTCTCTCCGAAGGTAGTGGAAAGCGAACCCGAGGCGACAAAGGACAAGGAACTTCCTACTAATAACGGAAGTACCAAGAATGTCCATCCTCGTGTTGTCCCGAACCAAAACCAAACTCGAGTTGTTTTGAACCTCCAGTTGGCAACCCCAAATCCAAAACTTCTATTCCTTACCCTCACGCTTAAATGAGCAAAACTTCGAGAAAGCCGGTCATCAAATGGAAAAATTCTTTCAAATTTTCCAAGAACTTCATTTTGACATAAGCTTATGGATGCCATCATGCCGATGCCCAAGTTTGCATCGACTTTCAAACACATGTTGAGCAATAAGGAAAAGTCGTTTGAAATGGCTAAAACTCCTTTGAATGAGAACCGCCGTGAGCTCATAAAGAAGCTTTCGAGAGCTAGGAGATCCCGGAAAATTTCTTCTTCCTTGTGTTTTTCGAGGATGATTGAATGCTTTGCCCTTGCCGATCTTGGTGCAAGCATCAACTGATGCCTTATTCGGTGTGGAAGAAGCTTTCTTCCTAACTTATTCCCACCTTGACTCTTGAGCTTGCGATCGATCTATATCGCGTCCTCTTGGCATCGCCGAGGATGTATTCGTGAAAGTAGGAAAGTTCCATTTTCCGGTGACTTTGTGATTGTTGATTTCGATGCGATCATCGGGTTCCTCTCATTGTTGGACGAGGATTCACGAGAATGGGCCGTGCTCTTATTGATGTATTTGAGCAAGAAATCACGTTGCGTGTGGTAATGAAGTCGTTACCTTTAACCTTGATCAAACTTGAGGTACTCCTCAAATTATGATATCAATCGGGTTAATCGAGTCGATTTGATTGATATTGCTTGCAGGAGTACTCTCAAGAGTTTCTTGGTTATCTTCATAATTCGTGAGCGGGATTCCACCACATCTTCTAAACCTATCATTGCCGACTCTTCCCCTCTCACTCCGCTTGAGGGAGGTGACTTCTTCTCGGAAGAGATCGATGAGTTTCTTGTTAGTGATGAATCAATTCGCTGGAATTGATGGTGTTTATGATTCGGAGGGATATTCTCTATCTTGAGAAATTGTTAAATGAAGATCCATTACCTTCACTCCTCCGAAAGAAATCACAATTGAGGAAATCAAATCGAGACAAACATCTCTTGAAGAATTTCCCAAGGTTGATGATTGGTGCTAAACCGTCAAGTTTAATCACACAAGCTAGCCACTTGTGAATGGCTAACCGTAACAATCTTAAAACGCTCGTAAACAAATGCATTAAGATCGGAGGAATATAGGGATTCTGGGTCGTTAAGTCTCACGGAGGATGAATTGGTGTATAAACACTTGATCGATGATAGAATGATCACTAAGGATAGTGATCGAAAAGGATTTTAAAATATAATTACCTAAAGAAAAGTTTTATAAATTACAACGACTTAAATGCAAATTAAGAAAATTAAAAATTAAAATATATTAAATAAACGCTATCACTATTTTTACAATGATGTTTTATGATTTTATAAAATAAAATAACTTAAATAAACTATTTTAACTAAAACGTAAACTCAAATTATCTAAAACTAGATTTAAAATGAAAACGTCGTTATTTATAAAATTACGCCGAGCGCAAGACAAACGTAAAATTTATGAAATAAAAGTCTTACGAGTGTAAAATCAATTTTCTTACGTACTATATGATAAAAGAAAATTTTAGAAAAAGATTTATATTTTTTGACTTTTATATTTTTATTATGAATTAAATACGATTTTATACTAATTACATGTTTAAAAATAGTAAAACTATTTAGAAAAATCAAACTTTTTATAAAATACTTAATACTATTAGAATTTTATAAAAATACAAAACCGAAAAGCTATACTAAATAAGCTAGAAATAAGTGAAATATACGTATAAGCTTAATAGACTATAAGGGGTTATGTATTTAATTATGTAAACTATAACCAAGAAAGACCCAAGGCGCAATGGTTACAGTACACACTCTAACACTCTCCAAAGGGGAGGTCTCGTGTTCGAGCCCGCTACCCCTTTTTACTAAACATTTTATTTTTGGATTTTTATTTTACAAACTAGTTTAATACATGAAAATAAGCATTTTTATAATGGAGCTTTTACAAAACGACTAATAAGCTCTTAACTAGTCAAGATTTTGTCACGGCCATAAACAAAATGGAATAAGCATAAGTCTTAAGCTAAAATGACTATTAAGCTAATGGAATAAGCACTAGTATGATGGAAATAGTTAAGCTAATGTAAATAAGCTAGTTTGAACACCTAATAAGCACAATAACCACTAATAAGCACTCGAATAAGCTATAAATAAGCATAATTCACCATCATTACACAAGACAATCGCTTTTAAATCACTAGGCACTTTTAAGCTAGAATTTAGGTAATTGAAATAAGCTAGGAAGTGAAAATAAGCATTTGGACTAACAAGTTGACCTAATAAGCTTTCCAAAAGCTAAGTTACTCACCGTAATGTTCACCGATGAGCTTATAGGAGCTTATGAAAACTCAAACACTAACTAATCTATGAACTAGAAATGGACAGAACAAAAAGCTTATTACAGCTTATCAAATAAGTCAATTTAGAAAATTAAGCTTGGACTCTCAAGCCACTATGAAAGCTTTCCAAAGAACCAAGTTACATAGGATTTGACAATCTAAAAGCTCTGTAGGGGCTTGTAAAATGACTAGCTCAACTGGTACATGTGACATTTTTTGACTTTTAATTTACAAAACAGCTTGACTTTATGAACTTTTAACCGATTGTATGGACTTATTATGTGGTATTAAGCTATAATAAGACTATATTAAGCTATGTTAACAAGTTATCTAACACGTGATGAAGTTTGTAATCCTAAATTCTTAACAAGAACCGCAAATTGAGAATAAAAACTATTTTGACTTTTATGGTATTTAGGTGCAAACAAAGAACCGATATTAGTTAATTATAGCAAAACAAACCTAGACCAACTATTATTAACTAGTTAACCGACTTCCAACACGTAATAATAAGTAAATCCAAACAAGACCTTAGATGGAAAATTAGAACTTATAAGTGATCAAGCTCATGTGCAATTTTATCACGTAACCAAATCAACCTATTCTAAACCCATATTCATCCATAAAACACTCTGCATCAACCTCTTGATCATTTCCCATGGTATTTTTATTTTTAACTAATTTCTTGGTAATTTTTGGAAATTTTTGGATTTCAACTCTAAAATGGATTATAAGATTTCTAATAGCTTACGAAGCTTTATAGAGGGCTTATGAGAGCTTTTGAGTCCAATACAACACTTACAAACAACATTCGATCTTATTGAGATTTTTGAAATTAAAACCGCATAAACCGAATTCAATCAAGAACCTTGAAATTTCTTATTGAGATAAGTTTAACATACAATCAAGTTGACAAAAAAGTACTTAGAAGCTTAATATTACACTAGAATTTGAAAATTTATTAAAACGACCTAAACTAAACTAAATTACACTACTACTCTTTCTTCCTTGCTTCTTTTTTCTTTATATTGATCCATTTTAGTCTTTGTCGACATACCGAGATAATCCCACTTGATTGCGCCCTTGGATCATTCCAGTCATCAAAATTGCCATTTGGCAATTTTATGGAAAGTCTTTAGGCGTAACGCATTAATTGCTTCTTAGGAGGATATGGAGGTGGAAAGGAGTGGGTAGGGAGGCGGTGGAAAGGTGGTGATGAGGTGGTAGATGTGTTAACACCGGAGTGGAAACAGTGTGGGGAGGTGGAAGATGAACAAGTCACGCTGCTATCTCTGCTTTAAAAATTGGTCGGGTTGATTGGGGTATTGGGCCAGGTACCACCGGGTTGGATTTGGTTTGGATTGGATTTGAATGTTTAATAACACAATGGTCCGTTTGGTGTAGCTAGTAAATACAAGGACCAAAATGTAAATCGCCAAACATTAGGGATGTAATTAACAATCTTCCAAAGTTCAAACAAGGATCAAACCTGCCATATAAGAATAGTACAAGGATAACATTTGAATATTTTCCATTTTTACAAGTCCAAGGACTAAAATTGCCAATTTTGTAACTCTAGGGACCAAACTTGTAATTTTCCAAAAGTTTACCATAAGGACCATTTTTGTCATTTATGAATAGTACAAGGTTAATATTTGATAGTTTTCACTTTTTAAATTAACCAAGGACTATTATTGACATTTTCAAAGTTTAGGGACTAAAGTTGTCATTTTGTGATTTTAAACTTTAAAGGTTTATTTTGACAACTTTTGAATCCTATGGACCTTAAATGACATTTTACAAGTTTTTGAATTACCAGGGACTAGATTTGACAACTTTTGAAACTTGGGGGACTAAACTGCCAATTATGCAAACTTGATACGCTTTTCATTAGATTTTGATATTCTTGCATTTAAAACACATAAAACACTTATTTGTGATATTTTTATCATTTAATGTGTTTCCAAGTGTTTTCGGATGTTTTGGCATTCTAACAAGATAAAATGATGAGTATTTAGACACTCATCAATCCCCCACACTAAGATATTGCTAGTCCCTAGCAATGATTTATGAAAAGTTAATGGATTTTATCTCTTTACCAAAAGCCATTACTCGAGTAGCCAATTGTTTTAGTTCAAGTAAGAACCTTGGCACAACGATAACCAAATGATTTTGAGCAAATCATAAGCTATAAACGTTTTGATTTGTCTTTACCGTAAGCCGCTTTGCTTCGGACTAGCCAACTCTTAGATAAATTATCAATATTATCTTTGGTGAGCCGATTACCAATTATGGATTTCCCAACGCTTTACCACAAGCCATAAACTTGTGGGCTAGCCAACTCTTCACTAGTTTAAAGATATGGTGAATAACACCATACAATTTTGGGCAAATTGTAAGCCATAAACGGATTTGAGATATCTTTACCAAGAGCCGTTTGCTCTGGATTAGCCAATCCTTATGTGGGTTAGACATGGTGGATTACACATTTGTTGTGTTTAGTACATAGTACTTCCACTAAATAAAAATTTTAAAATTTGGCCATTTTGGGGAAAAAGGGACTAAAGGGTACATTTATGATCAAATTCGCGAATTTCCACACTTAGAAATGAATATTGTCCTCAATATTCAAAGTACCGTGTAATGCCAAACTTAGAACGTAGGAAGATAACATTACTAGCTAAGTGTAGAAACACAACAATTATTCTCTTTTTTAAATATTTATAATTTTCATTCATTTTAGATCTATATACAACATGTGGGGCATCTCCCACACTTAGGTGGTAGAAAGGGTAAGAAGTCGAAATATGGGTGAGAACCCATATGGTGTGTGCTCTTTGTTTTTGGTTACCGAGTCGCTAGCTTGACTCGACCCAATTAATTGGTTCATGGGAAGTAAGTGGAAGCTTTCATTTAAAGATGTTTGTATAAACATTGAAGTAGGTGAAAGTTCCACACCGATGAGATATACATAGAACCGCTCAAAAATGATTAATGAAAATGCCGGATCAAAATAGTGTCTTCATTCCCAAGGAGTGAAGAATGTGAGAAGCCACCGGATAGGTGAAGAAGAGAAAGAAAATCATGATAAACATCATGATTAACTCATAATTATCGAAGGAGAATTCATGATTTGGATCATGAATTTCATCATTTAAGCTCATTTGATCAAGACATAGTCCGGGTGGGAGGGATGGGATTTTGATATCAAGCAAGTTCTCATGGTCGAGAACATTTCCTCCGGAACACAAAGATCATTTATGTCTAAATCAAAGTGGAAGTTATCATACTCCGGTAGAGATATGATATGATTGAGTTCAAAGGAGAACTCCTCGTAAAGAGAATCATTCACAAGATGTAAATCGTGAATTCTTGTTCCATGGGCTCATCACTATCCTCGCCAAAGATTGGATTGTTAGAAATCCAAGTGAATTCAGCTCAATTCAAATAGAGGATTGGTGAAAGTAGCTTGAATGCTTCGGGAACAAGGTGATTAACATTCTCTATTGGACCGTTAGGGTGAGAAGTGAGTGAACGATCATTATAAAGGAGACTTTCAATTTCTCCTAGGTTGGCTTTGAAATCAAAGAGATCATCATCACTTTTCGATGAAAGTGGAATGATGCGAGTGAGTTCATCAAGAACTCCTCAAGAAGAGGATCAACATCAAAATGTGAAAGTGATGCCTCAACATTCTCAATGTCTCCATAAGATTTACAATCATCGCTAAAATCGGAGAAAGTCTCAAAATAATCTTTTGAACATTCAAGAGGGAAGGGTATCACACATATGGTCAAAAGTTCCCCGTGACTCTCTCGGGATTGGGACAAGGTCCTCAACACTAGACTTTATGAATTCGCCGATTCCTTTTCGTGAACAGTGTCAAGATGCTCATCCCCATGTTTAGAGAGCGGTGGGAGCTTGGTGTGATAGCAGCTTGTTTGAGATGAAATCTCAACTATTGGATAACAACCGATGAACTTGATGAATCTTTATAAAATTGTAGGATACCAAGTGCATCCTCATCATCACCGCATCGAAGTAAATGAAATTGAGAGCTAGATCTGGCCTTTTTTTTGCAATTGATTCCTAATAGACTTTTCAAAAGCAATTTGGGAATTTATTTTAGCACCGCTCTTCACCTAGCAATTCTTCCATGGATTTCTCATGTGAATTTTGAATGATGGGACATTGTGGGAGTGGAGATTTGTCAAAACCGAAGGTTGACATTGATAATCATTATGAGGACCCCACAATATACATAAGAAAAACTAGGAACATTATGAAATGCCGCCTTACTCAACTCCTCGCTTCTTTTCACCGACCCAAGCTCTAGATAAGTGTCTTGTTGGGTTTCTTTGAGGAGTTTGAGTCATTTGGCACCGAGGAGATTGGTTGTGATCCGATAGTCATAATTGTTACAAGGAAATGGATTCTGCTTGACAATCCGAATCGAATGAGGACCTCCTCAGCTTCACAACAAGACAATCTGTTGAGCTCGGATTGTGAATCATATGGATATTGGTCATAGCTAAAGTTCGAGCATCACCGAAAACTATTCAAAGACAACCGTGTTTCCGGATTGACACTCAAATCCTTGGTGAGGACCTCCACAAAATTCACAAGAAGATTGTTGATTATATGAAAATATGTCACCGTGGTGGGTAATTAGAAAATTTGAGGGTCGTTAAATGAGTTCGGATTAGGATCATAATCAAATGAATTCCTCGGACCACAAAATAAACAACTCCCGCTCCGAATATCATTACCACACCGCACACACGTACCAAATGACATGGTGAACCAAAAGAGGCTCACCACAACCGACACAAGGAATAAACGATTCTATTTGAGAGTTATGAGAAGGAATCGCCTCATTCAAAGAATCAACAAAACCAACATGGTGATCTCGAATGACTATTTAGACTCAAAGAACATTTTGAAAAATCCGTAGGTGGGACAAGTGGTGTGCTCGAGAGCTAGCAATTTCCACCATTTTCGTTATGGTCTCCGGTTCGCTCTTGAGAAATGTGAAGATTAGGCAAGTCATTCTTGCTAGTCACCGACTAAATTCGCATGTTTGCTTTAACCGTAAATCGTGAAAGTGTAGGATCAATTTTAGACGACTTAAGAGCAATTGAGGGTTAGATCTTTGGATAACCGTAGGTTGGACGATTTAGCACCTCCATTATCGAGGGAAGTACCGGGTCCTTTGTCACCCGGTTTCTCGCTCCATTTCCTACGCAGAATCAATGGATCATTACGAACAACACGAATTCTTGACATTTGTGATAAAGTAGGAAGTTTTCAACTTCGCTCCAATTCGTTGTAGTTGAGAGATTCCATGAGAATAGAAGAAGTTAGAATCAAATGGATGAGGGTAAAGGAATAAAGAATCAAAAGGGCAAGAGGGTAAAGATGAATGTTTTTGGATTTTGGATAAACATGATATAAAAACAAAGAATGAAAATATTTTTGTGTTGTTAACACTTTTGAAAAGTGTTAATGAACTTTTGATTTTGAAAATTGTTTACAAAAAGGTGGTATATATGCAACGGCAGTCCGAAAATGCTTAAAACACGCTATGACCTCCCGTGGCGCCAAAAATTTGATTGGTGCAAAACCGCTGTTACCTCACGCAGCTAGCCACTTGTGAATGACCAACCGTAAGAAACTCAAAACAATTCACACACCAAATGCAATTTAAGATCGAGGAATATAGGGATTCTCGGTCGTTAAGTCCCACTGAGGATGAATTGGTGTAAAACACTTGATCAATGATAGAATGATCACTAAGGATAGTGATCGAAAAGGATTTTAAAATATAATTACCTAAAGAAAAAGTTTTATAAATTACAATGACTTAAATGCAAATTAAAAAATTAAAAATTAAAATATATTAAATAAACGCTATCACTATTTTTACAATGATGTTTTATGATTTTATAAAATAAAATAACTTAAATAAACTATTTTAACTAAAACGTAAACTCAAATTATCTAAAAACTAGATTTAAAATGAAAACGCACGTTATTTATAAAAATTACTACAGTAGCGCAAGACAAAACGTAAAATTTATGAAATAAAAGTCCTACGAGTGTAAAATCAATTTTCTTACGTACTATATGATAAAAGAAAATTTTAGAAAAAGATTTATATTTTTTGACTTTTATATTTTTATTATGAATTAAATACGATTTTATACTAATTAAATGTTTAAAATAGTAAAACTATTTAGAAAATCAAACTTTTTATAAAATACTTAATACTATTACAATTTTATAAAAATACAAAATGAAAAGCTATACTAAATAAGCTAGAAATAAGTCAAATATACGATAAGCTTAATAGACTATAAGGGGTTATGTATTTAATTATGTAAACTATAACCAAGAAAGACCCAAGGCTAATGGTTACGTGTACACACTCTAACACTCTCCAAAGGGGAGGTCTCGTGTTCGAGCACCGCCTACCCTTTTACTAAACATTTTATTTTTGGATTTTATTTTACAAACTAGTTTAATACATGAAAATAAGCATTTTTATAATCGAGCTTTTACAAAACGACTAATAAGCTCTTAACTAGTCAAGATTTTGTCACGCTTTACAAACAAAATGGAATAAGCATAAGTCTTAAGCTAAAATGACTATTAAGCTAATGGAATAAGCACTAGTATGATGGAAATAGTTAAGCTAATGTAAATAAGCTAGTTTGAACACCGAATAAGCACAATAACCACTAATAAGCACCGAATAAGCTATAAATAAGCATAATTCACCATTGTTACACAAGACAATCGCTTTTAAATTACTAGGCACTTTTAAGCTAGAATTTAGGTATCAAATAAGCTAGGAAGTGAAAATAAGCATTTGACTAACAAGTTGACCTAATAAGCTTTCCAAAAGCTGTTACTCACTGTAATGTTCATCGATGAGCTTATAGGAGCTTATGAAAACCTGTAAACACTAACTAATCTATGAACTAGAAATGGATGTAACAAAAAGCTTATTGCAGCTTATCAAATAAGTCGCAATTTAGAAAATTAAGCTTGGACTCTCGCCGCCTATGAAAGCTTTCCAAAGAACCAAGTTACATAGGATTTGACAATCTAAAAAGCTCAGAGGGGCTTGTAAAATGACTAGCTCAACTGGTACACAAGACATTTTTGACTTTTTAATTTACAAAATAGTTGACTTTTATGAACTTTTAACCGATTGTATGGACTTATTATGTGGTATTAAGCTATAATAAGACTATATTAAGCTATGTTAACAAGTTATCTAACATCGTGATGAAGTTTGTAATCCTAAATTCTTAACAAAGAAACTACAAATTGAGAATAAAAACTATTTTGACTTTTATGGTATTTAGGTGCAAACAAAGAACTGATATTAGTTAATTATAGCTAAACAAACCTAGACCAACTATTATTAACTAGTTAACCGACTTCCAACACGTAATAATAAGTAAATCCAAACAAGACCTTAGATGGAAAATTAGAACTTATAAATGATCAAGCTCATGCATTTTATCACGTAACCAAACCAACCTATTCTAAACCCATATTCATCCATAAAATAGCTCGCATCAACCTCTTGATCATTTCCCATGGTATTTTTATTTTTAACTAATTTCTTGGTAATTTTGGAAATTTTGGATTTCAACTCTAAAATGGATTATAAGATTTCTAATAGCTACGTGCTTTATAGAGGGCTTATGAGAGCTTTTGAGTCCAATACAACACTTACAAACAACATTCGATCTTATTGAGATTTTTGAAATTAAAACCGATAAACCGAATTCAATCAAGAACCTTGAAATTTCTTATTGAGATAAGTTTAACATACACTCAAGTTGACAACAAAAGTACTTAGAAGCTTAATATTACACTAGAATTTGAAAATTATTAAAACGACCTAAACTAAACTAAATTACACTACTACTCTTTCTTCCTTGCTTCTTTTTCTTTATATTGATCCATTTTAGTCTTTGTCGACATCCGAGATAATCCCACTTGATTGCGCCCTTGGATCATTCCAGTCATCAAAATTGCCATTTGGCAATTTTGGCGGGAAAGTCTTTGAAGGTGTAACGGCATTAATTGCTTCTTGGGAGGATATGGAGGTGGAAAGGAGTGGTAGGGAGCAGTGGAAAGGTGGTGATGAGGTGGTAGAACAGTGTTAACACCGGAGTGGAAACAAAGGGAGGTGGAAGATGAACAAGCACGCTGCTATCCTGCTTTTAAAAATTGGGTGGGTTGATTGGGGTATTGGGCGGTACCACCTGGGTTGGATTTGGTTTGGATTGGATTTGAATGTTTAATAACACAATGGTTCGTTTGGTGTAGCTAGTAAATACAAGGACCAAAATGTAAATCACAAACATTAGGGACCAGAATTAACAATCTTCCAAAGTTCACACAAGGATCAAACCTGCCATATAAGAATAGTACAAGGATAACATTTGAATATTTTCCATTTTTACAAGTCCAAGGACTAAAATTGCCAATTTTGTAACTCTAGGGACCAAACTTGTAATTTTCCAAAATTTTACCATAAGGACCATTTTTGTCATTTATGAATAGTACAAGGTTAATATTTGATAGTTTTCACTTTTAAATTAACCAAGGACTATTATTGACATTTTCAAAGTTTAGGGACTAAAGTTGTCATTTTGTGATTTTAAACTTTAAAGGTTTATTTTGACAACTTTTGAATCCTATGGACCTTAAATGACATTTTACAAGTTTTTGAATTACCAGGGGACTAGATTTGACAACTTTTGAAACTGGGGACTAAACGCCAATTATGCAAACTTGATACGCTTTTTCATCGATTTTGATATTTTTGCATTTAAAACACATAAAACACTTGTTTGTGATATTTTTATCATTTTGATGTGTTTCCAGTGTTTTCGGATGTTTTGGCATTCTAACAAGATAAAATGATGAGTATTTAGACACTCATCGCTTGAACTTAAGGACTTACCTCCTCATCTCGAGTATGCATTCTTGGAGGGTGATGATAAATTACCCGTCATAATTGCTAAAGACTTAACCGAGGAGGAGAAAATCGCCTCATAAAGGTCTTGAAGTCACACAAGCAAGCAATTGCTTGAAACTCTCCGACATTATGGTATCAACCCCGAGTTTTGTACTCACAAAATCTTAATGGAGGATGACTTCAAACCGGCAATTCAACATCGAGAAGGGTGAATCCTAAGATTCATGAGGTTATCAAACAAGAGGTTCTCAAACTTGATGCCGGTTTAATTTACCCGATCTCGATAGTCCTTGGGTTAGCCCAATTCATTGCGTTCCTAAAAGGGTGGCATTATCGTTGTCACAATGAAGAAAACGAGTTAATTCCAACTCGATTGGTTACGGATGGCGTGTGTACATTGACTATCTCAAGTTAAACGAAGCAACCCAGAAAGACCATTTTCCTCTACCCTTCATGGACCGATGCTTGAGAGATTAGCAGGAACGAATACTATTGTTTCCTTTATGGTTTCTCGGGTTACTTTCAGATCCCCATTGATCCGCCGGATCAAGAAAACCACATTCACCGCCCATACGGGACGCTTGCCTACGACGTATGCCTTTTGTCCTATGTAATGCTCCCGCACATTCCAACGATGTATGATGGCAATTTTCCACGACATGATCGGGGAAACAATAGAGGTGTTTATGGATGACTTCTCATCATTGGGGACTCATTTCAAACATGTCTCTCCCATTTAGAAAAATGCTTCAAAGGTGTGAAGACACCAATCTTTGTCTAAATTGGGAGAAGAGCCACTTTATGGTCAAAGAAGGCATAGTCCTTGGCCATAAGATTTCCAAAAATGGGATTGAGGTAGATAGAGCAAAGTTGATGTTATTGCTAAATTGCCTCATCCTACTACCGCAAAGGTATTAGGAGTTTTCTAGGTCATGCCGGGTTTTATCGCAGATTCATACAAGATTTCTAAAATCGCCGCCTATGACCCATCTTCTTGAAAAGATGCTCCTTTTATCTTCTCTCCGAGTGCATCGAAGCTTTTGAAACATTAAAGAAAAATCTTACGGAAGCACCCATTCTAGTTGCCCCGATCGATTTACCCTTTGAGCTCATGTGCGATGCAAGTGATTTTGCTATCGGTGCATCTCGTGCAACGAAAACCAAGCATTTTCACCTATCCACTACGCAAGTAAAACTATGATCGAGCTCAAACCCATTACACCACTACGTAAAAAAGAATTATTAGTCGGTGGTGTGCGCGCTGAAAAGTTTCACCATACCTTATATTGACCAAATGCGTGGTGTATACGGATCACTCGCTCTCAAATATCTCTTTGCAAAACAAGATGCAAAGCCAAGATTGTTCGTTGGGTTCTCCTTCTACAAGAATTTGATATCATTATACGTGATAAAAAGGAGTCGAGAACCCGGTCACGATCATCCGTCCCGCCTAGAAACCCTCACCAAGATGTGTTTGAGAAAAGGAAATTAACGAAACATTTCCTCTCGAAACAATCAATGTAGTTTCTTTTCGTGGAGACTCTTCACCCCATGGTTTGTCGACTTTGCAAATTACCATGCGGGTAACTTTATGGTGAAAGGGATGTCGTCCCAACAAAAACAAATTCTTTAAAGATGTAAACATTACTCGGGACAACCCTACTTGTTCAAAATTTCGCGGATCAAGTCATCAGCGATGTGTGTATGGTTAGGAAGCCAATGACATTCTCAAGGCTTGCCATTCGACCTACTGGGGACATCATAGCCCCAACTACACCGCCAAGAAGGTGTTTGATTCCGGATTCTATTGGCCCACGATTTACAAGGATGCCCATGAATTTGTCAAAACCTGTGACGCTTGTCAACGCCACGGAATATCTCATTAAAGAAATGAAATGCCGCAAAACGCCATTCAAGTGTGTGAGATTTTGACATATGGGGCATTGACTTTATGGGGCCATTTCCTTCTTCTCATGGTAATAAATACATACTGTGGCCGTTGACTACTTGTCAAAATGGGTTGAAGCAAAAGCTTTACCTACCAACGATGCCCGAGTTGTTGTGAAATTCTTAAAATCTCTTTACTAGGTTTGGAACCCACGAGCTATAATCGGTGATCGTGGTACGATTTTGCAATGACCGCTTGATAGAGTCATGCAAAAGTATGGTGTAACTCACCGCCTCTCATCGCTGCACCACCCCAAACAAGTGGGCAAGTGGAAGTTTCCAACCGGGGATTAAAAGAATCTTGAAAGGACGAGAGGCGAAAACCGTGCCTCTTGGTCGGATAAGCTAGATGACGCACTGGGCCTTCCGTATAGACTTATAAAACACCCATCGGGTGCACTCCATACAAGCTAGTGTACGGGAAGGCATGTCATCTACCGGTTGAGCTTGAGCACAAGGCATACTGGGCCTTGAAACATGCCAACTTCGATATTCAGACAATGGTGATCACCGTAAAGTTCAAATGAATGAATTAAATGAACTCCGTGATCAAGCATACGAGAACTCTTTGATCTACAAACAAAAGACAAAGAAGATTCATGACTCAAAATCAAAACCGCGTTTTCAACGCCGGTGATCGAGTCCTTCTTTTCAACTCAAGATTGAAGATTTTCTCGAAAACTAAAATCCCACCGTCCGGACCATTTACCATCACTAAAGTCTTTCCATATGGAACCATTGAGTTATCTCAACCGATGGTCCAAACTTTAAAGTGAATGGTCATCGGTTGAAGCATTATTTTGGAGAGGACATTCTTTCCGTGGTTGTCCCGGATCTACAAACTTTCCCCATGAACCAATGAATGCGGGATCGAGTCAAGCTAGCGACTGGGAATCAAAAAAGAGCATGCCATATGGGTTTTCACCCATATTTCGACTTCTTTCTATCTTTCTACCACCCTAGTGGGGGGGGTTGCCCACATGTTTTGTATATATATAAGTTTCTAAAAACAATCTTGCTAAATAATGGTCGTAGTATTTCCTTTACGTTCTATGTTTCGCATAACCACGGTACTTTGAATATTGAGGGCAATATTCATTTCTAAGTGTGGGGGAATTCTCACGAATTTTATCATGTAAATATACCGCCTAATTCCCATTTTTGGCCAAAAAAAAAAAAAAAAAAAAAAAATGGAGTAAGTGTTTTGCACTTACTCACTTCTGATTATCAATCCACCATGTCTAATAAACAAAAGGATTGGCTAATCCAGAGCAAACGGCTCTTAGTAAAGATATCTCAAACCGTTGAAGGCTTGCAATTTGCCCAAAATTGTATGGTATTCACCACCATATCTTTAATTAGTGAAGAGTTGGCTAGCCCAAGTTTATGGCTTGTGGTAAAGGCGAAGGAAAACCATAATTGGTAATCGACTCACCAAAGATAATTTTGATAATTTATCTAAGAGTTGGCTAGTCCAGAGCAAACGGCTTCGGTAAAGACAAATCAAATCCGTTGAAGTCGGTGGTTTGCTCAAAATCACATGGTTATCGGTGTACCATAGTTCTTACTTGAATCGAAACATTTGGCTACTCGAAGTAATGGATTTTGGTAAAGAGATTCAAATCCATTAAGTTTTTCTCAAAAGATTGCTAGGGACTAGCAATAGTTTAGTGTGGAGATTGATGAGTGTGTAAATACTCATCATTTTTGGTCAAATCAACCGCAAAACGCTTAAAATGCTCGAATGCATCAAAATATCGAAAATATTCCAAAATTGCATTTTATATGTTTCGATGCAAAGTGTAAAATCAAATGAAAAATGAGCTAAGTTTGCATAATTGGCGCTTCGGTCCCCAAATTTCAAAAGTTGTCGAAATAGTCCCCGAGCACTTATTTCAAAAGAAAAATCACCAAAGGTCCTTTTAAAATCATAAGTTGTCAAAATTAGTCATTTGGTGAAAAATATCAAAAGTTTTGAGAAATTTCAAATTTGGTCATTCAAGTTTAAAAATTAGCAAAATGGTCCTTGAAATTTGAAAATGTCAAGTTTGATCCTTGTACTATTGGAGCTTGTCACTTTTGGTTCCTTGGAGCAACTTTGCAAATATGGCACCTTGGTCCCTTGATTTTCGAAATTACACAAAAGGTCCTTGTTATTAATACCCTTTATATCATTTTGGACCTTGTCATAACCAATTGGACCCCTCGCTTTTGACCCCTTCATAATATTAAAACCACCAAATATCCGTCAAACAAACACTCGAGCCTTTTTCTTCTTTCTTCAACAACTAGCCTCGCAACACACCATCTCTCATCCCCCACCACCTTCACACTTCCATGTCCCCCACCTCCACCAAACTCAAAGAGCATTAAATGCATCCCTCCAACTCACTCAACCTCCCGGTTGATAAATACATTTTGGCGCCAAAAATTGATCCAACGGCTAAAATCTCTTCAATTCATCCAATGGCCTTGATTTCAGTGGGATATGCTCGAGTAGTGAGAGAAGCCATTTTGCTATAAAAGGAAGCAAGAGAAGAAAGAAAAGAGTAGTCTTTTAGTTTTAAAATTCTATGTATGTCGCTTTTAATATATAAGTTTTAGTTAAGCTTAAAAATTGTAATCTTTTGTGTTATTGTACTAAACTCAAGTTATATTATCAAGATAATCTACTTTAATCATCAATTTCAAAGTTTAACTCAATTTCATGTTTTCAAGTTCACCGTTGCAAATTTGAGTTTCAAACTCTTATGTTCAAGTCTTAAGCAACTTATTTTAAGCTCAAATAAGCTTATTAAATCTCCTTATAGCTTTTTGTAAGCTTACATTTAAGTTTCAAGCAAATTTGTTATTGGGTCAACAAAAGTCAATTTAAGCATCATTTGAAATGGAAATGGAATTGGGTGATGCAAGGTCTTGGAATTGGGTTGATTTAGAGTCTATTGGGTTGATATATATAGGATGAGGTTCTTTGGTTGATCGATTTCAAGCCATTGTGGCTAGGACCAATTGTAAGTGATTTTCAAGAAATTGCATAATCTTTATTTGTGATTTAGATTAGTTCTTATCTCATTAATTAAGTTGTATTTAGAGTAGTTAGACTCGGTTTGTTCAATAAAACAAGCTAGTGCGGTGTTTAGTTCGGTTTAAAATTGCAAATCGGTTTTAAAGGGTGTTTGGATCATATGGTTAACTCCGTGTTTGAGGTTTGTTCATGGGTCAAACCTGTCTACTTAGTCTCAAATAAGGTCACTTGAATCATATTGGTCATTATTTGTGCATTAGAACACTCAAAGTCAAATTCACTTCAAACTTGTCTTAACTCGCATATCTCGTTGGATTTTAAAAAGCAAAGACTAGTTTTGTGTTTAGAAAACATAGAGATAGCTTGCGTAGCTTTATTTCATCATTTAACATCACATTCGGTTGATAAATTGGTTTCAAAGTTCATAAAAGTCAAACTTACAAAATCTGCTTCAAAAGTCAAAACATGAAAAATCCAATTGAGCCCAACTGAGTTGATTTTAATTGCTTCATTTCTGAGTCAAATCAAGTGAAACTTGGGGTTTAAAAGTTCAGTTCATCTATTTTCTTATCACCATTTTTGTAGATTTTTGTGAATTTTTATAAGCTTTAAAACCGCTTGTCAAAATGGGTAAAAGTGCCTGTACACACTCGGTGTATACCGAGTGTGCATGTGTTTTGTGCAGATTTGTAACAAGCTCATAAGAGCTTATCTAGGTCTGATCTTTGGTTTATAAGTAGCCACCAGGTCTAGTGTAGGATCCAACTGCTTTTCATTTTCACTAGTTGGGTAGCTTGTGCTTAAGCTCAAAGTAGTAGCCTCAAACCTGCTTTTAGCTCATAAGCTCAATTCATCAAATCTGTGCATTTTGTATTTCAGAGGTGTAGGATAGTTGTAACTTGTTTCATTTGGGTATATATAGCTTATTGTAGCTTCGTTTCAGTTTGGTAGCTTATTGTGTTCATTTGTTAATACAAGTGCTTATTCATAAGCACTTGTCATTGCGCTTGCATTTTCTTACACACAACCCTCTGCTTTTATATTTTCCTAGACTCATAATATTATTTTAGACTTTTCCTGAATTTTTCGATTTTTCTAAGTCATTTGCTATTTTTCTTTATTTAAATCAATTTTAAGCCTTTTAATTAGCATTTAATACAATTAATTCGTAAAAGTTTCAAAAAATAATCTTTCATTTTTCCTAGGTTAAGATAAATATAAAAAGTCAAAAAATATTTTTCAGATTTTTCTTAGTTAAATTTGTATTTTTAAGCAATGTAAGTAGTTTTAAATAGTTTTTAATGAATAGAAAATAGAAAATAATCGTAAAAATATAAAATTAGTTTTGAAAATTCTCTTTAGTGATTTTAGATTTTCTAAGTCATAATTTCATTTTTCTAGCTTTATTTCAAATTTTCTTGTATTTTAGGTTATTATTAAATAGCTAAAAATAGTTTTTAATTAATAATAATGAGATAAATAGTTATAAAAATAATTTTCTTTTCTAAAAATTTTCTTTTATCATTAGGTTTGTAAAATATCATTTTCATATTTTAGGATTAATATTGTTTAAGTTTCACATTTTTCTTTTGTACGTCACGTAGTATTTAATTAAGTTTTATAAAAGAAAATCAAAAACATCATTTTGCAAATAGTGATAGCGTTTATTTAATATATTTTATCTTTTAATCTTCTTTAATTTGCATTTAAGCCCTGTAGTTTATGAACTTTTTCTTTAGTTATAATTGTTCATTATCACAACTCTTTTCTCATTCAAATTCTCTCGATCACTATTCGTTTGGTGATTCATCGCATATTACCGGGACATAACGACTGGGAAACCTTATACTCTCCCGATCTTCATTGCATTTGTTTCTAGACTGTTTGAAGTTTGTTACGGTTAGCCATTCACAAGTGGCTAGCTTGTGTGACAAAACTTGACCGTCTGGGAGCGAATCACCGACCTCTAATAGCTCTATCCATACTACTTACTAATAGGAGACTAACAATGCGAATGTACGAACAAGACATCATACAACTATTATATACAATTAAGAACACTCCGAACATGGGAGAATTTGCACCGCTCCGAACAGGGGAGACTTTGGGTCAAGAACGCCCGTAACATAGTGAGACGCTCGCTCAGAAATGGGGAGACTTTGCACACTACCGATAAGGCGAGAATTATTGAGAACGCCCACCAATAAGGCGAGACTTTATAGTGATGCTTTGAACATGGAAGACTTTATAGTGATGCTCGATCATGGGAGACTTTATAGTGATGCTCGATCATGGGAGACTTTATAGTGATGTTCGATCATGGAGACTTTCGGTCAAGGTCATAACACGACGGTTCAATAAGTTCAAACAAGTCATAAGTTTGTATTTAAGATCAAGAGTTCCGCTCAAAAGTTCGTAATTAAGTTCAAAGATTTAAGTCGAGTTCAAAAGTTCGTAATGACCAAAGAGCTCGAATAATATCAAAAGGTTCAAGATAGTCAAGCGCTCAACATCATGTCCAATAAGTTTAAAGGATATCAAAAGGGTCCTTTACAGGATAAAAGAGTTCGAGATATGTCAAAAGTTCAAATCAAGTCCAAAGTCTTCACTTATATGTTAAAGGGTCCAAATCAATTTAAAAGAGCTCAAATATATATGTCAAGGGCTCAATATCACGGAAAGTGGTTCAAATAATAGTGTTCATAACATAGTGATCAATTTAGTTCGGGCACAATCTACTTACTAGCATAAGTGGTGAAACAAAAGAGTACAAGTCATGATAGTTCAAACAATATAGTTTAAGTTCATATAAGTGTGAAATAAAAGCATGAAGTTGAGCATGTATCTCCCAAGAGTTTATAAAACAATTAAACAAGTAAAAGTGGGGCTACAAACTCACCTGTTGCAATAGTTATGATGACAAAGTGAATGCACGAAATGAGACGCAATAGCCTAACCGCGACCTATAATGAATGATATGATCTAATATAAGTCATGAAACAATGTCGTGCATGCAAACTCATATGATATCCATACCACTTGTACACTTTTGAAAAATAAAGTTTATCGTCGAAATATATGTTTATGACCTCTTGTCAAGTTACAAAATACTTTATCAAGATTTACGCCGAAATGATATCCTACGATAATCATTTAGTGGTTTATTGAGAGAATATAACTTTTCATCGTAAAATAATGTCGTTGAAATTTCCATGAAAGTGACTAAACGGCCTCTAAAAGCTAGTCGTAAATGGTGCACGCGTGTGTTAGGAAAAACTCAATGGTTTTGGGAAGCTTGTATCATTATCTCAAAGTTTTAGCATTTAAGTTTTCATCCTAGAGGTCTCAATCATGGAGAGAAACATAGGTAAAGTATGGCACTTGTGTCCAAAATATTGTTTAATGGTGGTTTTCAAGAAAGTTTAAGTGACCGAATTTTACTCGTTGTAACTCCGCTTGACGAACGGTTGGACAATTTGGAAAGTAGGCTAGGTGAACTCACTTATACTAGAAGACATCATTTTATAAAACGCACCCCATCGATGTTAAAATGTCCTCAACATGGTCATCGCGCCGATATTTCTTGGCTATTAGAAAATATATAGTTATGCTTAATAAAAATAGTTACGACAACTTTGATAAAACGCATGTAATTTGATCGTTATATGTCCGCTTTTCACGCTTTATATATCATCGGAATCGTGATAATATATACTAATATATTTTTGATAAGTCGACACATTTTATAGCGCTTAAGACCTGCTTTTGACTCGTAAAAGTTGAGATTACATGCTGAATTTTCTCGAAACAAATATTTGTCGTCACAAACTTGAAAAATTCATATCTTTTCGTTATAACTCCGCTTTTAACCCGCTCAAGCGGCCACGCTGCTTTAAAGTATATTTTCCAAATATCTAGCCCAAAATATTTTACAAACTGTCAAATTTTCCAGATTTCAAAAATAAGGACAGACCCTTAATTAGACTTGTCGAAATGAGTTTTCTCGCGCCAAACCTATTCTAACCAATTCAAAACAACTCAAGTTATTCTAATCCTACCATACACCTTCTTAGGGTGTCATGGGTTCCTAGACATCACCAAAAGTGATATGTTTCAAGGAGTAATTATAGGATGATATATATATATATATATATATATATATATATATATATATATATATATATATATATATATATATATATATATATATATATAGCACTTAAAAAATATTTAAAGTGATATAGCTATCCATATGACTTGCATATTTTTCTCAAGCATGATAAAATGAATATAATATGAATATGAAAGATGAAAAGGACCATGAAATGCTTACTTGAATGATTATGTGAAAAAGATGATGAAAACCTTATTAATCTAAAGGTTTTTATTTCAAAACCTTAACTAGATTACTAATATCACTTGAATAATACTTGAAGCTTGAAAACAAAATATGGTTTCCCTTGTGTTCTTGATATGGCCGGATCATATGGAGAAAATGAGAGAGTTAATGTGACTTTTCACCTTTTGATATCATGTATGTATGTGCTTATCTTAGGAAATAATTAAAAGTAAGCATGATTGGAGATAGATATTTTGTATCCAATGTTGTGTCATCCCTTTTTTTTTTTTTTTTTTTTTTTGTCGACAAAATGAAAGAAACAAAGGTGGTGTGCTTTTTAAATGACTAAAGTATTAAAGTGTAGTAAAGTGTGTAATTATTTAAGAATAATTAATAACTTGTGTATTTATTTAAGTATTTAGGGTAGCGTTAACTAAAAATAAATTTTAATAGATCAAAATAAAATATATTGAAGTCATAAAATTATAAAAATACATTTCTTACAATAATTGAGTGAATAAATATTTTCGAGTTGAATTTACGAAAACCGTCAGAATTATTTATACATAACAATTTATATATAAAATAAATTGAAAACATCGGGTAAACTAATAATATAATTTTTATGGTCTTAAATTGAGTATAAAAATATATCAGGATAAGTTTTGGGATGTGTCGGATCAATTGCTCAAAATAAATGATCGTACGATAACGTTTATTTAATAAGAATTTATGCGTTTATCGTGAAATGCAAAACCATGCATGAACTAATATGATGAATATTGAGTTTGAGAAATGACCGAAAATTGAGAATTGTGACATAATTACCCATAACTACCATCTGATAACCATTTTCTTGAACTCATAAAAACATAATACACCAAGTTATTATGAAATATGCTAACTTTCACTAGAAAAAAGAAATAAATACGAAGAGTAAGTGAACATATAACATCTTTACAAGTTCTTTTTGGTTTTAAATATTAACCACCCACGTCTTGTTACCACTATTATAGGAAGCCATAACACACAAATATTGCTTAAATCCCTCTATCCATGAAAATCGCTAATTGTGACCCAAATTTTGTTGGAAAATTTAGTGCACTTGTGGGATTAGTTCACACCTTGTAATGGGTTAGAAGGTGAGTGTACACCCATAAGGTCCATGAACACCTCGACCATATAGTGGTTTGTATTGGTAGTACCGGTGAAAGCATCGCTTGGTGAAAGTATCGCTTGGTGGAAGTATCACAGAAAGTATCGCCAGGAAAGTATCGCTTGTGGTTTCCATCGATAGCGAGCTTCCATCGATAGACAGTGTTTCCACCGAAAGCACCGTGAAAGTAGTGATGCTATGAAAGCATCGATGCTATGAAAGCATCGAGCGTGTTTCCACTAATAGGTCAGATTTCCACCGCAAGTGAAAGTACCGCTAGTGGAAAGTATCGCTTATGGAAAGTATTGCTAAATGGCGCTATAACTTCTTTATGACCACGCTTAATTGGTCATGTAACCACTAACTGCTATAATGGGGATAATTATGAGGCTATTAATGGGCCGATTAATACTATAATTCCATTGGAATAGCTCAAGAGTAACCTCCTATATATAGAGATCCGAACATGCATGAGGAACACACGTAAAACACTAAGCACTTATAAGCGCAAGGGTTATTGAATTGTGCCTAATTCTATAACCGCATTTGGTCTTATCCCAAGTAGATATTCGTGATACCCAGCATTAGGGTCGAATAGTTTACTTTGGAAAGTGATCACACGATTCCAAGTAATATCCGTAACCACCTAGTGGTATTGCTACTTACATTGATTGTCTTAACCTCGCTCGGGATCTAACCCCAACAATCAAAGTAAACTATTTTGTGATAATCAATGGCAACCGCGCAATGAACACATGGCTTCAAACTTTGCCAAGCTTGATAAGTTTGAAGGGTGGACTTTAGGAGGTGGCGTAAGAAGATGCACTTTGCCGCACAAGCATGAGTGTGGTCTGTGTGCCGACTACTCCAATTCTCGATGATGGTGATGATGCTACCGTGGAGCGTATCGTGAGGAGGAGCAAGGGAGAATGATGACTACATATGCAGAGGTCTTATTCTCAATGGTATGGTCGATTCTCTGCTTGATATTTATCGAACTTTGAATCTTCCAAAGAACTGTGGATTCCTTGGATGCCAAATATATGGTCGAGGATGCATCAAGTAAGAAGTTCCTTGTTAGTAATTTCACAAATTACAAAATGACCGATTCAAGACCGCTTATGGAACAATACAATGAACTTCTTGGAATACTTGGAAGGTTTACACAACACCAAATGAACATGGATGAGGCTATCAAAGTCTCTTGTGTCATTGATAAACTCCTCCTTCATGGAAAGATTTCAAGCATACCTTGAAACATATGAAGGAGGAGTTAACTCTGTTGAGTTGGTACCATCCGCACATTGAGGAATCTCTCAAAGTGCGTGATAATGACAAGCCAAAGAGTAGCAATGTCGCCGACCATCTGTTGTCAATATGGTAGAGCATAACAACTCTACCGTGTACAATGACAACAAAGGCAAGCGCAAACATCATGATAACACAAGGCGGATCCTAACAAGAAGGCAACACCTACTTGTTGGAAATGTGGCAAGACCGGTCACATTAAAAGGGACCGCAAGGGTGTTAATGTTGGTGGTAAAGCCAATGGATCGTGCACTAAAAGTTCGAGAGTGGTGGTTCACCAACTCACCGAAAGGTCGAATATGTTTAATAAGTCTTTTCGATTTATTATGTTACATATGTATCTCGAATCTTTTATGTGCGGATGATGATGTTGCGTGGTGGGTTGACTCGTGCAACAGCTCATGTGCAAAGATAGAAGTCGGTTCAAGACTTATGAGTCATCGAATGATGGTTCTATTCTTCACATGGGAAATGAGTCAACACCTTGGTGCATGGTCGTGGTTGTGTAGATCTTAGGTTTAGTTCGAAAGATTGTAACTTTGTTTAATGTTATTCATGTTCTTGATATAAGAAAAACTTGGTTTCAAGTAGTGTTTTGAATAATCATGGATATAAACAAGTTATTGAATCGCTAAATTTGTTCTTTCTAAATGTGGTGTTTTATTGGTTTTGGTTATTTATGTAATCAAATGTTCAGCTTAATATTACCAACGACAAGTGTTATTTCACTTTTGTGATCACATATGATCGAGTGATTCTAACCTTTGGCATGCTAGACTTGGTCATGTTCACTATAAAAGGATGCAAGATATGTCTAGGGATGGTTTAATCCTCGCTTTTGACATGGACACCGAAAAGTGTAAACTTGCATGTTGACCAAGATAACCAAGAAACCCTTTCGTGGTGTTAGTCGTGAGACTAAGATCTTGAGCTTATTCACAGTGACTGTGTGATTTGCATGCCACTCCTTCTTTGGGGAATAAGAAGTACTTTGTGACATTTATTGATGATGCTTCTAGATTTTGTTATGTCTATCTATTACATACCAAGGATGAAGCATTAGATAAATTCAAAGTGTTTAAAACTCAAGTTGAATTACAACTTAGGTCTTTGATCAAAGATTAAGGATCGATAGGGAGGTGAGTACATGGATACTCAAGACTTTCAAATGTTGGAATAATCCATGAAACGATCGCTCTTATACTCCTCAAAGAAATGGAATTTCGAAGGAAAAACAGGTGTCAAGGAGATGGTTAATTCCATGTTGTCCTATTCAGATCGAGTCAAGGGTTCTGGGTGAAGCTATGTTAATAGCTTGCTATTTGCTAAATAGGGTTCCCAACAAAAGGAACAAGGTTACCCCTTATGAACTCGACTAACAGAAACCCAACCTCAACTATCTTAGGTCCGGGGTTGTAGGGTCATTGTAAGACTTCGATCCAAAGCAAAAGACTTTGGGTGAAAGAGGCATTGATCGCATCTTTGTTGGATATGCCGAGCATTCCAAGGCTTTTAGGTTCTATGTTATTGAACCTAATGAATATGTTTCAATTAACTCCATTATTGAATCAAGCGGATGCACTTTGATGAGAATAGATTCTCATCGCCTCCTAGACTAAGTCGAGGATTCCTAATGGAACTCATGACACCGTGTATCGAGGTACCGATGATGAACCATCATGGTCCCCGATGAGGTTGTGGTTCAAAGAACTCGAACCTCGTGCTCGTGAAAAGCAAAAGGGTCGACTCCAAAGTCATTTGGACCTGAGTTTCAACTATACTTAGTTGAAGGTACTGTGGATGAGGTCTCGCATCAATACTCCTATTGCTTCATTGTTGAGGATGACCCCAAAACATTTGAAGAAGCAATGAAGTTCCGTGATATTGCGCTTTGGAAAGAAGCAATCAATGATGAGATGGATTCCATCATGGGCAACAACACTTGGTGTTGGTTGATCTACTCCGTTGCAAACCTTGGGTTGCAAATGGATTTTCAAAAGAAAATGAAGGTAGATGGAACTATTGAAAAGTTCAAGGCTAGACTAGTTATTCGTGGCTTTAAACAAAAGTCGAATAGACTATTTTGATACTTATGCCCCGTGGCTCGTGACGCACTATAAGACCGCCGATTGCTATGGCATCTATTCACAACCGGTTATTCACCGATGGATGTGAAAACAATTTTCTTGAATGGTGAATTGGAAGAGGAGGTTTATATGAACCAACCTCGTGGCTTCATCTTGCTCGGCAATGAAAACAAGGTGTAAACCGATTAAGTCTCTTTATGGACTTAAGCAGCACCTAAGCAATGGCATCAAAAGTTTGATGAAGTGGTTTTGTCTAGTGGTTATGTTCTTAACTGTCGACAAATGTGTATATAGCAAATTTGATGAATCTGCAAAGGAGTCATCATTTGTCTATATGTTGATGACATGTTGATCTTGGCATCGACCAAAATCAGTTGACCGACAAAGGAATTTTTGTCATCAAGGTTCTCCATGAAAGACATGGGGAGGCTGATGTTATCCTTGGTATAAGGATTAAACATGAAAGTAAAAGAATTTCTATCTCTCGCCTCATTATATTGAGAAGGTATCGAGGAAATTCAATTACTTTGATTGTACTCCATTGAGTACACCTATGGATACTTGTGAGAAGTCGATGCCTAATCATGGCAAGGTCAGATCGCAACTTGAGTATTCTAGGTAATTGGCTGCCTGATGTATGCCATGACTTGTACAAGGCCCGATATTGGTTTTGCAATGGGAAAATTGAGCGGTATACTAGCAATCCTAGTGCTCATCATCGCAAGCGCTCAGAGGGTATCAAGTATTTGAAAAGAACTATGGATTATAGTCTTATATACTAGTTACCCATCGTTGTTGGAAGGTTACACCGATGCAAGTTGATCAAGAACATCAAGACAATTCGCTCTACCAGGGTGGGTATTCCTACTGGTGGAGGTGCAATTTCTTGGGCATCAAGAAACAAACTTGCATCACCGCTCAACAATGGAATCTAAATTTGTGGCTCTAGCAACCGGTAAAGAAGTCGAATGGTTGAAAACTTGCTTCTTGAGATTCCATTGTGGCCTAAACCTATAGCACCTATTTCTATCCGTGTGATAGTGCAACTACATTGGCTAAGGCTTATAGCCGATGTACAATGGTAATTCTAGACACTTAGGTGTCGTGCATAGCATGATTCGTGAGCTTATCATGAATGGGTGGTATCTATAGAGTTTGTGAGATCTCAATAGAACTTAGCCGATCACTTGACGAAGGGTTTGGCTAGAGACTTGGTTATTAAGTCCGCTAAAGGGATGGGTTTAAGTCCAACTTAGTCATCGAATGTTAGGACACCCAACTCCTCCCGAGGAAACTTAGGAGCCGAGTTCAATGTGGAAAGTCGAACATTCAATGGACTGAGCACATGTTTTATTTACATCCCAAGGTTGTGCTCGTAACTCACTGAAAGGAGGATGAAGTCTTTACTTCTTAATGGTTAATTTTCTTTGAAAAGTGCTTGGTGAGCATGACTAAAGAGGAACCACCTATGTAAATGTTGAAGTTTTAGTGAACGGCACATTTCGGCTTAAGTAGTTGTTTCATTCCTTGGTACCACAATCTAAGTTGCTTCACCGCTGTGAAGCTTTGGACTTTAGCTTTTACAACATTTATGAATTTGGATATGGACATGGCTTGTATAGTGTCGTGAGCTTATAAGTGTTTGAAAACTTGTGTGTATTTTATCTTCGTGTATTCAAATGGGTTGAAGGGTTCAATTCTTAGAACACCCGATTCTCGAATATTTGAACGTGTAATTTACTAAGATGGAAATTCAATCCCGTGACATTTTCGCTTATGCACATGTTTTGCTTGATGTTTATTTTTCATGCAAAGGAAGTGAACTAAATTTAGGAGGATTGTTGGAAAATTTAGTGCACTTGTGGGATTAGTTCACACCTTGTAATGGGTTAGAGGTACGGAGGTACACCCATAAGGTCCATGAACACCCGACCATATAGTGGTTTGTATTGGTAGTACCGGTGAAAGTACCGCTGGTGAAAGTACCGCTGGTGAAAGTCACCGGTGAAAGTACCGCTTGTGGAAAGTACTACTTGTGGTTTCCATCGATAGCGCGGCTTCCATCGACAGATGATGTTTCCAATCGAAAGCACCGTGAAAGTATTGATGCTATGAAAGTACCGATGCTATGAAAGTACCGATGCTATGAAAGCATCGAGCAAAGTTTCCATCGATAGTCAGATTTCCACCGCAAGTGAAAGTACCGCTAGTGGAAAGTATCGCTAAATGGCGCTATAACTTCTTTATGACCATGTTTAATTGGTCATGTAACCACTAACGGCTATAATGGGGATAATTATGAGGCTATTAATGGGCCGATTAATACTCATAATTCCATTGGAATAGCTCAAGAGTAACCTCCTATATAGGAGATCCGAACATGCATGAGGAACACACGAAAACACTAAGCACTTATAAGCGCAAGGGTTATTGAATTGTGCCTAATTCTATAATCGATTTGGTCTTATCCCAAGTAGATATTCGTGATACCTGCATTGGGTCGAATAGTTTACTTCGAAAGTGATCACACGATTCCAAGTGATATCCGTAACCACCTAGTGGTATTGCTACTACATTGATTGTCTTAACCCTGTTCAGGGATCTAACCCCAACAAATTTTGGGGGGGGGGGGCAACACCCCTTCCTGCCCCTTATATCCTCCGTCTATGTGTGACTGTAATTGCAAGATGTATAAGCCTTAGAAATTCTCATGCAAAGGGAAAGCCTAACGATCCATAAAGCTTAGATGCAGTGATCCAAGATCCCCAGGTATAATCGTATAGTCCTTAATTTGATTTATCATGATTTTGTTATGATGATAATAATTTGTTTAAATGATGAGAAGCATGTACAATAGACAACGACATCCATTTTTTAGCTCACCTTTTATGCATATTACGATAGGCGAATTCAAATAACTATCGAGAAAGATGCAATGCACAAGTTTACAGGTTTGCTAGATGAATCCTTTTGCTACAAGATTGAAATTTTGGTGTAGGTGAAAATGGCGGCAAGTTTCCGTTATTGATCATAAGTATAAGATCAACTTCTTTAAAGACACCGTACCACTCTCACAAGGCTCAAAAGATTTGATGCCAACAATAGTGGTTTCAAATTTGAACCGTTTTCTAATTTCTCAACCAGGCGATTAGTGGAGCAAGATTGTGCTGGTATTGAATTTCATATAAAGTATATGATTATCTCAAATATAGCTTTTATTCATATTCAAATTTATTAACAAATCGGTGTCCTCTTAAAATTATCATTGGAACAATCCTTTCTCTTGGTGATCCTATACCATGGGGTTTCAACCAAAGGAAGACACTCATTTTGAAAGATATTGAGTATGTTTTCAATAATTGAATATATATTTTTTCTTAGTTTATTTATATTCATCAATACATACTACTGTGGTATTATGATTAAACTTTCATGCAGTGGTGAAAGACTATATAGTTATTACTAGTTTTAGATCCCCGTGCATACATAGAGCTTTGGGTTTGATTTTGTTAGATTAAAATTTGGCTTAAATTTTGTTGGACAAAATAGTTGTTGGAAGTAAAAATAGTATACTAACATTGAATTTAGTTTATTTTTTATATAATATCTACGTATTATAGATATTTACATCAATTTTATTTATAATATCTACGTAAATATAGATACTATTATCCTAAAAATGTGTTAGATTTAATTTTTTTTAAAAACCACATAACTTTCTTTAGATGAAAGAATTGGTATATGAAAATAAACTAAAGGTAAAACCTAAAAAATCTATTTGTACCTATTTTTTAGACAAACGACATCATCCACATGTATTATCTTGAACCCGTCAGAAATATAATACATGAACAAATCATTGTTCATCAGAAACCACTATGGTGTTAAATCAGAAATCAATCGTTCAACAAAAAACATTTAATAAATGGTTAAACATATTAAATTTTTTATATTTATGCTATTGTTGTTTTGTTGATGGTGTATGTTACTAATAAAATTATTTAGTTAGCAACGCAATGCCATCACGAAAAAAAAAAAAAAAAAAAAAAAACGATTGATAATATTAACCCGCCGAAATACAATAAAAAGAAATTCGCCCAATCAGAATCGTTTTCAAATGTAAGAAGCATACTCTAGAATGTTTTAAATATTAAATATTTAAATTATTTTATGTGATAAGTTTTTAATTTATATGATATATATCTTTTCAAAATTTGAATGTGACACTTTTCCATCTAAAGAAACTTATGTGCTTTTAAAAAAATTAAATGTAACCCGTTCTTAGAATAATAATATCTATAATTACGTAGATATTGAAAATAATAGTATACTAACATAAATTAAAGGTAAAACCTACAAAATTAAACTGGTACGACTTTCTAAACAAACGTCATCATGCACATGTATCATCTTGACCCGTCAGAAATATACTACATGAAACATTCATTGTTCATCAGAAACAGTTCTGGTCTTAAATCAGAAACCAGTCGTTCAACAAAAAAAAAGGGTAAGAAATGGTTAAACATATTGAATTTTTTTATTTATGTTATTATTGTTTTCTTGATGGTGTATTTAACTAATAAAATTATTTTGTTAGCAAAGCAAAGCCATCAAAAACAAAGAAACCAAATTATTGATAACATTAACCCGTCAAAAATATAATAAAATAAATCGCCCTATCAAAATCGTTTGATGTGTGTTCTAAAATGTTTTAAAAACTATATATTTAAATTATGTTATGTGAAAAGTTCTAGATTTTATATGATAATTATAAGATATAATTAAGGTTTCTGCCACATTCAAATTTGGAAAAAATATAGTCAAAAAAAGATATATCACCAAAAAATTAGTACTTATCATGATTTATTTTTCAAGAAAATATATTGTTTATTTTTTAGCACGGATTAAACATCGTTACGATTCTGATATATAAATCATCATAAATAATGAATAAACTCAACATGCTCATAAGTTATAAATATAACGTCAATAGAAACTGATTATATGCATAAGAAAACAATAAATCTTTATAAGAAACCATAAATTTTGTTGTGCATTCAAATATATTATCTTCATACATTTCATAAAATCTTTTTCTAAATTATGATATGCAATTGGACCCTAGTTTATACATTCTCTTCATATTTATGTAATTGTTGTTTTCTTGATGGTGTATTTAACTAATAAAATTATTTTGTTAGCATTGCAAAGCTATCAAAAACAAAGAAACCAAATTATTTTATAACATTGACATGTCAGAAATACAATAAAAAAAAATTTGTCCAATCAGAATCGTTTCCAAATATAAGATGCATGTTATAAAATGTTTTAAAAATTATGTATTTTAATTATGTTACGTGATAAATTCTGAATTTGTATGATATTTATAAGATATAATTAGGGTTTCGTTCAGATTTAAATTTCAAAAAGATACGGTCAAAAAAAGATATATCATTAAAATATAGAACTTATCATGATTTATTTTTCAGAAAAATATATTGTTTATTTTTTAGGATTAAACATAGTTATGATTCTGATATATAAATCATCAGAATCAATGAATATACTCAACATGCTCATGAGTTGTAAATATAATGTTATTAGAAACTGATTATATACATAAGAAAACAATAAATCTTAATGAGAAACCATAAATTTTGTTGTGCATTTAAATATATTATCTTCACACATTTCATAAAATCTTTTTCTAAATTCTGATATGAAATTTGAAACTTATACATTCTCTTCATATTTTAAATAAATCATCTCATGAGTTGTAAATATAATGCCATTAGAAAATGATTATTTACATTAGAAAACAATAAACGTTTATGATAAACCATGATTATTTATGAGAAACCATAAATTGACTCAATTTTTTTTTCATATATTTGACACATATATTTTTCACTAAAATACAATAATCGTATAAGAAACAAATAATTTATTAGTACAATTAACATCATCGTGATACTGATAAATCAAACAAAATACAAAAAAAAATGGAATTAACTAAACAATTGATCTCGTACTTCAAAACTCTAATTTAAACATTCTCTTAATAAACCTCATAATATATATATATATATATATATATATATATATATATATATATATATATATATATATATATATATATATATATATATATATATATATATATATATATTGTGATGTGTAGCTCAAAATCCTAATTTTGAGTAAATCATCAACAACTTCGACAATCTCGCACTCATCTTCCCGCTCATCCTCCACACTATAACTACAATAATCGTATAAGAAACAAATAATTTGTGATTTAGTATAATAAATACAATTAATATCGTTGTGATACTGATAAATCAATCAACATAAAAAAATTATTATAATTAACTAAACAATCAATCTGTACTCCAAGTCCCTAATTTAAACATTCTCTCCATAAGCCTAAAACCTTAAATTCAACAATAAGTAAATAACATAAAAGGCAAACAAATATTAAAGAATATAAGGAGGAAATAAAAAAGAATGGCAACAAATAGCTAAACAAAAAGGTAAAATAATAAAAAATTTCCTTTGTTTTTTTATTGTCGTGCGTAATCACAGAACCACATAACCAAAAAGCTCTTTTTATTTCTTCACTTATTATGTGTGTGATGCTGTCCACATTTCCAACAATCAAGAACAAAAGAAATTTTGAGTATGAAACTGTAACGACAAAACCTGAAACACCAAGAATGAGAAGCATGTACCTTATTGCGATCAACTGTGAATGAATAAGATGCAATGCCAAATGATGGGTATTAATGAGATGAGATTAGGGTTTATATCAAATTTTAAACTTGGAAAAGATATGCTCAAAGAAATATATAACATATAAATTTAGTAGTTATCACGAAATTATATTTAGAAAAATATAAAGTTTTATTTTTTTCCTAATAAATTTACATATGAGAATATAATTTTTAGCAAGAAATTTTATAAGAATCTAATTTTTAGCAAGAAAATTTTATAAATCATATTTTTTTTTTTTCGCTTTCAACACGCCTATATTTGGGGAGCTTTAAAAAAAATACAACTCATAGACTGATCCTATTTTTTATCATTTAAAAATCCAATTGATCAATGAGAGGGCTCGATTTTACAATTTAGCCCTCTCATTGGTTAATCGAATCCCTCGATTTGGCCTAAAATGAGTTCTCTTATTATATAAAAGATTGGGATAAATGATCATACGGTGAGGTGGTGGAGATGATGGCAAGTAGGGGTGGTGACGGGGTAAGATAAAAGTGGGTTTGGTTTTGTGTATAATTATTTGATTTGAAATTTTTAGTGAATAAAGATTTGGTGTTTGTAGATGTTTTGAGATTTGGGGAAACAAGATCTGGAGAAATAATATCTGTGTATATATTATATTAAACAAGATTTGAAACAAGATTTGAAATTATGAATATATATTATATTAAACAATATCCGTGTATATATATTTTGTAAATGTGTGAGAAACTCTCCTGAAAATTTTAAGATGAAAATGCGTTATTGTAAGAAAAAAATTCATATGAAAACTAAAAGGGAAAAAAAGACATAGGGTATTTGGTCATTTAACTTTGCGGCAAGGACGAAATATGCCTCAAAAGTTTCCTACAGTGATGATATATGTAGTTTCGAAATAGTTGGGACGAAACATGCAGTATTGTCAAACATCATGGACGATTTATGCAATTTACTCATTCTTCTATTATATGAAATAATATAATTTTATGAATTTTGATATTCATGCTTAATTAATAGACCTACAACTATATCTAATTACAAGGTTTTCAGGATCGGGATCCTACCTAGGATCGTTTTCGGCTTCACAAGATCGTAATCGTAGGATCAGATCGGGATCGTAAGATCCTATTAAAATGTATATATTTTTGTGTAGGGGTTGTAGTTTTGTACTTCTATATATTTCTATATAATAATTTATATTATAAACAAATCTAAATGGATAATAAAAGAAAAAGTTATATGTTCAAGTATTGTAGTAGTAGAACATTAAGAAACATGAGCTTTTAGTAAAATAAGATCATTTATGATCCTAAGATCTTGTGTGCGATCCTATGATTCTACACCGATCTTGCTCCACTTGAGATAAAAACATGGCTTGTAGTAGGATCAGATCGTTTACGATGCTACGTTCATGCGTGCGATCCTAGACCGATCCTGACTAAATTAAGATCCTACTACGATCTTGTTCGTTTTTATATGTAGGATCGTACGATCCTACGATCACGAGCGCGATTTTAACAACCTTGCATAATTATATTAGTAGCCCACTTGTCATCACTCTGGCGTTTTATTAAATTATTTTTATCATTCCTAGTATGCCCTTGTGAATTAAATCCTTATTAATTGCTTCAAGATCTTTTATCTCGATATCTAACTGTGTGCTATGATCTCCGTTACTCTTTCGATCCCAATATTATGAATCTTTTTCTCCCAATTATTTCTTTAGTATATTTAGCTTTTATTTTTTACCAACGCAAAAAGTATGAGTGATACATAAGCACTACTATGTCTATCAACACACATAAAATAATTAAATAATAAGTAATCTTCGCATGCAAAAACGAAAAGTACACATGTTACATGTCACTCCATTCTTGGATTATAATATCCAAATAAAAAGTGTGTATCATGGTGATGATGGGATCGCTAGTAAGAGAGCTAGGTACCATAACAAGGGTTTACTTCATCGTCGCGCCACCTCAGCGTCACATCAGCATCTCATTTTCCTACAACTAACCACAACAAACCCTCCTCACTCATAACAAACCTCAACCTCTTCATTTCAAACCACCACTCACCACTTTATTTTTTTATTCAATTTTTCAAATAAACTAAATACATTTATTAAAATAAAATACAAAACAAAATATTTAAAAAAGTTATAAATTAAAAAAAAAAAAAAAAAATGTAAACAAAGAGGCTGTTTACCAGCCCAATTCCATGTTCCAAGTCTAGTCCAAAAAAAAAAAAAAAAAAAAAAAAATGATTGTCTTCTACATTTTCCGACACACACATACAACACACACACTACAAACACACACTAAAACACACACTACAAACACACATAACAATACAAACACACACTAGTGCCAATATTTTAATCCATTTTGTCAAAAACTTCCTTCGTCGTCCCGACGATTTTGGAAGCGACGGCGAGAGACGACGAGGAACCCCGGTGTGGCGGCGAGCCACGGCGGGGCTCCACGTCACCCACGGCGAGCTTCAAAACCTCCCACACCGTCCGCTCTAATAGCGGTTACCAATTAAGAGAAAGGTTACCAATTAAGATAAAGAGATAACTAAAACATTTTTTAAAAGGGCAAATCACTCAAAAATGTAGTTAACTTGTCATTTTTTTTCATTGTATGTAGCATTCTTTTTTTTTTCCTCATTCTGTCAATAAACCTCTATCGTTAGTCCTTTGTGTGTACCCGTTACCAAAACAACCTGCATCGTTAGTCCTTTATGCTAACGACCGTTAATAAATAACTTAAAATTTAGTTATCTTACGCTAAACTTGCGTCGTTGGTCCTTTATACTAACGATTGTTAAAAATAACTTAAAATTTCGCTTTCTTACGATTCCGTCCGCTTTTCACGCCGTCCGCTTTTACACGCTGCTCGCTTTAACACGCTTTTGTCCGCTTTTAACGCTTTCACACGCTTTTACACGCTTTCATCCGCTTTTCAAGTTTTTGTCCGCTTTTTCACGCTTTCATATGTTCTACACGCCATCCGCTTTTATTTTCGTCCGCTTTTGCACGCCATTTGTTTTTACACGCCGTCCGCTTTAACACGTTGTCGTCCGCTTTTCACGCTTCATCCGCTTTTACAAATGTATTCGCCCATTTTACACGCTTTCTTCCGCTTTTCACATTTTCATCCGCTTACACGCCATCCGCTTTAACACATTTCGTCCGCTTTGCACGCCATCCGCACTTACGCTGCGTCTGCTTTAACACGCCGCCCGCTTTTCATGTTTCGTCCGCTTTACATGTTTTCGCTCGTTTCACACGCCGTCTGCTTTTCACGCCGTCCGCCTTTACATTTGGTCCGTTTAACACGCTGCATTTTTTCACGCCATCCGTTATTACATGTTTACATTCTGCTTTGCATCGCCGATCGCTTTTGCACGATTTAAATCGCTTTACACATTTTGTTCATTTTAACACGCCGTCCGCTTTTCTTATTTTCCTCCGCACGCCATCCGTTTTCACATGTTTCGTCCTTTTTCACGATTTCATCCGCTTTTACACATTTCATCCGCTTTACAAAATGTGCAAACATTCAAAACGATTAATATGCGAAAAAATAGACAAATGTGAAAACACGAACGAAAACGTGAAACAACGGACGAAAACGTAAAACGGATGAAAACGTGAAACAACGGACGAAAACGTGTAAAAAAGGATGAAACCGTGTAGAAACAGATGAAAACGTGAAAAAAAGGATGAAAACGTGAATAACGGACGAAAGCGTGTTAAAATATACGAAAACGTGTAAAAACAGACGAAAACCTGCAAACAGACGAAAACATGCAAAAACGGATGAAAACGTGTAAAAACAGACGAAAACGTGAAAAAACAGACGAAACCATGTTAAAACGGACGAAACCGTGTTAAAGCGGATGAAATGTGTAAAACGAACAAAACGTGCAAAAATAGACGAAATGTGTAAAATGGACAAAACGTAAAACGGATGAAAACGTGAAAAATGGACGAAACGGGAAAAATAGACGAAAACGTGAAAATGTATTTAAAACGTAAAACGAATGAAAACGTAAAACGGATAAAAGCGTGAAAAACGGACGAAAGCGTGTTAAACGAACGAAACGTAAAACGCATTAAAACGTGAAAAACGGACGGAAACGTAAGAAAACCAAATTTTAAGTTATTTTTAACGATCGTTAGTATAAAGGACCAACGACGCAAGTTTAACGTAAGATAACCAAATTTTAAGTTATTTATTAACTGTCGTTAGCATAAAGGACTAACGATGCAGGTTTTTTTGGTAACAGGTACACACAAATGACTAACGATAGAGATTTATTGACAGAATGAGAAAAAAAAAATGCTACATACAATGAGAAAAAGTGGCAAGTTAACTACATTTTCAGGTGATTTGCCCAAACGAAAGGGTATATGAGAAATGAGAAAGAGTGTTTACTTAATTTCTACAAATTAACCAATAAAGGTTTTAGGTATATTAGTACGCATATTAATTAGTTACAAGTATCAATTATCTAATTTTATTACTTTATTCATAAGTACTGATCGGGTATCCGCGTTTTGCGACGACGGGTAACTGTGTAACCAAATAACTCATAATAGCATACAATTAAATCATCACAATCATCTTTATATGTTATAGTAGTACATGCGCTATGCATCAAAACCAAAAAAGGAGAAAGCAATTATGGTGGTGTTTTCGTACACGGTAATAGTAACGACCCGTCGTGGTTGGTGATAATATGAAGACAAAATCAATGTCAATTCTTAGTATTGCAAAAATATCGTGGTTGACTTCACCATCTTAAGATCAACATCTTTTCCTTTCACCACGTTATCAAATTGTATACAATCGCTCTCTAAAATGAATCTATCATCTCTTCACTAAGCAGGGTACCTGCGCGTTGCGGCGACGGGTACCCTGAAATAAAATTTTCCGGTGAATCATGTATTTTAGTTTATTATATATTTTGACAATAAATATACGAGGATCAAGAATTTTGTTTAGCCCGTGCCCGTTCCGGCTCGAGCCCGTTTGGCCCGTTCCCGTTCGAGCTCGACCCCATTTGGCCCGTGCTCGTTCGGGCTCGACCCCGGTTGAATATTTGTATAATGTGTTTTTTATTTGTATTAGTGACATTTAATGCATGAATTATGTTTAAGTTGGTTGTACAATATGTTTGATAATTTGTATTTCTTGTGTAAGGAGTATTTTAATAACTGCATTAGTTGTATTTATTTACCAACTAGCTTATAGACCTGTGAAATTCACGGGTTTTTAAAGAAATGATTCATTAAGAAGTTGAGTGTGTGAATAAAATAATAAACAACAACAAACGATATTTAATAAGAAGTTGCGTGTATAAATAAATTAAGAAACAACAACGATCACAAATAAGTTTAATTATTTTTAGACGGAAATAATAAGTAATATGTGAATGAAACAATAAACAATTTGGTTTATAACTATTAAAATAATACACCTGCATGTATCATCTTCTATAACAGGTAGATAATCTTATAGAGGCAAGGTATGAAGTTAACGTCAAAACTCGAGTAGCCCCTGTTCATTCCGGTGAACACTTAAAAGTCTAATAAAAAACAAAAGTCAAATTGAAAGTAAATTGTTGATAAAAGTGAATTTAAAGTTAAATAATGGTATTAAACAGGTTATTTATATAGTTATACATACATCTTTATATTGATCATAGACCTTGAAGTATTTCTTTGTAGAAAACTCTTAGAGTACATTTCGAGATATACAATCAGTGGACGGGTTTTGTGTTCGTTGTTTGGGTTAGCTCATGAGGTCGGCATATATTGATCTTCGTCTCTAGATCAATGGCTTTTAATTATGGGCAAATTGTCTGAAAAGGCATCGAACTTGCCACTTTTTCCTTTTCTGGGCATCGAACTTTTATTTTTCCTATTAGAAGATTGAACTTGCCTAATTTTCTTATTGTAGCATCGAACTTGCCTAATCACACTTAAAGTGTAATTAATCTTCTTAAACCCGCTTTTAAGTGTGATTTTGTGTCACAAAAGGAAAATTAGGCAACTTTAGTGCTACTATAGGAAAATTAGGCAAGTTTAGTGCTACCCGCTTTAAGTGTGATTTGACCGCTAATTTTTTATTGCACCGCTAGTCCTTTTCATCCGCTTTTAACGACCGCTATTATATTATTACACGCTAGTCCTTTTCGCCCGCTTTTACACGCCGTCCGCTTTTGCACGTTTAGTCCGCTTTTACACGCTGCCTTTTGCACGCTTTTACACGATTTTTTAGTTTTGCATGGTTTCGTCCGCTTTTACACGCCACGGGTTGTTACATGTTTTGTCCGTTTTACACGTTTTCGTCCGCTTTTACACGCCGCTTGTTTCGCGACGTTGTCCGCTTTGCACAATTTTGTCCGTTTTACACGCCGCTTGTTTTACAGCACGCCGTCCGTTTTACGTTTCCGTCCGCTTTGCACAGCTCGCCCATTTTACACGGCTTCGCCCGCTTTTGCACGTTTTCGTCCGCTTTGCACGCCGTCGTCTTTTTGCACGCTTTTTCTGCTTTTGCATATTTTACACGCCATCCGCTTTACACGGTTTCGCTCGCTTTACACGCTTTGTTCGTTTTACACGCTTTTGTTCATTTTACATGTGCAAAACGGACAAAACCCGCGAAACGTGCAAAACAAACGAAACGTAAAACGGACGAAAACGCGAAACATGCAAAAGCGAACGAAAACGTAAAACGGACGAAAACGCGTAAAACGCGAAACGTAAAACGGACGAAACGTAAAACATCCGAAAACGCAAAACGGACGAAACGTAAAACAGATGACAACGTAAAACGGACAAAAACGTAACAACCGCGAAAACGTAAAACGGACGAAACTGCAAAACTAAAAATCGTAAAACGAACGAAACGCGCAAAACGGACGAAACTGCAAAACGGACGAAAACGTAAAACGGACGAAACCGTAAAACGGACAAAACCGTAAAACGAATAAAACGGACGAAAACGTAAAAAACGGGCGAAAAGGACTAACGGTGCAATAATATAATAACGGTCGTTAAAAGACGAAAAGGACTAGCGGTGCAATAAAAAATTAACGGTCGAAATCACATTTAAAACGGTAGCACCGAACTTGTTTAATGTTTTATAGAAGATTAAAGTTGCTTAATTTTCCTTTTGACACAAAATCACACTTAAAACGGGTTTAAGAAGGTTAATTACATTTAAGTGTGATTAGGCAACTTCATTGCTACAATAGGAAAATTAGGCAAGTTTAGTGCTACAATAGGAAAAAAAAAGTTCGATGCCTAGAAAAGGAAAAAGTGGCAAGTTCGATGCCTTTTCAAATAATTTAGCATTTAATTATTGTCGAGGTCGTGTCACTATCCACTCATGTCTCATAATGTAGATATTCTTGAAGAGCAAACATATGTAGTCAATGTCAAATACTTGAGTAGTTCATATTTATTCCGTGAAACACCTAAAAAAAGCTAAACTAAAAGTAAGTTGTTGATAATAGTATATGTAAAGTTAAAAATTGGTATAAAACATGTCATTTATATAGTTGGATATATCATATACGTGTTAGAATATTTATCATAGACCTTGAAGTACTTCTTTGTAGACAATGTTTGTAGTACTATACATGATATTATCATCTTCATAGTAAATAAAAACCTTCACAAATTTTTGCTTTTTACCTTGAAAACGGCAACGTATAGTTGTCCATGTGTGAAAATTGGACGTAACTGATACAAACCAACCTTTAAAACTAATTGACATTGGCTTTTATTTATTGTCACATCAAATAAAACAAACACGTTATATTTTTTCCTTGTGATTATTAGCGGAAACGAAAGGGCAATTATGCAAAACCAATAGCAATTATGCAATTATGCAAAACCAAAATAAAGTTATTAAATCTATATAAATGAGTTGAGATTAATATAGATCTCATATTTTGCCATAAATCTAATAAATCAATTTTAGCCATTTATTTTTTTTATCAAAATTAATAAAAAAACCATTTTCACTTTTTTTAAAAAAAAAAACATATCTTGCAAACGGTAATCTTCAAACTACAAAAAATACACCATCGTGACGACAATTAAATTATCTTTCTATAGATATGCACTTCTCTATATTTTCGATAAATTTTTTTTTTTTTTTTTTCAAAAATTCCATCTAGAAAAATCACATATGATTTGTAAAATCATATATGATTTTCAATGATTTGTAAAAATCAAATCACATGTGATTTTTTAAAATCATATATGATTTTTACAAATCATATATGATTTATCATATATGATTTGCAAAAATCATATATGATTTGTAAAAATCGAATCACATATGATTTTCACAAATCAAATATGATTTTTCTGGGTCGGAAAAAAAAAAAAAAAACGTTGAAAATATATAGAAGTGCATATCTATAGAAAGATAATTTAATTCTCGTCATGACAAGATGATTTTTTTTTTGCGTAACGATTAACGGTTTGCGAGATATTTAATTTTTTTTTTTTAAAAGTGAGTTTATTTTAATTTTTTTGATTAGAAAAATGAATGGCTAAGATTGGTCATTTGATCTATGGTAAATTTGATATCTATATTGAACTTTTGCCCTATATAAATACATTACCAAACAAAAAATCATCAACATAGATAACATTTAACAGTCCCAATTACGTAAGTTATTAGAAACCTATTTCAAGTCTTGGTGGATTCAACTGGCAAGATGATTTACCATAGAGCTTACTATGTCAAGCCATCGGTACTGACGTTCTATTCTCCAAACATGGTATCCACTATGTGAGTGAACGAAAATCATATTAGATGCCTTATAAGACACCAGTTATGTTGATAATTACATTACCACACTCATAGTTATAACAGTCTATTTTAAAGAAGCATGGATCAAAAAGCAGAGCATTAAACAAAAAAATCACAAGGAAACATTCGATATATACCGTGACTCCAAACAAAACCATAAGAGAAACGACTGTATTGTTAAGAATGTTTAAAACTGATGAAAGAAAACTAACATTCAAAAAAAGAGTATACTGTAATTTTTAACTTTAGAGTCAAAGTAGCATTTAAGTCATCTCGTTCTTGAATCTTTATTCTTGGAGATCCACCGAATACTAAAGAAAGGTCTTGAAGTATTCTTAGATGACCATATACATATCCACACACACATAAAATTTGAGGTTAAGGAGACCATTTACATAGGTATATACACGTGCTTGCTCAAATTTGAGGTTACAAAGACCAACAAATCTTGAAAAACAACCTCAGCACCTCGTTAACACTTAATAAGCAATCCTAAACAGCCCCTTTACACTTTAATATATTTGCTCTATACACGTCTCTTTCAAATTTCTTTTCTGGCTTCATTAACAGCTCTTTTTCGAAAACTGTTATTTATACATTTTTAAAGACAAAGTGTTGGTCGATCAACCCGACTCGGCCTAACTTGAATAAAACCCATTTTATTTCAGTTTCCCATCCCCTCCATTTTGACAACTACATTGATATCAATTATTCGAGTATTTAGCATATATGGAACTTACCAGTTGAGGAGCCCGACCCTCCATAATCATTATATACACCAAATGGGCAGGTTGGGTGGATTAAGTTTGGGTCAAAATACGTTCTTGAGTTTTATTAATAACTAATGTATCAAATAAGTTGTCTTACTGAAAGGCATGTTTTACCCAAAGATGGAATGAATGTGACACTACCATGATCTAGAATACATTTGCGTTCTTTGGTCCATCCGCCATTCAGACCACCATCGGGTGGTGTAACACATTCTGCTAGGACACTCTATGTGAAAGCCCCACCCACCATCCTCATCCTGTTAATTACATATGTCGTCAGTAATATTTTTAAGACTTTCAGCTATAAAAGCATACTCGATTTTTAATATAAAGTACCTAATAAGGATATAAATAAGGCATGATTTCTTTCTGGTATTCATCTGGAAAAGCAATCTCAAGGTTCCCCGTAATATAAACTAATAAAATTTGATGATCTGCAATCTGTTGATATGATTAACCATCCAACTCTCAAAAACTATTATAAATCCACTCAATTTTCAGAACCGTTATAACGATCCAAGGATATGCAATGTATACCCTATTCAAGCATTCCACTTTCAAAAACCGTTACTGAAAACACAAACCTAACCCTATAGCTGCCGTTTTCTTTTTAGTGGTCCTAAAATTTTGACGTCAGAAGAAGGCTTATGGAAACTTACATGCAAGAAGATTGGATATATCAGCTGAAACAGCACAGTGAATTCACAAGGTTGAAAGTGTGCCCTTTATAAGTCCACAACGGAGGTAAAGATGCATTCCAGTTGTTTGTGTTGCTTTGTTTTCTAACAGGGAAAATGGATCTTGAGCTTCACCGTAAGTTCTACGGATGGATCCCCCGACACGCGTGAAATCCAACGAAACTTATTATACTACAACACACATGTACCCTGTAAAAAGTAAAAAATTAAGCCATCATATCTAACTCACACTATATTTTCTAGTTAATCAATTTGAGGTCCGAAACTTACTCTATGGCTAGTCTACAAATTATCAATCTGCTTCTTCAATACCTCATACCAGAAATCTTTGCAGGTAAAGTTAACTCACCCCGCAATTATATCCTTATAATATTAATCAACAAAAGATATTTTGACAGCTAAAACCAGGAATCCTAAACCACAATATGAAAAGAAAAATAATCCATATGAACAACATGATTAATAGAAAGAAAGACTAATCCGAACTATCATAAATTTCCAATTGAAGAACTATATTGACCCGCTTTTATGTTCATCTTTTGAAAAACAAAAACCTGCGTTTATGTTCTTTTTGGTCTTTGCTTTGGCTCTCCTTCACTTACATCTACAATTAATAATTTATTTTAGTTCCAAATTAAAACTTGTATTATCAATTGAATCGAAACAATCAAATATCAAAAGGCAATAATATAAACCAAATCGATTTAATATAATTAAAACTTACAGAAATTATTGGGTGGAATTCAAAATCATCCATGGCAGTTAAACACCAATTATCCACCTTTGAAAATGATTTTCTTTGTATTTTGGTAGAAGGGACATTCTAAATTGGTGCTTTGATTTTGGTTTTATCTTGATTTTGATTTTGAAACGCCTTTTTAGGTTTGAAACTTGATCGTATTTTTGGATGTGTATTTGAAAATGAGGAAATTAGTTGTAGAGTTGTAACTGATTAGATGAAATCCGATGTTTAAAACTTAATCGTATTCAAGAAGCTTTTGATGTTAGGAATGAAAAAACAGAGGTCGTGATGGTATAAGGGACATTTTCAATTGGTGTTTTGATTTTGGTTCTATCATGGTCATACATAGCCCAAAATTAGGGTTTATTTTTGGATTTTGATTTAAAATTGACCAAACTGATTGAAAGGGTTTGAACAATAGGAATCAATAACATAAATACTGAATCGTGTATTATTTTAGGATGTTGATTTGATTGTGAGAAAATTAATTATAGATGTAAATGATTCTATGTGTTTGAATTAAAGAAGCTTTGACTTGGTGTGTGTTTTTGAAAGTGTAAAGTATTAAAAAGTGTGTCTTTGCAATGTGTTGTACCTTCCTTTTTTATATACCAATCACAGTAAAGACACATCACAATGACTGCATTATTAGGTGGTACAAAACTCTTGTTTATTATATAAGATAGATTAATTAATTGACTACATTAAATATCTTGATCACATTAATAGTGTTTTGTATTTTGTACATTAACGCTGTGTTCTTGAGTTTTTTCATTAAAGAAAAGGGAAGGAAAGTGGAAGTAAAGACTTTACTTATTTCTCCCGCTTTGGGAGAAACCATTTACTTCCATATCCTCCCAAATAAGCTCTAATTTTACTTCCATTTCTTTTCTTTTCCTCCCAAGTAAAACTCAAGAACACAATGTGGAGTAAATATCTTCACTTTACTTCCATTTCATTTTCTTTTCCTTATTAATCCATCTCGAGAACACAGCGTAAGCTTTAAGACTTGTAAGTCTTAAAATTAAGATTGATGAGAAAGATCATTAATAGTGCATTGTGTATTGTACAATAGGCTTATATTTTGTAATTTTTAATTTTAAGACCATGAGGAGAGAGATTCATTCTTTTATTATAAGTAGTATAGATAGTTCTTTTTATACTAAAACAAATAACTTATAATTTAATGTGAAATTTATAATTGTGTAACCGAAAGTTAATTATATTTTATATATTTTCAGTTACAATCATTTATATTATTAATTACATAAATTAATTTCATTTTAAAAAACATAGCAATTACTAATATTAATATTTGACCAAATCTTTTCATAATAGGCAAATGTGTAGGCTTAATTTTTAGTCCTTTCTATTTAAAGAAATACCTAAATGCTTTATAAAGTAGTATACATTATATATTTTCAGTTACAATCATTTATATTATTAATTACATAAGTTAATTTTATTTTAAAGAACCCGTCGGTTACTATTATTAATATTTCATCAAATCTTTTCATAATAAGCAAATGTGTAAGGCTGAATTTTTAAGCTTTTTTATTTTTAAATGATCTAGAGTAGTATAGATATATTAACTGAAATCTGTGAGATGGTCAAGCCCATTTCCCGATTTTGTATGAAGCCCAATAGTTAGCCCATGCTTTTTAGTTTTAACTCTTAAACAGTTTAACGGCAACCAAACCAAAATTCCTCAAATTGGCTTCACTTTTAAACCACCCCCCTAACTACTACCCGCCACAAAAAGCATTTAATACCGGGTGTTGATATCGACTGGCGAAGCTATCGACGCCAGAAATAATAGCTTTCAAAAGAGCTAATTTCTTTATGTTAAGCTTAAAATTCGTTGTAATTATGCCAATTTTGTAATTTAGAGCCTATTTCGAAATATTTTGCTTTATTGATGTTAAAGTTTGGCTAATTGTGCATACTGAAATGTTATTGGACCAGTAAAAAAGAGGCTGTGCCCATATGCTTACTGTGAAATGCGTGTAGAAAGGTGTGTGTTATGTTTCTTTGTGAAATTTACATAATATGTTAGAATTTAGAAGATAATACTGAGTACTTGTTTATATTGTATTGACATAAAAGTTATACTCCTATGTTTTATACATTTGATTAATAAATATACTGCAGGTTAGGTACTATATAGCATTCAAAAATTGAATTACAATATTTCTAATTTCGTATTAAAAATCCTTCGCACGATGCTTTTGTATAAGAGGTTATCCGACAATTTTAAACAGTTACTGTGCTAAGTCAGATGAATCATTTTACTAACATTACAACATTCTTCATCACTTCCGAAAGATGTTACCCAAAACGATACTTTACATCACCAAACATATAGTCATTAGGAATAAGACTAGGAAGATCCAAGTTACTGGTATAACTTTAAGATGGAAAACAAGTGCTTTTTTATTAGCTAGGAAATCCAATCATATTACTATAGTCCCGCATACTTGATCACTTATGAAACATGTTACAACCTTATTAATGAATGAGATCATAAAGCATATATGTCAAATTACTCACGAAACGGAAAGGTGCAATCTGCCTTATTCTTTCAACCATCAATGGTGTCACAGCAATCCAAAAGCCAATAGCAAATCCGCATAAGATGCTAATAATCAAACCCCAATTCACTCTATGTGATCCATCGTGTTCCCCTTGGTCTGTACTAGAAAAGTCAAAGGAACTCACCTTTAATGACGAAAATTTAGTGACGACATTTATTTTTGCATCAAATGATTCAAGCAATTTTAAGTCTCCAATTTTCTCCGTCACTATTAAGACCTTATAGTGACGAGAAAAACCCGTCACTTAACTTTCGTAATCAGTGACGAAGCTCATTTGTCACTAGGTTTAATCACGGAAAATGTTCGTCACTCACAAACTAAACTCAAACAACCAAGAACTTCATTTCTGTTTTTGTTATTTAGCATTCAAAAAGTATAGGGACTTAAGTTGTCATAATCCCTAAATTTAAAACAACAAATTGCCAGTATCGATCCTTTCTTCTCTTCAATTTCACACACTTAAAACACACATTAAAATCCCTCATTCTTTCAATTTCACACAATGAAACCGCACCATAAAAATCATTCATTCTCCCAATTTTACACACTAAAAACACACATTAGCACCAATCCGTCATGGTTAACATCTGCTGAATCTCATGCTTCATTATTTTGCCCTAATTTCAATGAGGTTATCTCTTATCTATACTCTTGAACTATTACAAACTAATTTTAGCTACTTTTTAATATCTGTTGTTACTAATTTGAAATTGTTTTATAATTTATGCTTGTTTATGTTTTATTTGCTTATTTGAGTTAAAGAAGTTTATGTGTAGCTGATCCGCATATTGGATAATTTAGAATTAGAATTGATTCAGGCCTAATTCGAGTAGGCTTCGGGTGAGAATTGTGGCTATTCATATGTTATTTGATTGGTGATTTAAGTCTCATCAGGTTATTGATGACAAGGTGCTCGATGAAATGCTTAAGTTATATCGACTTATTGAGTATCGTGAATGAACATGTAAATGCATTTGACTAAAATGATGTTGTGACTCGTCATACTGTTAAACTAAGTTTAAGATCACAAAGTACTGAAATGAAGTTTTGTTAACATATTGTTACTAATATGGAGTGTGCACGCATTAGAGTAAAGACAAAATCGAATAACAAAGTTAGGGAGGTCAAGAGGGTCAATTGATTTATCTAGGTGGGTAGGTGGTTCAAAGCCTTATATCTACACTACATTTCTCTTGGCGCTGTTGTTGATAGTGATTAATATGAGCGCTCATGTGAAACTTGTTATGGCATTTGGTCATTCCATCACTTCACATTAGGCTAATTGATCTATAGTTTCAGTAAACGTGTAATATGCTCATTGTAATTTGTACTTAATACCGGACTTTTTCTTATTATTAAATATAGTGTATCCTCCATAGGCGATTGTTGTGGACGATTGAGGAAGGGTATGCGAGCATGACTGTGTGTGTCGTTTTAATCCCCATGTTGTATGAAAATTATTAGTGACTAGACGGAATAAACTAGCAACGTTTACATATCTACACAATCATGGCCATACTTTCTTTTACTTATCAACTTCACGTATTCGAAATCTAGTCACTTATCTGCTTGTAACTTTAGCGTTATCATATTTCACCTTTTGTGCATGTATAAAATCTTGGTACATTTATTTTGAAGACCTTTGTACTAAACCATGAACATGAGATGATTGAGATGTCGACTTCATATCCTTTGTGCTCTTTTAGGATTTCCATGAAATTTGCGTCATTTCCTAAAGAAAAAAACAGTGTCCAATATAAGATTCTTTCATAATGGAGGGTGTTTGAATTTTCATTTGATGAAGACTTGTAAAAAGTTTATGTTCATCATGGTTGCAAGTACAGTTGGATTATTTTGTTTTAAAAAGATTGTTCTCGGTCTAATCTATTGATGTTAAGCTTACATTTCGACTTGTTTCATTTGTTAATTTTTATTCAGGCAAGTTAACTTATTATTGTTCAATTTATTATCAATCAAATTTATTATTAATGATTAATTTGCAGCACTCTATATCTTTATTTGTTGTAAAGCAAATATTAACAAATGCTAGTATGTTATTTCTTTGTAATTTGTGGAGGAATTATGCTAAAAAACAAGTTACTAACACACCTGCATAAACTGTCCTTCAGGTATATAAGTGAGAGGAATGATGTGAATTTTACTCAAATGAATACGATCTTAAGGCAAGAAGACAACAGCGGCTGAGCGATGGTGAAACATGTAGCCGTACGTTGGAGAAGGAGAGGCAAGGGGCTGACATGGGCTGGGTGGTTAAGCATGGTGAGTAAGAAAATCGATTAACAGAGTACCCCGTTTGTGATTTTTTTATCTGTAATTATGTATGTATGTATCATGTGAGTTGCGAAGGATAATTTATTGGCCTTTTATTTACTTGATAATTTTTTGCCAATTGAAAATTTATGATCTGTAGTTTTTACGTTGTGCATGAGCGATAATGTTATGTTTATACAGGTGTTTGATCCTCTTGTAGGAAGCAATATGAATATTTCTACTGAAAAGGTTGAGACATCACTTATTACACCAAACAAGTGTCTTGTTCAAATTCATATATCACTCTTGGAGGTACCACTCACTACATTGTTACTCATTATGTTATATGTGGTCTCTGATGTGTATGGTGAAATTGTTTATTATATATTTTACAGTATGATGTGTCCCACTTATTCTGGCTTTTTTAATAAGTGGCTTACTAATATTTTTGTTTAAAAGCATCTCCACCACTGTTGCTACAGACCTTAGATTTCTTGAGCTTTATAAACAACATTAAGTAGGGATATAGATAATGATGCATGTCATTAGATGAGGGTGCCTTAACTCTGTCGAAGCTGAAAATCAGGTTTTATAGGATGAGCGGGTATCTATAATTTCACTTGTTTTAAAATGTTGGTTTTGCAGCTCCCAGAAGTGTACTTCGGTTACCATTAAGTCATAGATTTACTTGCTTCAATGCAAAGTCAGCTCGTGTTGATGTCTTGGAAGAATCACTGCTTCTATGTGAGTGTTAATCGAATGGACAACTTGATCTGGTATGATTTATGGGGTGTTGTCTTTAATTCTTTCTACTTTCTGGACTATGAATAGGACGACTATGCCAATAGAAGATCTGGTGCTCTCTTGTAGATTTCGTGGGTTAGAAGCCAAAATTTATGGGTTACTTTATGATTAATTTTATTATTGGATTTTGTAGGTCAGAGAGATAACTTCCATATGTTACTATCTAAGACAAATGAACTTGGGCCACAAGCCTACACCAGTTGACGAGGCTAGAGCTGGTAATTTCTTTTTGAGATATGTATGATAAAATTCATATTCTGATCCTTTCAAAGTAGGAGCTTATTTTTTTTTATATGAAACTAGGATTGAGTTATGTTGAGCAGTCCTTTGGAAATCCATGCCCCATTGCTTACGTCGTCTCATTGATAAAATTATGTTCATGTTTTCTAGTACTGTACCATATGAGAATATTTCTTAGCAGTTCATTAACGACACGTCGACACCTGAGTTGGAATCATTAGTTTCTGATTTAGCTGACCAAACTAAACTTATGTTTCCTTGTTCTTTCATAAATATTTGAAGAGGATCGACACATGAGTTGGAGATACACAATTTCCTGCTCAAGCTCAAGTACCCTCTTGTAAAGGTTAAGCACTAGTCAATCATTTATTTGATTAGCATAATAAACACAACATAGATATCATTAGATTTAATTTGATGCTTATGATACATTAACACTCATAGGCGGTTAGAGCAGCTTCTTGAAGATTCTCCTTTCGACAAGGATCTTGGTGAATACTATGACTCCCAGATCAGCTGTTGCAAACACTCATGCTGTCCTATGAATCTTTGGTATTATGCACGCTATCCTATTGTTTCTAAACCCATGTCACACTGTTACCTTATTCTACCCAGGCCTATTGAAAAGAAAACACTTGAAATATGGAACAATATGTCATCTGTTTTTTGGTAGGCTAAATTTTTTCATTCTTTGGCAACTATGAATAGCTCACATCTTGCTCAGACGGTGGGGATTAGTGAACTTGCTGAGTGCATGATGGCTTTCAACACTAACTATTGAGCTATTTGGTGTCTATGTTGTTGCTAAGGTGAGTCAAGTTTATAACTTACGAGGCACTTTTATTTAGGATTCTCTTTCATGCAGCATTGCCTATGGTAACATCTAAATATGTACATATGCACTTAATTTTTCTGGAAATACTATTGTTTGAATATGTGAATGTGTATACTTGTCCTGCTGCAGTCCAACATTAACTTTGTATAGGCATGAAACATTTTTAAGTGACTAGAGGAAGAACTTGCTTATCTTTTTTGGTTTGATGCTCTTATTTTGCTTTTCTTTAGTCATCATAAACTATATAAACTTGATTAATATTGATATAAACATTTCATTTGTAGACGTCTAAAGTCTAAATTGATACTCTCCGAGGAAGGGTTGAAGCTAGGTCTTATCGATGTTATTGTCCCTCCTCAAGATTTACTGAAAGTATCAAGGCAATGGGCGTTAGACATAGCAAAGGCACGTAAACCATGGGTCCGCTCACTTCATCGGACAGACAAGATTGGTTTCCTTTATGAAGCACGTGAAATAATTAAAATGCTAGACAATTAGTCAAGCGGACGGCTCGAATATGCCACAACATCAAGCTTGTCTTGATGTGATTGAGGAAGGCATTGTTCATGGAGGATACGCTGGCGTTTTGAAGGTATATTGACTTTATCTACTTTTTGGATGTGTTTTCTAAAATCTGTGTACAGGAATCAGTTTCTAGTGTTTCAGTAATCTACTTTGCATATTATTTGTCTGATTTATTAGCGGTCACTTAATCATTTGTGCAACAATATTAGTGGATATGTTTATTATTTATGTTATGACTGTATTATTGACTAATAGATGTTTTATGTATGCTATTGTTAGTTTGAAACTGCGGCGGCAGAGGTTAGTGCAAATTTGAAGTCAAGGGTTACCGGAGAAACCGGTGAATTGGAGGAACCATAAACAGGGGAGGTTCAAATCCTACTGAAATCAGATGAGGACCATGTATCGATGATATCTCTCGGGGTTCGTACCTTATGTTTTTCTCTTTTTGCGTATTTTTGTACGTTTCTTTTTCATGAGCTGAGATTATATGCTATTTTGATTTTAATCTATGGTTTGGTTGCAGATTGCTCAACTGGAACTTTATATAATGGTTTGCATGAAAAGGTTGGAAGTCAAAGAACAAGAATCATATAATTTCAATTCTGTCATGAAAGGTTAGTGCAAATATGATCAACAAATGAAACCTAGCTTATACTGTTTTAGTGATTTCTTATAGCTATATTTATGCAGGGGATTGAGGGGGCTGAAGATTATGAATATTACGTTGAGGCTCGAGATGACGTGTAGTTGAAATTTGGATGCTTGATATATTGGTAGAAGTAGATTCGCCACATAAGGATTCTACAATTGTCAAATAACTTATTCCTTCTTTTCTTTGTACCGTTATTGTTGGAAATATATGCAATAAATGGGACAATTGTTTGACATAATTGTAATGTTTCTACTCCGGTATGGATCAAGTAATTGGTTGCGAAAATTATTTTGCATTTGCATTCAACAAATATCCATTTGGACCTGTATCATTAGGATATGGCTCCTTTGTAAGTGACAACATTTCGTCACTATTGAACGTTAAGGTTCCGTTAGTTTAGCCAAAAATGACGCTTTCTTTCGTCACTATTCGCATCAAATAGTGACGACTTTAGCCACTTCAGTGACGAAAATTAAGTGACGAAATGTGTTGTCACACACCCATAAGTGACGACTTTAGCTTGTCACTAAATTTAGTGTCAAATTCCAGTTTCGTCACTATTAACTTAGTGACGGAGCTATAGTGACGACAAGTGACGACCTTGATTTTCGTGACTAAACCGGTTTAGTGACGACTTTTCCACCTTTAGTGATGATTTTCCTGTCGTCACTATAGCCCTTTTTTCTTGTAGTGTCGAGAGGTCCAAATCCATCACCAATCCAAGAGTAGTGCTATATGTATACTCTTGTCCCTTTGTCACCAACGTATCACTGCCCATGATGTATAAATTTTGAAATTGTGAGAACACAAATTGGTCAACCACGGGGTTTCTGTTTTAGACAGTACACTGAAGTTGCTGAAGCATCTTGGAATGTTTCCAGATAGTTTATTATGAGAAAGGTTCAAGATCTGAATAAATGTGAGATAACAGAGCTCATCAGTTAGATTTCCATCAAAATTGTTTGATTGAAGGTTGAGAATTCTCAAACTTGAGAGCTCTCTCCCAAGCCATGCAGGGATACTCCCATCAAGTTCATTTCTAGCCAGTTGAAGTATTTGTAAATTCGTCAAGTTCTTTACAGAAACTGCCAATCTTCCTGAGAGCTTGTTGCCACACATGTTCAGTGATCCTAGTGAAGATAAAGATCCCAAAGTTTTTGGAATTGGACCCGACAAATTGTTGTTTTGCAAGTTTAAGAATGTCAAACTCGGCCACTTCATCCAACACTCAGGAATGAGGCCTGATAGATGATTATCTGCCAGATTAAGAACTTGTGTACTTTTCCGACCACAAGGACACATTAAATGATCTAGTAATCCCACAAAGGAATTATTTGACAAATCAAGGATCATTGGAGATGAACCATTTGAGATTTGAGGTAATTGATCACTAAAATTGTTAGAACTTAGGTCAAGTACTTGAAGCGATGCAGGAATAAAAACAACTTTCCTTGAATTTGATTTTGTGACATATCCAGATATTGTAGATTGGAAAACGATCTCCAAAATGCTTCAGGCACAGTCGATGAAATACTTGTGTTGGCCATCTCTAAAAGTTCTAAATCTTTCTGCAGTTGCAACCACAATGGAAATTGAGGCCCCAACTCCCAAGAACTTACAGACAAGGACTGCAGCTGGAAAGAGGGAATCCAGTTTGCAATCCGTGGTCGTAAGGTTAAGCTGTTCCCTAATCCATTTAGGTACTTCAGTCCTGTTAGGTTGACAAAGTGAACTTCTGTCATGATACCTCTTAACAAATTGTAAGAAATGTCCAAAGTATTTAACTTTGAAAGTTGACCAAGGGTATCAGGAAGGCTACCACTCAACTGGTTATATGAAAGATCTAAAAACTCCAGTGATGATAATTCTCCAATTGAATTTGGAATTGGACCAGAAACACTATTTTCATCAAGATCTAGTGACCTCAGTACAGATAGTCTTCCTATTGATTCTGGAATAACACCAGTGATATCATTGTTTCCTAGTTGGAGATGCACCAGATTCCTCAGTTGTCCAAGTTGATGTGGTAGATGACAAGAAAGTTGTGATGACTCGAGAGATAGTGACTCCAAGCTCGGTGATTTGCACTCAAAAAAACTTTCAAGAATGCTTGTTAAACTAGTGTTTGAAAAATAGCTATCTGCCAGATCGAGATGTCTTAGATTGCAAAGGTTGCCCAGTGATTTAGGTATAGTCGTGGTGAGCTGATTATCTGATAGGTCAAGGCTAAGAAGAGAAGTCAAGTTGTGAAGGGAATTAAGAACTGAACTTGAAACACCACAAGCGCCAATATCTAAAGAAATGAGATTACTACCTACCCTAGACAATCCTTCTAATACTAGTGACGAATTCAAGCGCCAATATCTAAAGAAATGAGATTACTACCTACCCTAGACAATCCTTCTAATACTAGTGACGAACTCATAAATGCATTCCCAGAGACGTGCAGAAACTTGAGAGAAGTCAAGTTATGGAAGCTGTTAATACTAGTAAAAACAGGACCGGGAAAACCACACCAAGTTAAATCTAGTGAAACTAAACCGGTTTGCCGGAAGATCCACGGTGGTACGAAACTGTTACTAAAATTGTTTCTAGAAAGATCAAGCAAGGAAAGGGATGTAAGGTTAAGACTAGCAACATGGGGATGTATATGCCAGAGATGACTATTACAAAGATGTAGTTCTACCAGAGAAGGAAGGGTGTTAATCACCTGAAACCAATCAATTGCTTTGCTAAGGTCTACGCCACTCATATCCAAATGATGCAACATACGGAGCCTTGACAACCACTGAAGATTCATCACGCTTGTTGATTCACGTTCATCTGTATCAGTGTAAAAACTTCCAAGACAGAGTATGCGCAATTCTGTTACATTTCCCAGTTGAGGTGGTATAGTTCCACCGAATCCAGAACGTGAGAGGTTAAGATATCTCAAGTTTTGGAAAGAACCCATAAAACTTGGAACTTGGATTCCACCAAAATCATTACAGCTCAAGTCTAAATGCCTGAGCTGCGGTAGATTAAGAATGGAGGGACTTAAATTCCCTCTTAATTTTTCCTTTAAGGCTTCTTTGTATTCTTTAACTGTGCTGTAAGCATAAGAACTGCCTGGAAGATGAATGCGATGAACATGACCAGTAGAATTATCACAACCAATACCAGCCCATCTGCAGCAGTCGCTCTCCTTACCAACCCATGAAGCTAGCCGATTTGCTTCATCAATGAGACCATGCTTGAACTGAAGAAGGGCTTGTCTCTCATCATCTCTGCATAACATAGCATTAGTGTTTGCATTGGATAACCAGGAATGAAATAAGGCCAAAAGAATTAATCTGTAGTAGAAGGAAGATATATAAGAAAATTGGAATTTAGCTCTCATTTTGTTCTGAAGAGAATATATATAACAGTCACTAGATCTTGATTTAACTTGCTATGTAACATATAGCCTTGAAATATAATTCTAACACTGAATTGTATCATGGAAATATCATGAAGATAGCAGGATTACAAACAATGAAGAGTCACTATCTCAACCTGCACAGCTAATTTAATTAAGATAGATGGGACCATATTTAGTGCCAATTAGTCAAGGTCAACTGCTGATCCAGAATGTATCTGGTGTAAGTATATTCCTTGCATGGCAATTATGTTGCAACTTAAAATGAGACCAGTTAGGTGTTGCTATTACCAAGTCAAAGTCAATTGCTGATCCAGAATGTTTGGCTGTACGTTTTACCCTTCAGTTTTGCACCATAGTATCACTATCACAGAATTAGCGGTAGGTGTTTTAGCTTTAAGTACCTTAAACCTATTATAAAAATGTATCACTTGTGTGCATGTCCTTGCTTAGTCGGCTTAATATGCTTGCTGGTACACTAATAGACTAGTGACTAAACAAGTTTGCTGTATGTATGATCTTTGATATATTGATATTTAATCTGAAAGCTTGTAAAAAATTCCCATTTAACTTAATAATATGGAATACACCCTGACAAGTAGTTGCTGTGATATTCAGATTCTTTGATTGAATTGTTCCCTTGATCCTAGGACACAAAATTTCATTAAAAATTTCTGAAACATGTGTGCTTGAAAAACACATCCAAGCTAATGTGCTAAAACAGATGTTATTTTGATAATTATATGTATGGTAATAATTCAATACATAAACAGAATTGCAACTCAAATGCATTCTCTTTTGTCATTTTTATAACAATAGTGATAGTTTTGTACATTAGTCGTGATATTTATCACGTGCTTAAAGGTTTTGTTCTTTGGCATATGCTTTTCAAATCGATGAAGAATAGTGAAAAACAATAGGTTAGTGATGAAAACCCGTTTGCTCGTGCTCGTGTTTATATAAGATTGAATCTAACATAAGTTTGTGTGAGTTCATTAGTGAAACTAAGCCATTAAAATTCAGTAAACGCATTGACTAAAGCTAGCGCAGCACTTGGAGAATTGCATACAATGCCTTTATAATAGGGGTAAACCTTTTGATTGCTGGACCAAAATTTATAATTTTATGGGATTAGGAATATTATTTCACTTATTAAGCTGGGAATGAAGATAGTTGAAAAGGTATTTTGTTATCTCAAAAACTCACAAAGTGTAGTAGTGTACATTTATAAGCTCTAAGGTTAGAAGAGGAGTCATACATACATGTTTCGTGGGGTGCAGTCTGAATCTAATGATCGAGGGTGACATAGATCACCTAAATAGAAGATACAGCAGACATCGACAATAAAAACATGTACAAGGACAATGGTGTATTTAATCTCAACATCAAGGGTTCTAATATAATTCCTCAGAGCATGGTTTCAAAATTTCGAAATGAAAATATGTCCTCAAAGTTAGTTATGTTAGTTAGTTGCATGTTGAATGGTTTGAATGATATTCCCTCCTTCACAACATTCTTTATCAACCAATTTTCTTCATTTCCTCAAAGCTTTTGGACTCTTTTTTTCCCAACGTTATTCTCAACCCATCTAACATCACGCAACAATCTTTCCCTTCAGGCACGTCTACCAGATTGTTTTCTAATAACTCGACAGAAACACCATCTTTAACGCAATGAAAGCGATAGAACACGATATATCAGGGGATCATTACTCTAAAGGTCGAATTCTTCTTGGCCTCTGGATTTTTGCACTTTTTACTTTTGTTAGTATCTATCTTGGATCGAACAAGGATGGATCGGTCTCAATAGCAAACATAACTGACAAGTTTTATCGTTCAAAATCAATACCATTCATATTACCATTATCACCACCGCCACAATCACCATCATCCCAGGTGAGCGTCATCTTAGTGTATAATCAATCCCTACACGAATTATAAATTATGTTAGCCATCAGTTTGATGGTATATGTTTCATCCCAAGATATAGTCTGAATTCCATGTGTACATCGCATGTCCTAGACCAGATAATATAACATTCAGTTTATTGTGTAATCCAATAATATCCAAGTAATCTCATACATTTATAGTTAATTAATATTTAGAGATATATATGTGAAATTTCTATGAGATCACATGTAAAGGAAAGAAATTCTGATAGTATATCTTTACCCTCCTTCAAGAATATTCTGGCTTTGATCCTTAGCATCTTAACAATTTATGCTCATATTAACATTATGCAGCCCAATGATAAGGAAAATATATATAAAGATGACTTAGAAGCAGCATTAGCTGGAGCTTCAACCGAGAACAGCACCGTAATCATAGCTGTTGCGAACCAAGCCTACACGGAAGGAGATAAACCCATGCTTGACATATTCCTAGACGGGTTATGGCTAGGAGAAGGCACTCAGAAACTTAAAGATCATCTTTTAATCGTTGCAGTTGATCAAACTGCATACGACAGGTGCAACTTTCTAAAGCTGCATTGCTACAAGATGAAAACCGATGGTGTTGAATTCGACGGTGGAGAGAAGCTTTTCATGTCGGATGATTTCATAAAGATGATGTGGCGAAGAACGCGTTTGCTTGGTGATGTTCTTAAACATGGCTACAACTTTATTTTCACGGTAAGCTTCTAGGTACATTTTTTCTTAAATTAATATATGGATAATTTGTGCACAGCTAGTTTGCCCCATTTAAAATATCTAGGAACTAACGTTCAAGATATGTATTAATCAAATTTACAGGACATGGATATATTATGGGTAAGGAATCCATTTCAAATGCTAATGTTAAATGAAAGCTTGGATCTCCAAATCAGTGTTGATAAATTTAACGGTGATGAGTGGTCAGAAAACAATCCGATCAACACGGGCTTCTACATGATCAGATCAAATAAAAAAACCATTGCATTGTACGACGAATGGTATGGACAAAAAGACAATTCAACAGGGAAGAAAGAACAAGATGTTCTATACGAACTGATGAGAGGCGGGGCTTTTGAAAGATTAGGCCTTCGAGTTAGGTTTCTAGACACACTATTTTTCAGTGGATTTTGTCAAAATAGTAAAGATTTTAAGGAAGTTACAACAGTTCATGCGAATTGTTGCCGGAGTATTAAAGCTAAAGTCCACGATCTGATGGAAGTTCTTCATGACTGGAAAAAGTTTAAGGCTTCCTCTCATGATAATACGACACAATTTCAATGGTCCGATCACACAGCATGTCTAGATTCGTGGAAGCAACAATGAACTAGCTCAATATATTTTTGTAATTTTGTATGTATCATAACAAGATTAAGTTCATTAAGAGTGGTAAGTAAAGTTGGAGTGTTGTAGAATGATTTTATCCTTACGAGATACAAAATTATAGTGAGACAATATATTATAAGTGGTCTATCTCGCGATGTCATATTCTGAAGGGGTTGGATCTTATGTGCATTATCTCCTCAACAAGGCCCACAAAGCATTTACATATACTATTTGCATCGAGTGTTTGATGATCATTTCGCCCATGTGTGTGTCCTAAAATGGAAAAGCCACCAAGGATTAAGGAAGCAGCACTTAACACTATGTCGACTGCAGCAAATAAATAACTTGTTACTTGTCTAAATACATAACACATGTACTATGTCGAATATTATATGAAAAACTGAAATGCATATGAACTCAAATATTATATGAAAAACTAAAATGCATTTAAACTATAATGTAATATATATCGAATATGCATATAGTGTTAGACGTGAAACCTTAACAGAAATCGTATTTGTTTGTTGAATCGTAATTTAATGTATGTGTAACCTAAATCTTATGTTTGATTAAAGATTTTGTGTTGGTGGTTGTATTCCCAGAAAATTGTGAAAATATTTAATAGCAAACCAAATACCAATACAGGTTATCGGATATCACTTGTGATCGTGTAATTACTTTCCAAAGTAACTTATTCGATCATAATGTCTGGGTATCACAAATATATACTTGGGATAAGATCAAATGTATGTTATTTAATTATGCACAAATAAATAACTCTGCGCATCCAAGTGTTCAAGTTTTTTTTGTGTGTCTCTTCCATGCAATTATGTGTTCCTATTTATAGGATTCGATTTACTCTAGTCAAAGGAATTATGAGAATTAATTGGCGCATCATAATATTCCTCTATAATTACAATAGTGGTTACATGACCAATTAAACGTGGTCATCAATGAAGATATAACCGCCACTTGAATAGGTCAAAGCCGTTATAAGTTAGTTATGATTCAGTCTCAGCTTATTGTTACACTCGTTGATTAGCTTGTCCCTCAGAGGGTTGCTCCCATAATGTTCCCTCTGATGAGACTACTCCCTGATGAGATCTATCAGCTTACTACTCAGAGAGTACAAAGTTGAACTCATCAACCCGAGTCACACTTTACCACTATCAGAGTCAGGGTGATCAGGGACGTGATGGGTGTACAGTCCGTACATCCTGACCCATTACCAGGTGTGATCTGATTTCTCAAGTGCACTACATTTTCCAACAATCGTCTCCAAATTTAGTACATTTCCTTTGCATGAAAATAAACATTAAATAAAACATATGCATAAATGAAAATATCCTGAGAATTGAATTTTTATTTTAGTACGTTACACATTCAAATATTCGATAATCATGGTGTTCTAAGAATTGAACCATTCAACCAATTTGAATACCTAAAGATAAAATGCACATAAGTTTTCAAACACTTAAACGCTCATGACATTATACAAGTCATGCGTCCATATCCAATTCATAAAATATTGTAAGAGCTAAGAGTCCAAGCTCCCTGAAGCGGCAAAACTTCAACATTCACATAGGTGGTTCCTCTTTATTCATGCTCCTGCCAATCACTTTTTTTAAATAGAAATTAACCATTAAGAAGCAAAGACTCCATCCTCCTTATCAGCAGGTTCTGAGCACAACCTTGGGATGATTGTAAATCATGTGCTCCAGTACACTGAACGTTCAGATTTCCACATTGAACTCCACTCCTAAGTTTCCTCAGGAGGGAGTTGGGTGTCTTAGCATTTAGTGACTAAGTTGGACTTTAAACACATCCCTTTAGCAGACTTTATAACCAAATCTCTAGCTAGACCCCTCGTCAAGTGATCATCTATGTTCTGTTGAGATCTTACAAACTCTATAGACACCACTCCATTCATGATAAGCTCACGAATCATAATGTGCCTCATACCTAAGTGTCTAGACTTTCCATTGTACATCTGGCTATAAGCCTTTGCCAATGTAGTAGCACTATCAAAACGAATAGAAATAGGTGTTATAGGTTTAGGTCATAATGGAATCTCAAAAAGCAAGTTTTCAACATTCAGCTTCTTTACCAGCAGCTACTAAATCCTAGCCACTGGTAGACAAATTATCTTCAGTGTTACTAATCCAACTTGCATAGTGCATCCTTCTAATACTGAAGGATAACCGATATATGAGAGACTATAATCCATAGTTCTCTTCAAGTACTTCAGTGCCCTTTGAATTGCTTGCCAGCGATGAACACTAGTATTACTAGTGTACCTGCTCAGTTTAGCCACTGCAAAAGCAATATCAGTTCATGTACAAGTCATGGCATACATGAGGTAGCCAATTACCCTAGAATACTCAAGTTGAGATACATCCTTGCCATTATTAGGGATCAGCTTCTCACAAGTATCTATAGGAGTACAATTAAAGTAATTGAATTTCCTCAACACCTTCTCAATATAATGAGACTGGGAGATATAAATTCTTTTACTTTCATATTAATCCTTATGCCAAGGATAACATCAGCCTCCCCTATGTCCTTCATTGAGAGCCTTAATGACAAAAATTCCTTTGTCATGTCAACCTAATTTTGGTCAACGCCAAAGATCAGCATGTCATCAATATATAGACAAATGATGACTCATTTACCAGATTCATCAAATTTGGTATACACACATTTGTCAGCTTGGTTAAGAACATAACCACTAGACAAAACCACTTCATCAAATTTTTGATGCCATTGCTTGGGTGCCTGTTTCAGTCCATATAAGGACTTAATCAATTTACACACCTTGTTTTCATTGTCAGGCATGATGAAGCCCTAAGGTTGGTTCATATAGACCTCCTCATCTAATTCACCATTCAATAAAGTTGTCTTCACATCCATCTGGTGAATAATCAGATTTTGAATTGATGCCAAAGCAATCAACATTTGTATGGTACTGATACGTGCCACTGAAGCATAAATATCAAAGTAGTCTATCCATGACTTTTGTTTAAAGCCCTGAATGACCAGCCTTGCCTTGGACTTTTTAATAGTTCCATCTACCTTCATTTTCCTTTTAAAAATCTATTTGAAACCCAGAGGTTTACAGCCATGTAGTAGATCAGCCAACGCCCAAGTGTTGTTGCCCATGATGGAATCCATCTCATCATTAATTGCTTCTTTCCAGAAGGCAATATCCTGGGACTTCATTACTTTATCAAATGTTTTGGGATCATCCTCGACAATAAAGGAATAGGATTATTGGTTAGAGACCTCATCCCTTGTACCTTCAATTAAATATAATTGAAACTCAGGTCCAAATAACTTTGGAGTCTTAGCCCTTTCACTTTTTCTAAGCTCAGGTTCAGGTTGTCAAACTACAACCTCATCACGGACCTCTGAAAGCACTTCATCAGAGACATTCGATATACCAATGTATTCAGTTCCATTAGGAATCCTGAGACTTGGTCTGAATACTGATGAGAATCTATTCTCATCAAATATAACATCCCTTGATTCAATAATTGAATTTATTAAAATAAATTCATTAGGTTCTATAACATAGAATCTAAAATCCTTGGAATGCTCATCATATCCAATAAAGATGCATTCAATGCCCCTTTCACCCAAAGCTTTAAGCTTGTGATCAGGGAGTCAGACGATTGCCCTACAACCCCACACCTTGAGATAGTTCAGATTGGGTTTCCTTTTAGTCCATAGTTCATAAGGGATAACCTTATTCCTTTTATTGGGAACCTTATTTAATAAATAGAAAGCTATTAAGTATTAACATAGCTTCACCCCAGAACCCCTGACTAAGCCCTGAATAGGACAATTGATGTGCGTATGAGCGTTCGGGGTCGAGAAAACCTCCTTTTCAACGAGCAAGTTTTTCAACCCTCTAGTTAGTGAACCTAATCGTTGTAGTGTAGTATGGGGTAAGCCTCGGGGATTGATATTTTTTAGGGGAATAGGAATGCTAGTAAGAAATATATGACGAGAAGGTGGGGTTGAGGGTGATTCTTTTTTATCTTTTTTATGTTTTTTTAGAAAGCTAAGGTAAAATCTCGGGGCAATTAGTTGGGGGGTGGTACTTCTACTGATTACTCTACTTCTACTAATTATCTAATTACTACGAATAGCTATGTTTAATTGAGGTGTGCTCGTATGATGATTAAAAATGTGTTCACTTAGATACTATTACTCCCTAGTTATTTTTTATTGGTTGGTTGAGTTGTCACGTCCTTTATCATAACGCGTTGTATTCCTAAAAGTCGTAGGGTGTGCGTATCCCCTAGTTCTATGAGGTTATCTCTCGTATATGATTCATAGAATCGACAAACCTAAGCTATTCCATCCGTACACCATATCATCATCAAGCATACTCAAGCATTAAATACAACGATAGCCTAGATGCACTCCTAAGCCAATTTCAATTAAGACAAGAAACATTCTAACAACAATCAATAACTAGGTTTCATCGATATAAGCAAACACATAAGTAATTTAGCTAGACATGTTGAACAAGCAAGCATACACACAATCAATTGAACATGGGGTAGACATAATGATAAATTGGATTAACAAACTTATCTTGATGTGTAAAATAGGGTATGGGATCCTAGAATACTGTCCAAGTCGGACTACAACTGAGTTATGTTTTGCTCTCCAAAATTCTACCTCTTAAAATACAAAAAAATCGAATTCTATATATAGATTTACAATTGCGACGCGTCGCTTTGTTGCATCTTGACGCCGTTGCATCAGTCAGTCGCCTTCATTAGGGTTTCGTCTGGGCCAAGTCATCGATGGGACGGCGTCACTTGAGAGTTGTGACGCCATCGGTCTTTAGTTTATACGTCGTCTGAATTCTAGATATGGGTCGTCTGGAATGAAAACTGTGAGTGACCCCCTCCATATTTAAAGCGTGGCGCCGTCAGGCTTTAGGACCAGGAATTTCACTGAGCCGTCGCGTGCATGTTTTGATTAAGTATTCATAGAGGGATGGCGTCGCCCTTTGGATGGGACGCCGTCAGGTTCTGTTGATCAGCCATGAGTGTCTTCGATCTTGACTTTGCCATTTTCTTCATGTTTTTCCTCCTTTTCGTCCAAATGTGCTTCATTCCAGCATTTTGCTTCCAAAAGACCTAAAATGTGAAAAGGAACGAAATTAAGTAGTAACAGATATAAAATGTGTCGAAATAGAGCTTAAATGACCCCCTAAAAGCCTACTGTTAATACAAATAAGCCGTAAAAACGTTTATTTAAATTTTACGATATTCAAATATTTTGTCGATAACAAACGTAAAATTATTTTAACGAAACAAATAAAATACGTAAATGTTTTGAACTAATAGTTTCTAACATATTCACATTTTCACATAAAACACTAAAAAAAGTATAATTGATTTTATGATTTAATATTACATATGTACAACAACTAGTGTTTACATATTTGGGTAAAATATACACATAACTAGTATATAGTATATTGGGTAATATAAATGGGTAGAAACTTAAGTATCACAACCCATTGGGCAAATACATTGAATGTAGTTGGGTACAACCCAAAGCCCATGACCCATGGAGCTTGACCCATAACCCATTGCATGACATCATGCTTATATCATGCATGGATAATATCCATAACCCATGGATCAACCCATACCCAAGTGACCAAGTGCATTGCACTCAAAAGATACATTGTATCTAGCTAAAGATCCATGGTTTAACCCATGACCCATGACCCATAACCAAAATACCCATGGGTAAAAAGGAGCGTCCCACGGATCCCTAGCTTTACGCTAGCCGGATCCCTTATGGGAGGGATCCGTGGGATTCGGGGAACAGTAGAATTTTTCCTCTATAAATAGTGAGCCATTTCTTCCTTTTTGCTCACCACTTCACACATACTTCTCCAAGTATTATATCTCTAACCTCAGATCCAAGAGATCTATGTAGTTTGTCTTTTGCTTTTGTGTGATTCTCTAGGTTCCTCTTAAAGGCGAGATCACCACTTCTTGAAGTCGAGCAAGCTCAAGTCCATGAGTTGCCATGCTTCGTCATCATCAAGACAACTGAAGTTCTCTTGTTGATAGTTCTTTTTTCCTCCATAGATGTTGAAGGCATTAGTGAAGGATGCCGAAAGAATCAAGACGAAATCATTAGTGAAAGGTGCTTATCGTCTGTGTCAAAATCATTAGTGAAGAATGCTAAAGGTGTCAAGACGAAGGCATTAGTGAAGGGTGCTAGGCGTTGTGTCAAAGGCATTAGTGAAGGATGCCTAAGAATCAAATCAAGTGGCATTAGGGAAGAATGCCTAGGTTGTATATCGATGAGGTGCATCATTATACATATAAGTATTTGTTTATTTCCAAGGATGGTGATATCCTTGATGGTGTTGTAACAATGAGTGGATCTCCTTGAGATTAGGTGTTGTGTTGTGAAGGGTAGTAGTTCCTCCATAGTAATGGAACTAGGTGCTTAGCCTAGTACCTAATAAAGGGTAGGCGACGTTGTGATAGGATTAGTTCTCCTTGGTGTGAATGAACTCGGTGGTTAGCCTAGCACCGTATAAAGGGTGGCGACGTTGTGATAGGTGTGGTTTGCCTTGGTGTGAAAGAACTCGGTATTTAGCTTTGTACCGGAAAAAGGTGTAAGCGACGTTGTGAAGGCTTCTCCGCCATAAGGAGATTGGTGTAGTGTTTACGAACTCTCGAGTAGGTGACTCGGGGAGTGGAGTAGGGCAGGGAAGGTGTCCTTGTAGCGAACCACTATAAATACTTATGTCGTGGTGATGTGCTTACTCTTTATCTTTCATTACACGTTTATATATTTATCTATCAACGTCCAACATAAACACCCAAATAGATTGACATAAGTCGATCCAAATATTTAAAAGGTAGTTTTAAATTGGTAAAACTATTCAAACCCCCCTTCTAGTTTTCCACACGTATGTTTTAAATCCTTATCAAATATCCATACACTTGGTATTTGCTTGTCCTCAAGCATATGTGCTTTTGACCAATCAATTTATAAGTTTGGGGCATGAAACATTGGTTTAAAATAGTTTACAACAAGTAAAAGCGCCACAATAGTCATAACAAGCACGGAAATTATATACTAGCACCTCACAAGTGGTGTTTGGATTCTCTCATCTCTCGGGTTTATATAAAATATAATATGAATGGAAATGGAAGATAAACACTCATTATCTGGCATAGTACATAGATTACCATAAGCTTGAGAATAGATCAAACCTCCACCGCTTTGGCGTAAGCACCTAGGAACAACTATCTAAGAGGTCTTTACAAGGGTTTTAACGTTAGGCTTAGGGTAGAGAAACAAAGGGTTTTGTTGGAAAGGGGATATTTAGTGGTGACAAGTCAAAAATCTTATGTTACAAGCATGTAAAGTGTGGCGTTGCTAAGCCAAGACTCGACTAACTAACACTAGATAACTTGAAACAAAAACAAACATAAACATAAAGATAGATGTAGGATGGTAGCCCGTATATTTTTTTCTAATTTTTTATTATTATTTTTATTTTATTTTTTTCGATTTTTTTTCTTTTTTTTCATACCTTTTTACTCTACCATCCTCTACGATAACATCAAAATATAAGGGATTTATAGGAGCATCCGTACACTTGAGTTTTTATTTCTCTAACACTAATTGACCCGATTTGAAAAGATCAAAACACTTGGAGTATTTAATTACGTAGACAAAGAGAATTTGAATTTATCGTTCTTTCCCGTTACTCCATAAAATAGGACTTTTTACCCATGAGTCCCAAAATTGTGTATAAAAGATATGACTCGACTTAGCAACAATGCAAGTAACTAGATAATTGAACTAAGGGTTTAGTAATGATTACAATAATGCACTAAAGATGAGTGCATACAAGGTAGGCTAATGCGATTTGGGTGTACATTTGGGGGTGGATTGTAAATAATGCTCTTCATTGATATTCCGAAAACCGAAACATCACGAGAAATGCGAAAAGGATAGGCTCTGAGGGGTTAACTAGAGGTATCGTGTACTAAAGATGAGTACACCGCAAGGGTGTGGGGTAATTACTCAACAGATGTGGTAGAGGTAATTATAATATAGGTTTCAAACAAGGGTTATCCTAATGCCTCTTATCATTTAGTTACTCCTAACTATACAAGTGTAGTATCACTAGCGATCTCGGAATGCATCACAAAACAAGTTCTAGAATCTATTATACTACCGGTACACTCACTAAGCATTAAAGATGAATGCTTTTATTCCTTAAGATCTAGGGGCGAACCTCACATTTTTGGGGTGGAATTTGAGTGGTAAATGGTTTTTGTGCTAGTCATATAATTCCTATCCATGAGACTCTTTATTAAGACTAAAGTTTAGCTTGTAAATGCCATAAATTTTTTTAAAATTTGGTTCTAAAATTGCCCTAACGAATATTTCTCATAGTTTATTACACAAATTACTAAGGACAAGACAAATGATCAAGTGAGTGAATAGTCTCTAAGTTCCGCTTTATTCTCCCTCCCTACACTTAAACCGAATAAAGGTCCCCAATGTTCCCGAAAGCATCAAAGTTGTGATAAAGGAAGGTAAGTAAGGAAAAGAAACGATACTCCCTCGATTAGCTCGATAGGATATGTGTGAAGTTGCGGTTAAATTCTTTTCCAAGAAGAATGCATAAGTAATAAGCTTCATCCAATGTATGTTTCTTCTTCTTGCCCAATGTAACATGCGCACTTATAAGAAAACAAACGAAACCTTCGTATAAAATCGGCGGTAAAACTATATATGACACACAACTACACTAGAAAGCAAGTAAGATATAATGCTTATGGAATGGATGTTTGCAGTTTTTCCGGAAAATTAAGACATGTGAATTTCCAAAAATTTATAAACTGCACAGAAAACAAAAATTGAGTGTTCTGTTTCTACATAGCCTAACGTCGTCAGGTTTTAATCTTGACGCCGTCATGTAGTCCTGACAGAAAGTGGTCTGCTGCGTTTTTCTAAAAAAATTCTGGAGAAATTACATCATTAAAACCTGGAAAAATTCCCAAAACATCCATTATGACTCGATACAAGCATTTGACTCTAACAAACACACATTTATATCAATTTCAATAGTTGCAATTCTCATGTTTATGTTCTTAAAACTTATACGATCTTCCCTACACTTATCTTGTTGTAAAATACCTTTATATGTAATTAAGACGAGGTTAAAGGCAAAATAAAGCATTTTCACAAAGTCTAACATGAGAATAAACAACAATGAAAAAAATATAAGACACACAAAAATTGAAAGACAAAACAAGCAAACAATTAGACTCGAAGTCGTGCCCCTACGTGACTTCCTCACCATCATCTTCTTCCTCATGACGATCTCTATTGGGGTTTTCCATGGCATAGTTATGTCCTATCGTGAATATTTCTAAGAAGTCATCTTGCCCCCAATTGGTTCTATATTTCGGTCCTAGTTTCATACAATCTTTATAGAACCCAAATATATTATTCATCACATAGTCTACTCCTCGCTCAATCCAATTACTAGCTTGGTCTCGTAGAGAGAATTGGAAGAGACGCAAGTGCGTGGTCTCCCGTGTGGTAGCATCAAGGTCGATAGAGTCAAGGATTTTAAGGAAGTCCTTGAGATGCTGATTAGGATCTTCAGAACGAAGTCCATGGAATGCACATCTGTTTTGCACCAATCGGATGGTGTCGGATCGCAGGGCCGTAGTTTGAGCTTGAACGGGGAGCTTGATGAGTGTGTAAATACTCATCATTTTTTGTCAAATCTGAACTGCAAAACATTTTAAAACACTCAGAAATGCATCAAAATACTGAAAATATCTCAAAGTTGCGTTTTATATGTTTTAAATGCAAAATGAGTAAAAATAGCTAAAAGCGAACAAAGTTTGCATAATTGGCGCTTCAGGTCCCCAACTTTCAAAAATGGCAAAACAAGTCCCGGGATTTTCAAAATGGAAAATATTATTTATGGTCCTTGGTTAATAAAGTTTGTCAAATATAGTCCTTATGATTAATTTTGAAAACTACGCTTTGGTCCTCAAGTTTTGCCAAATTACAAGAATGGTCCTTGTGTATTAATTCCAATCCAAAACCGGACCACAATTAAGAAAAACACATTAAACCCTTTACCCTTTCCTTCTCCTTAACCCGTAAAACCCAAGAATAAAAATGGCGCCAATAATTTTTCCTCCAAACTCCACCCTTCATCCCTTTCCCGAATCCCAAACCCGACAAACCCAAAACCCACTCTTCCCATTCCCAAACCAACTACTTCCGACCATTGCCACTGTGGCAATCCCAATCTCACCAAATCCTCATGGATGGCTCAGATCACTCTTCAATGGTACCTAACTATCTGATGGTTGAGATTGGCTCAAAACAAGCACAAGATTGGGTTTTGTTTGCTTTATCTCACACAAGAAACACAGCAGATGAAGACAAGAAGAGAAGAAGACACTTTTTTACTTTTATTGTATAAATAGCAGTAGAAAGTTAGTGTAAAAACTTGTCTAGAAATCCCCTTCTAGTCCTTGCTTTATTTTCTGCATTTAAATTCATTGTATTGTCTTTCAAGTTTAGATTCAATTTCAGATTCTCAGTCTTGCATTTTTTTTTGGGTAAAGGGGAGTAATCCTGCACCCTGGTAAATATATTAACCAAATAAATGTTTAAGTACAATGGATATGAGTAAAATCCCATATCTCAGCCCGTTACATAGGCATAGAGCTTACATAGGCATAGAGCTTACATAAATGTTTAAGTCTTGTATTTTTTTTAGTCAATGAAAATTTGGTTCTTGGTTAAAAATCAAGCTTTCTTTTAATTTAATTGTTATGATTGTTTCACTGTTTAAGATAAGTTCTTATAAGCTCATTTAAGCTTTTGTTTAAGTGTGAAAATTAGTTTTCAAAGTTTCAAAGTTCCCACAGTTTCAAAATGAAGAAAACTGCTCCTAAAGGAGTGTTTGAATTAGCCTCGTTTATGGTTCAAAAATCCAAGGTGACCCACTTTTGATCTCAAAACAATTTTGATTAGTGTTATTATTAGTTTGTTTGCTGGAAGAATGGTTCTTTAAGTAGTCTGATAAGTTTTTGTTGTGATTCCTAAATCTGTCCACAGCAGCCCAAAAGCACCTTTGTACAGCTTATTTATAAGCTGTACAGGGTAAATCTTGGCCTCCAATTAGTTTCTTGTTAATCTTTGCTATGCTAACTCTAATTTTTGTAGTTTGTCCTTGCTTTGGAAGATCTTGTGTAGCTTAAAAAGAAGCTCAAAGACAGCTCACTAAAGCTGTTTTAAGCCTGCAGACCCATAGCAGATTCGACATCTCTGTCTAATGTGCTTATCAGGTAATTCTTTCAGCTTATTAGTTTTCATTTAGAATATTTAGATTAGATTAGACCTAGTTTAGACCTCTAAGTGCTTATTTATGTAATTGTAGCTTTAATTTGCTTATCTTCCTTTATTTTAGTCTTAGGATTTCCCTAGATTAGTCATGATGCCAACTGCTTATTCCATGCTTTTATGAGCTTTTATCCCTTGACCCGCCACTTTTCCAAACACCCCTTAAGGCTCTTCTTGTTGTAAGTCGTTTTCCACACTTATTGTTTGTATATTTTTGCTTCTTATTGCTTTTTAGATTAGGTTTAGTGTTAAGAATGCTTATTTAGGTCTTTAGGATTGATTAGTATAGCTTAGTAGTAGTCTTAAGGTAGCTTATTGAAAATATTAGATTGAATCAGTTTATGTTTTAACTTGTTGGCTCATCATCAGTTAAATCTTGCTTTTTCTGCTCCAAATAGTTGTTCTCAGTAGTGATTTCTAGTTTCCATTAGCTCTTTTAAAGTTTATTCATTTAGAAAAGAAAAAAAAATAAAAAAAAAAATAGCAAAGAGTATAAGCTGGGATTCGAACCTGGGACCTGCAGGTCTGCTTCCCACGCTTCAGTACAACACACACAATCCATCTGCTCTTGGGCCTTCTTTGGTTCCAATATTACTCAATTAATCTTTTAAGGACGTTTGGCAATTTTATTTTTAAGTTTTTCTTAACTTATTTTATGCTTATTTTCCAAAACAAGTTAGTGTTTTCTTATTTTTGTTAGATCAAGCGGAAGTAAAAGTAGATTCTGTGAAATTTTCATAATTTTATAAATTAGCTTAATATTTTTAATAATTAATTTAGTTTTAAATCGTTTTTAATTCGTAGTAAATAAAATAAAAGTCAAAAAAATACCCGGCTTTTTCCTAAATTCATTTTTAGTCATGTAGAATGTAGGAAAATTAGCTTTGCACTCGTAGGTCCTAAACTGCATATTTTTCACTTTCGGGGCTCGGTGTGTTCCCGTTATTTAGCGTTTTTGCATTTCAATTCCCTAGGAATATAGAATTAAAATGACTTCAAAATCTTTAATAGATTCAGATTCCTTAGTGTAAAATCAATCATAACCTTTTCCTGTTCGATATTCACCCGATCACGAATTGTTGTATTACATGTTCACACCTCGTTGGGACTTAACGACCGGGAAACACTAAACTCTCCCGGACTTAATTGCATTACATTCGAGTTGTTTGACTTTTATGGTTGACCATTCACAGTGGTTGACTAATAAAAGATAGACCGTTCGAGCGAATCAAAATTTTGGCCGCCGCCGGAGGTGTCTTTGCGTACTTAATTTGAAGCATCGGTGTTGTTGAATATACATCCATTGTATATTTACCATCCTTGTTCATATTTTCTTATTATTATCATATAAAAAAAAGGGTTCCCGAAAACATTTTAAAATCGGTTTATAACACAAAAACCAAAAGATTTTCTTTCTTATTTTTACAAAATGTTTATCCAAAAATCCAAAAATATCCATCTTTACCCTCTCACATCTTTGATTCTTCATCCCAACCCCTCTGAAACCCTTTGATTCTTTCTATGTCTTATCCTCACCTTCTTGGTTGTCAATGGTGTGGTGGTCCTCATAATGGTGGGAATTGTCCCGGCTGTAGCATGGTAGAATCAAGAGATGGGTCTGTCTATAACCAAGATCCCTATTCTTACCATGACACGATCGATTTATTCCATCACCTACCACATCATGAGATTCGACATATTCATGTGAATTTTGTGGAGGTCCTCATCAAGAATTTGAGTGTCAATCCGAAACGCGTTTGTCTATGAACAGTTTTAGGTAACACTCGGGACTTTGAAATGACCAAATTCCATATTATTCACATGACCACCACAACAATCATTTTGTTGTAGAATCTTGTGGAGGTCCACACTTTAGCTCGATTGTCAAACAAGGAATCCATTTCCTTGTAACAATTACGACTCTTCGTATCATGACCAACCTCTACAAGACCAAATGAATCGAGCACCACCTCGGCTAAGCCACTTCTCAAAATCTTCTCCTTGATCTTTTGGATTTAGTGAAGATTTGAAGGAATGTAAACATTCCCAAGATAATCCAAATCAAAATCCATGGAAGAATTGTTAGTTTGAAGAGCGGTCGCTAAAATAAATTCCCAAATTGCGTTTGAAAAATCTATTAGGGAATCAATTGCAAAAAAAAGCGACGATCTAGCTCTCAATTTCATTTTATTCTCGATGATGGTGATGATGAGGATACACTTGATATCCTTCAATTCTATAAAGATTCATCAAGTTCATCGATTGATATCCCAATGAGCTTGAGATTCATTCTCAAACAAGCGCTATCACACCCGATATTCCCACTCACTCTCGAACATGGGGACGAGCATCTTGACCTTTGCTCACGAAAAGGAATCGGACGAATTCATAAAGTCTAGTGTTGAGGACCTTGTCCCAATCCGAGAGAGTCACGTGGAACTTCGATCATATGTGTGATTCTCTTCCCTCTTGAGTGTTCAAAAGATCATTTTAAACTTTCTCCGATCTTAGCGACGATTGTGCTTCCTATGGAAACATCGAGTATGTTGAGTCATCTCTCCCACAGCCGATCCTCTTCTTGAGGAGTTCACCGATGAACTCGCTCACATCAATCCACTTTCATCGGAAAGTGATGATGATCTCTTTGTTTCGAAGCCGACCTAGGAGAAATTGAAAGTCTCCTTTATAATGATCGCTCACCACTTCTCACCCTAATTCAATAGAGAATGTTGATCACTTTGTTCCCAAACATTCAAAGCTACTTTCAACAATCCTCTATTTGAATTCGAATCTGAATTCACTTGGATTTCTAACAATCCAATCTTTGACGAGGATAGTGATGAGCCCACAATGGAACAAGAGTTCACAAATTCACTTCATGTGAATGATTCTCTTCATGAAGAGTTCTCCGGTGAACTCTCTCATGACATATCTCCTCCGGAATATGATCATTTCTATTTTGATCTTGAGGATGATATTGGCTCGGAGGAAGGTGTACTCTATCATAAGAGTTTGCTTATTGATGATACTACCCTCACCCTTCCTCCCGTTATGTCTACATTTGAGGATGAAGAATGGATCTTGATTGTTATCAGAATCTTTCTTCCTTTCCTCAAATATCTTGTGATTTCTCTTCATCTCCACTCATTCGGGAGTGAAGATACCATCTTTGACCCCGGCATTTCCATGTGCCATTTGTGAGCCGAGTCTGTCTCTCTATATCTCATCGGTGTGGAACTTTCACGTACTTCAATGTTTATACAAACATCTTGAATGAAAGTCCGATGGAGATTGTCTCTTCCACTTACGTCCCCATGAACAAATTAATACGGAGAACCCAATTGTGTAATTAATGCTTGATTAATCTGGGAACCCCTAGCGACTCTCTCTTGGGCGATTTTCTAACCCTAACAACCCTAACTCGTTTTTTCTTCAAATCAGCTTTTAACTCGTGATTCTATGCATCTATCTGATTTTGTTATTGATTAACATCATTGTTAATTGGTTCTTGATTGGATTCATGTGTTTTGTCTCTCGTTTTAGTTAGGTTTTGAAGAATCGTTTATTTTTTTAGGGTTTTTTCAATCGTTTTTTCTTAATCGCTGCTGGTCGATTATAATCACTAATCAAAGGTTTATCTATCGTGATTTAATTTGTTTGGATCGTCTATCATGGAGGCTGGTTAGTACTGGTGTTGCGTTATTAAAACCCTAACGATAAGTTAGGGTTTTCCTCCTTTTTTGTTCGTTATTTGGTTAATGCTGGTTGCTGTTGGATTGGTACTTGTGTGGATAGATTGTTTAGATTGTTAGTGGGGTTTTTAGAGAGATGGAGAAAGGTTTTCTTAACAATGATAGTTCTTCGGTGAAGGCTTCAAAAACTGCATACAACTTGGCCGATCAAGTTGGTGTGAGCATGGAAACGAATTCATATAATAGGGTTGATATTCGTGCGTTGGAAGCTAGGTTACAACGTCTCACAGTGAACATGGAATCGAGGTGACACTTCTTTGGTCCCGATTCGTTTGGGGTAATGTTAACTGAAAACACAAGTTATCGTGCTACGTTTGTGGGTGGGTTGAATCTTTGCGATGTTGCTTCTACTTACGGTCCTAACGTGGTGAATCGTCTATACGGTCCTAACGTGATTGGTAGTGAAAATAACGAAGTGAGGTCATTTGCTAATGTATTAAACCCGAAGCGTGTCTCTAGGAAAGTTAACTTTCGTCCTTGGTGAATGAGACTCGCATTGAAAATCATGATCTTGTGCTTCAAAGGTCGCTATGGAGGTATATTCAAACGGTATGAAAATACACTTGTGGGCTTCTTTGTTGGCAAGAATGTTGCTTTTCATTTGGTTAAGAACTACGTCTCCAACACGTGGGGTAAGTTTGGTTTTCGAAACTAATGAAGAATGATGATGGTGTTTTCTCTTTAAATTTGATTCTAAAGAGGGTGTTGAGAATGTTCTTCAACGGGGCCCTTGGATTATTCGCAACTCTCCTCTCATTCTCACTAAATGGACTCCTGATGTGCTATTGTCTAAAAGTGAGGTAACTCGAGTTCCCATTTGGATTAAATTGCATAATGTACCATTACTTGCATATTCGGAAGATGGGTTGAGCTTAATTGCTACTCAAGTGGGTAAGCCGATTATGTTAGATGCTTTTACTAGTTCCATGTGTGTTGATTCATGGGGTCGTATTAGTTTTGCACGTGCTCTTGTGGAATTATCATCTGATTTCGAGCTTAAACATGTGGTGACTATGGCGATCCCTATTAAGGATGATAGTGGCTTCACTACGGCTAGTATAAGGGTGGAATATGAATGGAAGCCACCACCTTTATGCGGAATGTAAAGTGTTTGGGCATGTTAATGCTTGTTGTCCTAAGAGTATTAAGGAGAATAATGATGTTCCCCACCGCTAATGTGGATGAACACGATGATGGTTTTAAGGTGGTGCGAATCGAAAGCTAAACCTAAAGGTACGAAGATGACCTGGTGGTATTAATATGGGTAAGGGTCCTAGATTTGCACCTAGGAAGTAGGTATATGTTGAAAAGACGAAGACACCCAAGCTAGTGGTATTGCTAAAGATACACCAATTACTACGTCAAACTCTTTTGGGACTCTTGAGGTGGAAGATGACTCGGCATCCCATGTATTGTGGGTGATTCTTCTCTCAAACGGTGAAGACCGGAAAGTCTTCCGTACTACTAAGGAAGCGGTATTGATGGCTCTCGGGAAGGACCTTGGTGAGGCGTCTAAGTCTCCGGAGAATGGGACTTCTTCTCACGCCAAGCTTGTGAGTGATTCAATGGGATCAATGGATGTTGGTTCTACTCCCATATCTCGAGAAAATTGGTAAGCTTGAAAAGCTAATTATTGATGGGAAAGCTACTCTTGTGGATGATGATGGTCAACCTATTCCGCTCACCTCTTCTATTAAGAGTCAACCCTTTTCCAAAGTGGGAGAGATTGTGGTGTCCGATTACGAAGATGAGGTTGTTGCTAACCCATTTGATGAGTCTCAATATTTTTGGTGGTGGCGAGTTTGAAGATGAGTATGATGACTATGACTTGACGACTATGCAAACAGTTCGTGATCTTCGGGAATTTGGATTCCTTTAATGCCATGTATGGCACAAAGTTTCGTGGTCCTAGGAAGTAATTTTATTTTATTGTGTCATATGTTATCATTTGAGTAGTGGTTTGTTTTCTTGTTTAGAGAATAGGAAGTATCTTGTTATGTAAGCTTTATGCCTATGTAACGGGTGAGATATGGGACTTCACTCATATCCATTGTACTTAAACGTTTATTTGGTTTATATATTTACGGTGCGTGGATTACTCCCTTTGCCCAAAAACAAATGTCTGAGGTCGAGTCAAGCTAGCGACTCGGTAATCAAAAACGATAGTTAAACATGGGTTTTCACCGTGTGTACCACCACTAGTGTGGGGAGTTGCCCATTGTTGTATATAAGTTTTCATAAAAAAAAAAAAAAAAAAAAAAAAATTCAAAATAATGGCGTAATATTTCCGTTTCGTTCTAAGTTTCGGCATAACAGTAGGTACTTTGAATATTGAGGGCAATATTCATTTCTAGTGTGGAAATTCTCACGAATTTTATCATGTAATTATACCACCCATTCCCCATTTTGGCCATTTTTTTGGGAGTAAGTGTTTGCACTTACTCGACTTCTGATTATCGATCCGCCATGTCTAATAAACAAAAGGATTGGCTAATCCGAGAGCAAACGGCTCTTGGTAAAGATATCTCAAATCCGTTGACGACTTGCAATTTGCCCAAAATTGTATGGTGTTCACTCACCATATCTTTAATTAGTGAAGAGTTGGCTAGCCCATAAGTTTATGGCTTGTGGTAAAGCGGTTGGAAAGCCATAATTGGTAATCACTCACCAAAGATATTTTATCTAAGAGTTGGCTAGTCCGAAGCAAACGGCACGGTAAAGACAAATCAAATCCGTTGGGCGGTGATTTGCTCAAAATCATATGGTTATCGATATACCATAGTTCTTACTTGAACTGAAACATTTGGCTACTCCGAAGTGATGGCTTTTGGTAAAGAGATTCAAATCCATTAAATTTTCATAAAAGATTGCTAGGGACTAGCAATAGTTTAGTGTGGGGATTGATGAGTGTGTAAATACTCATCATTTTGGTCAAATCAATCTGACGCAAAACATTTAAAAACACTTTAAATGCATCAAAATATCGAAAATATCTCAAAATTGCGTTTTTATGTTTTAAATGCAAATGAGTAAAAGCGACTAAAAGCGAACAAAGTTTGCATAATTGGCGGTTTCAGGTCCCCAACTTTCAAAAATGGCAAAACAAGTCCCCGGATTTTCAAAATGGAAAATATTATTTATGGTCCTTGGTTAATAAAGCTTGTCAAATATAGTCCTTATGATTAATTTTGGAAAACTACGCTTTGGTCCTCAAGTTTTGCCAAATTACAAGAATGGTCTTGTGTATTAATTCCAAATCCAAAACCGACCACAATTAAGAAAACACATTAAACCCTTTACACTTTCCTTATCCTTAACCTTAAAACCCAAGAATAAAAATGGCGCCAATAATTTTTCCTCCAAACTCCACCCTTCATCCCTTTCCCGAATCCCAAAACCTGACAAACCCAAAAACCCACTCTTCCCAATTCCCAAACCAACTACTTCCTGACCATTGCCACTGTGGCAATCCCAATCTCACCAAATCCTCATGGATGGCTCAGAGCACTCTTCAATAGTACCTAACTATCTGATGGTTGAGATTGGCTCAAAACAAGCACAAGATTGGGTTTTGTTTGCTTTAACTCACACAAGAAACAAAGCAGATGAAGACAAGAAGAGAAGAAGACACTTTTTTTACTTTTATTGTATAAATAGCAGTAGAAAGTTAGTGTAAAAACTTGTCTAGAAATCCCCTTCTAGTCCTTGCTTTATTTTCTGCATTTAAATCCCCTTCTAGTCTTTCAAGTTTAGATTCAATTTCAGATTCTCAGTCTTGTATTTTTTTTAGTCAATGAAAATTTGGTTCTTGGTTAAAAATCAAGCTTTCTTTTAATTTAATTGTTATGATTGTTTCACTGTTTAAGATAAGTTCTTATAAGCTCATTTAAGCTTTTGTTTAAGTGTGAAAATTAGTTTTCAAAGTTTCAAACTTCCCACAGTTTCAAAATGAAGAAAACTGCTCCTAAAGGAGTGTTTGAATTAGCCTCGTTTATGGGTCAAAAATCCAAGGTGACCCACTTTTGATCTCAAAACAATTTTTATTAGTGTTATTATTAGTTTGTTTGCTGGAAGAATGGTTCTTTAAGTAGTCTGATAAGTTTTTGTTGTGATTCCTAAATCGTCCACAAGAAATTTCAAAGACTTTATGCAAATTTATTTATAAGTCGCATGGGGTAAATCTTGGCCTCCATTAGTTTCTTGTTAATATTTGCTATGCTAACTCTAATTTTGTAGTTTGTCCTTGCTTTGGAAGATCTTGTGTAGCTTAAAAGAAGCTCAAAGCACTTTCACTAAAGTCGCTTTTAAGCCTCGCAAACCCATAGCAGATTCGACATCTCATCAATGTGCTTATCGTGTAATTCTTTCACATTAGTTTTCATTTAGAATATTTAGATTAGATTAGACCTAGTTTAGACCTCTAAGTGCTTATTTATGTAATTGTAGCTTTAATTTGCTTATCTTCCTTTATTTTAGTCTTAGGATTTCCCCTAGATTAGTCATGATTCCAACTGCTTATTCCCATGCTTTTTGCGAGCTTTTATCCCTTGGACTGCCCTTTTTCCAAACACCCCCTTAGGGCCTGCTGCTGTTGTAAGCTGTTTTCACAGCTTATTGTTTGTATATTTTTGCTTCTTATTGCTTTTTAGATTAGGTTTAGTGTTAAGAATGCTTATTTAGGTCTTTAGGATTGATTAGTATAGCTTAGTAGTAGTCTTAAGGTAGCTTATTGAAAAGATTAGATTGAATCAGTTTATGTTTTAACTTGTTGGCTCATCATCGCTTAAATCTTGCTTTTTCGCTCCAAATAAATTTTTCTCGATGAGTGATTTCTAGTTTCCATTAGCTCTTTTAAAGTTTATTCATTTAGAAAAGAAAAAAAAAATAAAAAAAAAATAGCAAAGAGTACAAGTCGGGATTCAACACGACCTGCAGTCTGCTTCCCACGCTTCATAGCACACACAATCCATCTGCTCTTGGGCCTTCTTTGGTTCTAATATTACTCAGTTAATCTTTTAAGGACGTTTGGCAGTTTTATTTTTAAGTTTTTCTTAGCTTATTTTATGCTTATTTTCCAAAACAAGTTAGTGTTTTATTATTTTGTTAGATCAAGCGGAAGTAAAAGTAGATTCTGTGAAATTTTCATAATTTTCTAAATTAGCTTAATATTTTAATAATTAATTTAGTTTTAAATCGTTTTTAATTCGTAGTAAATAAAATAAAAGTCAAAAAAATACCCGGCTTTTTCCTAAATTCATTTTTAGTCATGTAGAATGTAGGAAAATTAGCTTTGCACTCGTAGGTCCTAAATTGCATATTTTTCACTTTCGGGGCTCGGTGTGTTCCCGTTATTTAGCGTTTTTGCATTTCAATACCCTAGGAATATAGAATTAAAATGACTTCAAAGTCTTTAATAGATTCAGATTCCTTAGTGTAAAATCAATCATAACCTTTTCCTGTTCGATATTCACCCGATCACGAATTCGTTGTATTACAGTGTTCACACCTCGTTGGTACTTAACGACCCGGGGAAACACTAAACTCTCCTGGACTTAATTGCATTCTGTTCTGAGTTGTTTGACTTTTATGGTTGACCATTCACAAGTGGTTGACTAATAAAAGATAGACCGTTTGAGCGAATCAAAATTTTAGGCGCTTGCCGGGAGGTGTGTTGCGTACTACAATTTGAAGCATCGATGTTGTTGAATATACATCCATTGTATATTTACCATCCTTGTTCATATTTTCTTATTATTATCATATAAAAACAAAAGCGGTTCCGAAAACATTTTAAAATGGCCAACAACACAAACCCAAAAGATTTTCTTTCTTATTTTTACAAAATGTTTATCCAAAATCCAAAAATATCCATCTTTACCCTCTCACATCTTTGATTCTTCATCCCAACCCCTCGAAACCCTTTGATTCTTTCTATGTCTTATCCTCACCTTCTTGGTTGTCAATGGTGTGGTGGTCCTCATAATGGTGGAATTGTCCCTACCGTAGCATGGTAGAATCAAGAGATGGGTCCGTCTATAACCAAGATCCCTATTCTTACCATGACACGATCGATTTATTCCATCGCCACCACATCATGAGATTCGTACATATTCATGTGAATTTTGTGGAGGTCCTCATCAAGAATTTGAGTGTCAATCCGAAACGCGTTTGTCTATGAGCAGTTTTACGGTAACACTGGGACTTTGAAATGACCAAATTCCATATTATTCACATGACCACCACAACAATCATTTTGTTGTAGTCATCGTGGAGGTCCACACTTTAGCTCGATTGTCAAACAAGGAATCCATTTCCTTGTAACAATTCGACTCTTCGTATCATGACCAACCTCTACGATACCAAATGAATCGAGCACCACCTCACTAAGCCAATTCCTCAAAATCTTCTCTTGATCTTTTGGATTTAGTGAAAGATTTGAAGGAATGTAAACATTCAAGATAATCCAAATCAAAATCCATGGAAGAATTGTTAGTAAGAAGGCGGTGCTAAAATAAATTCCCAAATTGCATTTGAAAAATCTATTAGGGAATCAATTGCAAAAAAAAAAGCAACCAGATCTAGCTCTCAATTTCGCTTTTATTCCCGATGACAAGGTGATGATGAGGATACACTTGATATCCTTCAATTCTATAAAGATTCATCAAGTTCATCGGTTGATATCCCAAAGATTGAGATTCATTCTCAAACAACCGCTATCACACCCGATATTCCCACTCTCTACGAAAATGGGGACGAGCATCTTGACACTTTCATGAAAAGGAATCGGACGAATTCATAAAGTCTAGTGTTGAGGACCTTGTCCCAATCCCGAGAGAGTCACAGGAACTTCGATCATATGTGTGATTCTCTTTCCCTCTGAGTGTTCAAAGATCATTTTAAAACTTTCTACGATCTTAGCGACGATTGTGCTTCCTATGGAAACATTGAGTATGTTGAGTCATCTCTCCACGCCCCGATCCTCTTCTTGAGGAGTTCACCGATGAACTCGCTCACATCAATCCACTTTCATCGGAAGTGATGATGATCTCTTTGATTTCAAGCCGACCTAGGAGAAATTGAAAGTCTCCTTTATAATGATCGCTCACTCACTTCTCACCCTAACAATTAATAGAGAATGTTGATCACTTTGTTCCCGAAACATTCAAAGCTACTTTCAACAATCCTCTATTTGAATTGAATCAATTCACTTGGATTTCTAACAATCCAATCTTTGACGAGGATAGTGATGAGCCCACAATGGAACAAGAGTTCACAAATTCACTTCATGTGAATGATTCTCTTCATGAAGAGTTCTCCTATGAACTCTCTCATGACATATCTCCTCGGAATATGATCATTTCTATTTTGATCTTGAGGATGATATTGGCTCGGAGGAAGGTGTACTATATCATAAGAGTTTGCTTATTGATGATACTACCCTCACCCTTCCTCCCGTTATGTCTACATTTGAGGATGAAGAATGGATCTTGATTGTTATCAGAATCTTTCTTCCTTTCCTCAAATATCTTGTGATTTCTCTTCATCTCCACTCATTCGGGAGTGAAGATACCATCTTTGACCCCGACATTTCCATGTACCATTTGTGAGCCGAGTCTGTCTCTCTATATCTCATCGGTGTGGAACTTTCACGTACTTCAATGTTTATACAAACATCTTGAATGAAAGTCCGATGGAGATTATCTCTTCCACTTACGTCCCCATGAAAAAAATTAATACATGGTCGAGTCAAGCTAGCGACTCGGTAATCAAAAAAATGAGTTAAACATGGGTTTTCACCCGTGTACCACCACTAGTGTGGGGAGTTGCCCCATTGTTGCATATAAGTTTTCATTAAAAAAAAAAAAAAAAAAAAAAAAAAGAAAAATCAAAAATAATGGCGTAATATTTCCCTTTTACGTTCTAAGTTTCGCATAACAGTGGGTACTTTGAATATTGAGGCAATATTCATTTCTAGTGTGGGGAATTCTCACGAATTTTATCATGTAATTATACCACCCAATTCCCCATTTTGGCCAAATTTTTTTTGGAGTATGTGTTTTGCACTTACTCAAATTTTACGGTTATCGATCCGTCATGTCTAATAAACAAAAGGATTGGCTAATCCAGAGAAAGCGGCTCTTGGTAAAGATATCTCAAACCGCTGACGGCTTGCAATTTGCCCAAAATTGTATGGTGTTCACCACCATATCTTTAATTAGTGAAGAGTTGGCTAGCCCGCAAGTTTATGGCTTGTGGTAAAGGCGCTTGAAAGCCATAATTGGTAATCACTCACCAAAGATATTTTATCTAAGAGTTGGCTAGTCCGTAGCAAACGGCTTCGTAAAGACAAATCAAATCCGTTGGAAGTCGGTGATTTGCTCAAAATCATATGGTTATCAAGATACCATAGTTCTTACTTGAACTCAAACATTTGGCTACTCCGTATGATGGCTTTTGGTAAAGAGATTCAAATCCATTAAATTTTCATAAAAGATTGCTAGGGACTAGCAATAGTTTAGTGGGGATTGATGAGTGTGTAAATACTCATCATTTTTGTCAATCTGAATGCAAAACATTTAAAAACACTCGAAATGCATCAAAATATTGAAAATATCTCAAAATGCGTTTTATATGTTTTAAATGCAAATGAGTAAAACAATTAAAAACGAACAAAGTTTGCATAATTGGCGCTTACCCCCCCGACTTTCAAAATGGCAAACAAGTCCCCGGATTTTCAAAATGGAAAATATTATTTATGGTCCTTGGTTAATAAAGCTTGTCAAATATAGTCCTTATGATTAATTTTGGAAAACTACGGTTTGGTCCCTCAAGTTTTGCCAAATTACAAGAATGGTCCTTGTGTATTAATTCCAACCAAAACCGGACCACAATTAAGAAAACACATTAAACCCTTTACCCTTTCCTTCTCCTTAACCCGTAAAACCCAAGAATAAAATGGCGCCAATAATTTTTCCCTCCAAACTCTACCCTTCATCCCTTTCCCAAAATCCCAAAACCTGACAAACCCAAAAACCCACTCTTCCCAATTCCCAAACCAACTACTTCCTGACCATTGCCACTGTGGCAATCCCAATCTCACCAAATCCTCATGGATGGCTCAGATCACTCTTCAATGGTACCTAACTATCTGATGGTTGAGGTTGGCTCAAAACAAGCACAAGATTGGGTTTTGTTTGCTTTATCTCACACAAGAAACACAGCAGATGAAGACAAGAAGAGAAGAAGACACTTTTTTACTTTTATTGTATAAATAGCAGTAGAAAGTTAGTTTAAAAACTTGTCTAGAAATCCCCTTCTAGTCCTTGCTTTATTTTCTGCATTTAAATTCATTGTATTGTCTTTCAAGTTTAGATTCAATTTCAGATTCTCAGTCTTGTATTTTTTTTAGTCAATGAAAATTTGGTTCTTGGTTAAAAATCAAGCTTTCTTTTAATTTAATTGTTATGATTGTTTCACTATTTTAAGATAAGTTCTTATAAGCTCATTTAAGCTTTTGTTTAAGTGTGAAAATTAGTTTTCAAAGTTTCAAACTTCCCACAGTTTCAAAATGAAGAAAACTGCTCCTAAAGGAGTGTTTGAATTAGCCTCGCTTATGGGTCAAAATCCAAGGTGCCCCACTTTTGATCTCAAAACAATTTTGATTAGTGTTATTATTAGTTTGTTTCTTGGAAGAATGGTTCTTTAAGTAGTCCGATAAGTTTTTGTTGTGATTCCTAATCATTCATAAAGAAATTAAAGACCTTTTATACAAAATTTATAAGTATGTCGAGTGGTAAATCTTAGCCTCCAATTAGTTTCTTGTTAATCTTTGCTATGCTAACTCTAATTTTTGTAGTTTGTCCTTGCTTTGGAAGATCTTGTGTAGCTTAAAAAGAAGCTCAAAGACAGCTCACTAAAGCTGTTTTAAGCCTGCAGACCCATAGCAGATTCGACATCTCTCTCTAATGCGCTTATCAGGTAATTCTTTCAGCTTATTAGTTTTCATTTAGAATATTTAGATTAGATTAGACCTAGTTTAGACCTCTTAGTGCTTATTTATGTAATTGTAGCTTTAATTTGCTTATCTTCCTTTATTTTAGTCTTAGGATTTCCCCTAGATTAGTCATGATGCCAACTTCTTATTCCCATGCTTTTTGCGAGCTTTTATCCCTTGGACTGCCCTTTTTCCAAACACCCCCTTAGGGCCTGCTGCTGTTGTAAGCTGTTTTCACAGCTTATTGTTTGTATATTTTTGCTTCTTATTGCTTTTTAGATTAGGTTTAGTGTTAAGAATGCTTATTTAGGTCTTTAGGATTGATTAGTATAGCTTAGTAGTAGTCTTAAGGTAGCTTATTGAAAGATTAGATTGAATCGGTTTATGTTTTAACTTGTTGGCTCATCATCGCTTAAATCTTGCTTTTTCTCGCTCCAAATAGTGTTCTCGAGAGTGATTTCTAGTTTCCATTAGCTCTTTTAAAGTTTATTCATTTAGAAAAGAAAAAATAAAAAAAAAATAGCAAAGAGTACAAGCCGATTCGAACACGACCCGCAGTCTGCTTCCCACGCTCAATCACAAAGACACACAATCCATCTCGCTTTGGGCCTTCTTTGGTTATAATATTACTCGCTTAATCTTTTAAGGACGTTTGGCGTTTTATTTTTAAGTTTTTCTTAGCTTATTTTATGCTTATTTTCCAAAACAAGTTAGTGTTTTCTTATTTTTGTTAGATCAAGCGGAAGTAAAAGTAGATTCTGTGAAATTTTCATAATTTTCTAAATTAGCTTAATATTTTTAATAATTAATTTAGTTTTAAATCGTTTTTAATTCGTAGTAAATAAAATAAAAGTCAAAAAAATACCCGGCTTTTTCCTAAATTCATTTTTAGTCATGTAGAATGTAGGAAAATTAGCTTTGCACTCGTAGGTCCTAAATTGCATATTTTTCACTTTCGGGGCTCGGTGTGTTCCCGTTATTTAGCGTTTTTGCATTTCAATACCCTAGGAATATAGAATTAAAATGACTTCAAAGTCTTTAATAGATTCAGATTCCTTAGTGTAAAATCAATCATAACCTTTTCCTGTTCGATATTCACCCGATCACAAATTCGTTGTATTACAGTGTTCACACCTCGTTGGGACTTAACGACCCTGGGAAACACTAAACTCTCCTGACTTAATTGCATTCTGCTCGAAATGCTTTGACTTTATGGTTGACCATTCACAAGTGGTTGACTAATAAAAGATAGACCGTTCGGAGCGAATCAGAGCTCAATCAGAGCTCGGTCTAGAGTATTCACCAAGAGTACGGCCTCTTGGTGGGTCAAGTGGTGTTGGGATGAGAGGAAGTGGTTGATTTGGTGGTGGATTGTCACCCATGGTGATAAGTGACAACGTTACGAACAAAAACACAAAGAAGGGGGATAGACTACAAGGAAGCTAATGAAAATGAGAAAAAATCTTAATTGATAGGAATCAAGCAAGGGAACCTAAACGAGATAGGGATCTAACTAGCTATTCTATTCCCTGACAGCGGCGCCAAAAACTTGATGTGCGTATGAGCGTTCGGGTTCGAGAAAACCTCCTTTTCAACGAGCAAGTTTTTCAACCCTCTAGTCAGTGAACCTAATCGTTGTAGTGTAGTATGGGGTAAGCCTCGGGGATTGATATTTTTCTGTAGGGGAATAGGAATGCTAGTAAGAAATATATGACGAGAAGGTGGGGTTGAGGGTGATTCTTTTTTATCTTTTTTATGTTTTTTTTAGAAAGCTAAGGTAAAATCTCGGGGCAATTAGTTGGGGGGTGGTACTTCTACTAATTACTCTACTTCTCCTAATTATCTAATTTCTCACGAATAGCTATGTTTAATTGAGGTGTGCTCGTATGATGATTAAAATGTGTTCACTTAGATACTATTACTCCCTAGTTATCTTTATTGGTTGGTTGAGTTGTCACGCCCTTTATCTTAACGTTGTATTCCTAAAAGTCGTAGGAGTGCGATCCCTAGTTCTATGAGGTTATCTCTCGTATATGATTCATAGAATCGACAAACCTAAGCTATTCCATCCGTACACCATATCATCATCAAGCATATTCAAGCATTAAATACAACGATAGCCTAGATGCACTCCTAAGCCAATTTCAATTAAGACAAGAAACATTCTAACAACAATCAATAACTAGGTTTCATCGATATAAGCAAACACACAAGTAATTTGGCTAGACATGTTGAACAAGCAAGCATACACACAATCAATTGAACATGGGGTAGACATAATGATAAATTGGATTAATAAACTTATCTTGATGTGTAAAATAGGGTATGGGACCCTAGAATACTGTCCAAGTCGGACTACAACTGAGTTAGGGTTTGCTCTCTAAAATTCTACCTCCTAAAATACATAAAACTCGAATTCTATATATAGATTTACAATCGCGACGGCTTCGCCTTTTGCATGCGACGCCGTCAGGTCGCCTTCATTAGGGTTTCGTCTGGGCCAAGTCATCGATGGGACGGCGTCACTTGAGAGTTGTGACGTCGTCGGTATTTAGTTTAGACGTCGTCTGAATTCTAGATATGGGTCGTCTGGAATGAAAACTGTGAGTGACCCCCTCCATATTTAAAGCGTGACGCCGTCAGGCTTTAGGACTAGGAATTTCACCAAGCCGCTGCGTGCATGTTTTGATCAAGTCTTTATAGAGGGAGGACATCGCCATTTGGATGGGACACCGTCAGGTTTTGTTGATTAGCCTTGAGTGTCTTCGATCTTGACTTTGCCATTTTCTTCATGTTTTTGCTCCTTTTCGTCCAAATGTGCTTCATTCCAGCATTTTGCTTCCAAAAGACCTAAAAAGTGAAAAGAAACGAAATTAAGCAGTAACGGATATAAAATGTGTCGAAATAGGGCTTAAATGACCCCCTAAAAGCGTACGTTTAAATCCTTATCAACAACATGGAATTAACCATTTCTTTCAGTATCCTATTTTTCCTTTCAGAGATATCATTTTGCTGAGGAGTATAGGGAGCAGTCGTTTCATGGATAATTCCAACAGATTGAAAATACATAGTATCCATGTACTCACCTCCCCTGTCAGTCCTTAATCTCTTGATCAGGACCCAAGTTGCAATTCAACTTTAGTTTTAAATACTTTGAACTTATCTAATGCTTTATCCTTAGTATGCAAAAGATAACCATAACAAAACCTAGAAGCATCATCAATAAATGTCACAAAGTACTTCTTATTCCCCAAAGAGGGAGTGACTTGCAAATCACACGGTCATTGTGTATCAGCATCAAGTGCTTAGTTTTATGTTTTACACTCTGAAAAGGTTTCTTAGTTATTTTGGTCAACATAAAAGTTTTACACTTATCAGTGTCCATGTTAAATGTTGGGATTAATCCATACTTAGACATATCTTGCATCCTTTATAGTGTACATGGCCAAGTCTAGTATGCCAAAGGGTAGAGTCATTCAGTTTAGAGGTAGACATAAATGATGAATTAATATAATAAAAAACAATGTTTGATTGTGCAATAATCGACACTACCAGGCTTCAATGGTGATCGAAGAATATGTTAATGAGGGATGAGTCGCCAAGCTGTAAATAACTTGTGTCAACACAAATGGAAATACTTCCGGAGTTTCCTCGCAGCATATACTAGGGCCAAAATAATGTTCTCTCCTTCAGGATAATTCAATTCCGAACCCAATATGATTCTACTAATGAAGTAAACTAGAGCTTGCTTCTTGTTTCTCTCTACAACAAGGTTGCGCTTATGCTTTCTCCAGAGGTCGCATGATGTATTACCAAGGCTTCGCCTTTGATTGGGGCTGTAAGCATCCTAATGTTTTCATGGAACGCTTCAAGTCATGGAAGGCCCTTGTTAGCTCTTTGTTGTACCGCAGGGCTTTTTTTTCTAGTGTCATTTATAGTTACTATCGAGTAACCATTTCTCGCTTTATTTGGGATGAATTGACTGATGTCTTTTATCTTTCGATTGACTATTTGGACCTCCTTGATAGTTTTCGGGAGTCTAGAATCCATAATGGCCTGCATCTTCATTAGGGTTTCCTTTATGCCATGTTGTGTTGTTAGATCCCCAATGAAATGTCCTTCCTCTATCTCATGTGCCCTAGATTTCTTTCTTTTTGGCTATTGAACCGTCTGTCTTTTGATTGTTGGAAAGTGTTTCCTTTTCTCTTATGATTGAACGTCGGCTTGCTGGTGGATCCTGTTGTCCTCTCTCCATTTTCCCTTTCTCCCTCGGGAGATGTATCGCTAACTATAAAGGCATTAGGGGTCCCCACTCCCTCTTTGTTTGTCCATACAGACACTTTTGTGTTAGCTCGGGAAAAGCCTTCGTGATTTCTTTTTAGAATCTTCTTGTAGCTGTTTTCCGATAGTTATCTGCTGACCGAGATAGCGACCATTGATAACAACCTTTCCTTCGTGTTATTATAACTTGGAATCTCTTTTAATTCTCTTGTAGGATTCTATCTTCTCTGCTTGCAAATTCTCATGTTTGTGTTCCTGAAATTAGACAGTAGGGTTCCTACACTGCAGGGAGTATGGAACTTGACCGCTGCATGAATCGTGGAGACAACCATTCTTATTTTTTACTGCCTTTCTTCCTAAAAACAAGTTGTAGGGTGACTCTGATCGTATAATAATGAAATTTAGGACCCCCGTCCTTGTGAGAGGACTGTTTCCCATTGTCATTTCAATATATATTTCTCTCAAAGGCCATGAATGTTCTACTGAGAAACCCACAAGAGGTATTTTAGAGTTCATTCTTCATGAGCGGATCGAAGGGTTCAGCTTGAGGAAGAAATTTTCATAGATAACTTCACATGCGCTTCCTCCATCCAAGTATACGCGATCAACTTGCTTTTTAAAAACCAGCACAGTGATGGTCACTGGATCTGAGGATGGATCGAAATCGATTATCTGAGGTAAAGTTATTTCTTCTATGTCTCCAAAGGTACTATCCTCCATCCTGTTTGACAAGTTTGAGTTTTCTCTTCGAATCACTAGGATCGTTGCCTCTACAGCCGACTTATTTTTCTCCACCTTTACTTTTTCGTCCTCCTGAGTACTTTAATTCTTTGCCCTACCATTCTTGATTCTCTTTACAAGATATGTTAGTTGTCCTGATTTTACAGACTTCTTCTATTTGGTGTCGCAATTCTTGGCACTGATTTGTGTCATGCCCGCGATCCTCGTGAAAGTGACAATATTTGGACAAGTTATGTATCCGCCTATTCCCCACCATACGAGGTGATCGTTCGAAAGCCTTTGCAAACTTTTCCGTTGCCAAAATTTCCCTGATGGTTTTCACCAGGCTACTGAGGAGTTCATGGTTTCGCCTCTATATGGAGAAAACCTGTCTATATTCTTCTTGTTACCTCTGTTGTGGTCCCATGAGGAGTTCTTGCTGAACTTATTGGTGCTTTCCTTGTTCTCCTGCGAAACACCATTGGTGGCGACCTCTTTTGCTTCAATCCATGTGTAAGTCTTCTCCATCAGACCTTTATATTTGGTTGGTAGGTCAGTGGAGAGGAATTCTACAAGGCTTGTCGATCTTAGTCCATGCACGAACCCTGAGATTATTTGGTCTTCATGTAACCCCAAAATTTGCAACGTATCATCTATGTACCTAGTAACGAAGGCCCTTGTGCTTTCGCCTTCTTTCTGCTTGATGTTGTGTACAGCCAAGTGTGTCTTTGTAAACCTCTTCTGTTAGCTAAAGTGTGATCTGAAGGTCATCGTAATTGGCTATCCTACCTGTTTTCTGTCCATTCCACCAGATTCGCGTAGTCTTTCAACGTGTATGTGGAGGTAATTATCAGGGTCCCTTTTTTTGTCATAGGAGCCTAGATGCGATGGTATTTTTAGACCGTTGGGTATGGGTATTACTCAATCCAACGGATGAAGGGTGTTACGCATCCGGTATGTGGAGAACTAGAAGGGGGAGTTGAATAGTTTTACCGATTAAAACTTCTTTTTAAACTATTTAGATCGACTTATGTCAATCTATTTAATGTGTGTGTTGGATGATGATAGATAAGCATATAAACAAGTAATGCAAAGATAAAGAGTAAGGAACACAAAACCACGACACGAGTATTTATAGTGGTTCGGCTACAAGGACACTTTCCTTGCCCTACTCCACTCCCCGAGTTCCCCACTCGAGAGTTCGTAAGCACTACGCAACACAAGCTCCTTAATGTCGCGGAGAAGCCTTTACAATGTCGCCTACTCTTTATCTGGTACAAGGCTAGACACCAGGTTCTTCCACGAGGTAGAACCAAACCTATCACAACGTCGCCTACACTTTATCCGGTACAAGGCTAGATATCGAGTTCCATTACAAAGGAGGAACTACTACCCAACACTACACCACTACACAACTACCCCAAAGGAGACACACTCCTTATTACATCATCATAAGGATATCAATATCCTTTAACCCAAACTATCTATCTTGTACATCGATGCACCATATCGAATTTACTCCTTTGGCACCTTTCACTAATGCCTTTGACTTGATCCTTTGGCACCTTTCACTAATGCCTTCGACACGACCCTTTGGCACCTTTCACTAATGCCTTCGACTTGACTCTTTGGCACCTTTCACTAGTGCCTTCAAAACAACACTTCTAAGGAGGGAGGAAAGAACTATCAACAAGATAACTTCAGTAGTCTTGATGATGACGAAGCTTGGCAACTCATGGACTTGAGCTTGCTCGACTTCAAGAGGTGGTGATCTCGCCTTTAAGAGGAACCTAGAGAATCACACAAACACAAAACTACATAGAAAGATCCTTTGGATCTGAGGTTAGAGATATTACAATACTAAAAGAGAGTTTGTGTAAAAGAGGTGAGTTGCAAGTGAGAAATGGCTCACTATTTATAGGCAAATTCCTCTCTGCTCCACGGTTCCCACGGATCCCTCCCGGAGGATCCGGCTAGTACAATCCAAGGGATCCGACAATGTGTCGACTTAAGTTCGGATTTTGGGTTGCAAACCGGTTATGGGTTATGGGTTATGAACCATGGGTTATGGATACCCAACAAGATGCAATGTATCTAGACATTGGGTCATGGGTCTTGGGTCATAGATCATGGATAATACTCAACATGACTTCATGCATGATGTCATGCAATGGGTCATGGGTTATGGATCAAGCTCATGGGTATGGGTCATGGACTTTGAGTTTTACCCAACAATATTCAATGTATCTAGTCAATGGGTTAAGGACTTAGATTTTACCCATTACATTAACCATTACAATATATATACTGGTATATATATATATATATATATATATATATATATATATATATATATATATATATATATCCGTGTGTGTGTGTGTGCGTGTGTGTGTGTGTACATTTCCATATTATGTAAACACTAGTTGTTATACATATGCATTTCTACAATATTACTTGTTTAGTGTTTTATATGAAAATGTAAGTGTGTTAGTAAACTATTGGCTCAAACCATTTACGTATTTTATTTGTTTCATTAAACGATTTCGTTTGCTATAGACAAAACATTAGAAGATCGTAAAATTTAAATAAAAGTTTTTATGGCTTATTTGTATTAACACGGTAGATTCGGGAAAAAGGCCATGAGGCCGGAGGTGTTTTTGGTATTTGATTTGCATTTTGTGGGTATATAGGACGGTATAAAGGTGCATTTGTGCGGGTTGATAGGTCCAACGTGGTTAGGGTCAAGGTTTCCCATTGGTACTTGTTGAGCATGCCCCACAAACGGGTAACTAGTGCCATTTCCCACAAACGAAATGTGTTAGGCTTATTATAGGTCATGTTCGGGTAAGTTTGGGTACAAAGATTAGCATAACTATTCATCCGGCTATTGGAAGGAGGGTATGAGTAACAAGATATAAATGGTTGACCATTGTGTGAAAGATACGCACGGAGGAGGAGGATTTCCTCCATGTTGTGTTGAAGGTTGATTACCTCCGTATCCGTAGATTAACGCCGATTGTAAAGGTTTCCCATTCTCGCTTTTTCCTTGTGGAGGAGGAGGATTGATTCCTTCCCCTCTCTCTTTCTTCCTTTCTTCCCAAGGCCTTCGCCTCTGAATTCTCATTCTACCCCATTCCTAGTCTTGCGTGGGCCTTTTCGAGTTCTACAGTTCTTCCATGAGACCTTCGAACATGGGAAGACCCTCTTCAGAAGACGAGTGTAGTGTCCACATTCCGTAGGTCGCGACCCATCTCGATCTCTTTGTCATACTCCTCACTATAGTATTCCAATTCCCTTTGCATTTCTTGGTTCCGCACGTCTCCTTTTTCCCTCATGAGGGAATTCAAGACTTCATAGTGAGCTTCCTTAAAAGTTTGGGCTAATTACCCAGTAATGGATTAGCGGCGGTGGGAAGCTCGGTTGAAAAGTGGGGTGCTTCTTGGTGAAGTAACGGTAAATGTGCAGGCGTGCTAAATTGACCATGTCATAGGTGTGTAGTGGTATCAAGGTCGAGAAACCCGGTAGGGGTGTTTATTCTCTTCCTTCAATAATGCCGGAATAATAGGGTGTTTGTTTTAGCGGTTACAAGCTTAGATTTTAACGAGACAAATTTTAGTGGTCCCACGGATGGCGCCACTGATTGTGCAATAATTGGCACTACCAGGCTTCGATGGTGATCGAAGAATATGTTGATGAGGGATGAGTTGCCAAGCTGTAAATAACATGTGTCAACACAAATGAAAACACTACGTTAAGTGAAGCGTAGGGGTTGGACCCTGCGAATCACCTCCGCGTGAGAGTAACTATGTATATGATAGTAAGTATTAAGTATGTGTGTGTAAAAGTCCGTTCATACCTGTGTGCTCTGCCCATCTGTTTATAGGTGATAGAAATGGGCAGTTACACGTCTCTCGTTAGAACCGGTGAACAAAGGGGCATCCCGCATTTTAATGGGATTGCAGGGGTTTGTGTACCACGATCCCTATCTTGGCGGGAAAGCTTTGACAAGGGATTTGAATGTGGGTTTGACTTAGTCAGATTTGTTCTCTGAGACAGTCTTCACGAAGGGCACACTCCGAAGGGCATTTTGCTTCGGTTGGCGAATTTCCATACTGGTAACCATCGTAAAGATAGTTTTATGCCAAGAGAACCTTTCGAAGGCTTTTACTTGTTTAGTGGGAGTAGATCTCAGCGAACTTGGAGGAGAGGCCTCCAAGCCAATTCGGAGGGTACGTCATCAATGTTCAACCTAACATTTGATTACACAAATATCCAAAATCAATAAACACACCATGTTTAGACAAAACAAACTTATCAGATTCAATAACTTGTTTAAAACTATGATTATTCAAAACATTACTTAAAACCAAGTTCTTCCTTATATTAGAAACATGAATAACATTAAACAAAGTTATAATCTTTCCTGAACTAAATTCTAAGATCTACACAACCACGATCATGCACCGGGATTGTTGACTCATTTCCCATATGAAGAATAGAACCATCATTCAGTGACTCGTAGGTCTTGAACTAGCATCTATCTTTGCACACATGAATAGTTGCTCCAGAGTCAACCCACCATACAACATCATCGTCCTTTCAAAGGATTCGTTAAACCACCACTCCCTGATCCAATAGTGCATGATCCATTGGTTTTACCACCAACCTTAACACCATTGTAATCTCTTTTAATGTGACCAGTTTTGTCACATTTCCAACAAGTAGGGTTATCCTTCTTGTTAAGGTCAGCCATTGTGTTATCATGATGTTTACGTTTGCCCTTGTTGTTATTAGACCTGGTGAAGTTGTTATACTCCACCATATTGGCAACAGATGCATCAGCAACATTGCTGCTCTTTGGCTTGTCATTATCCTGCACCCTGAGTGATTCCTGATGTTACACCTTGTGCCCGCCTTGACAAAAAATTAAAACTTTTGACTTGACTATAACGGACCTTTTGTTACTATTTAATAAACTGATAAAATCTATTACAAACCAACCCTTGAGACACATTTTAGATGATACTAGACTCAAAGACCTTTCAAATGATGGGTGGCACGACCTCTAACGATTTACTGTTTATTTTATACAAAATAAACAAAACGACAAAATATGCCAAACGTCAGAATTCTGGTCTGAGCATAGATCTTAAGATTTATGCTCAGGAAAGAAACTCTTTGAAAACAACTTTATGGGCTGAGCATAGATCTTAATCTATGCTCAGGAAAGAAACTCCTTGAAATCAACTTTCTGGTCTAAGCATAGATCTTAAGATCTATGCTCAGGAAAGAAACTCTTAAACTTAAAATTTCTGGATTGAGCATAGATCTTAAGATCTATGCTTAGGGAAGAACTTTTGCACAATTTTCGGGAAACTAACTTTCTGAACACGACTCTACATGAAGACATCCAGAAATCATTTATACATCATAAAATTCCATCTTCATAATACTCGTGGTCTCAATGATCCACGGAAATGTACTTTACAAGTATACGGGTGTCTCTGCCAAAACACCCATTTTGACCTATTTTCAATATAAATTTAACATAACCTTTTAACATACATTAAAACCTGTAAATTTGATTCTTAACCATTACAAAGACTTGACACTATAAACATTAAACCTTTTATGACTCTCGGGGGACAACCTTGTCATGAGCAATGTATCTACCTAAGCTCTACCTTCTTATCCATCTTCTAAACTTTCGCATAATCCAACCTTAACCCTTGGTTTCAAGCATTTCCTTTCCTTCATGTTTAAACCTACAAAACATTAACATCTTAAACCGTAAGCATAAATGCTTAGTAAGTAAAGCGATCATAACATAATATTATAATCATTCATACATAACGCATCATAACTCATTAAACCATTACAATCATTAAACATTAACACATACCGTAACTCACTTAATGCACCAATAATCCTTATAGGTTATTTCATCAACACATCTTAGCCTAATCCATCCTTGATAACTCTCATGACTAGTTATGCCAAATTAGTCTCAAATACACATACACATAAGCACATACATTCAATCACTTAAATACCTTAACATAACAAGTTACATAACACATAATGTATAAAATCATTACAACATCACATCATAATCGGTTTACTTACCTTGATTCCAAGATAGTGACATCAATTAGAATCATCATCATCAATACCATCATTAGCCTCTTCTTCACATCCTAGGTCAATTATCATAACACTTAATAATCATAATACTAAACCATGATTATCCCAATCATAGATTTTCCTTAAACCCATCTAATTATCATATAATCATGCCATGATTACATGATAATTAGCCCGATCAATTTATTAGCTTAATGCAATAATACTTACACCAATTTCATTATAACTTCTTAATTAAGCTTATGAACATCATTTACCCAATTCCCCTTAATTAGGGTGCATGAACCCTAATCTCAATCTCATCAATTGATCATCAATTAAACACTTATTAAAGTCACTTACTTGCAAGGATCATTGTTAGGGCTTCATCTTAACATTAGAAGCCTAATCTTCTTCACGAGGTGATCATCAAGCTTTGGTCTCCCTCTTTTCTTCTCTCTATTTCACGACACATACACCCACACATACAATATTCTGGAACTCTTGTGATGATAAGAGAATTATCCAAACATTAGTAGAGGATAAGTTTGGCTAATTAGCACTTTAGGTCCCTTAGGTTCCCTTTCTTCCACTTTGGCCACAATATACTTTATAACATGTTAGCACTTGGCAACTTAGGTCCCTTAAGTCAATTTTCCTTATAAATGTGACACATCATATTTTCCATATTCATTTACATAACATTTAATACTTGTAGTTTGACTATCGAGGTTGACTAACCAATCCCGTAAGTCCTTTAAACTTATAAAAGTCATAGTCAACTATTCCAATGACATTCTTGTAATAAAACGCTTAGGCCCGATTTCAGGGTGTTATACCTCAATGCGCAGATTACTGCCCAACTCAGCAAAAGTTAACTCCTCTTTCTTATGTTTCAAAGTATGCTTGAAATCTTTCCAAGAAGGAGGATGTTTATCAATGATAAAAGACACTGAAATAGCCTCATCCATGTACATTTTGTGTTGTGTAAACCTTCCAAGTATACCAAGAAGTGTATTGTTCCATAACTGGTCTTGAATCAGTCATTTTGTAATTTGTGAAATTACTTAAAAGGAACTGCTTACTTGATGCATCATCAACCATATATTTGGCATCCAAGGAATCTCATAGTTCTTTGAAAGATTCAACATTCTAATAAATATCAAAGAGAGAATTAGACATACCATTGAGGATTAAAACTCTGCAGGTGTAATCATCATTCTCCCATTTTCTTCTTTTCCTTACATACTCCACGGTAGCATCGTCTGGAATAGGAGTGCTCAGGACATACACCACATTCATGCTTGAAAGCAAGAAGTGCATCTTCTTTTGCTATCTTCTGCAGTCCATCCCTTCAAATTTGTCAAGCTTGGCAAAGTTTGAAGCCATGTGTTTCATAGCAGCAGTAGCCATTGATTATCACAGAATAGTTTACTTTGATTGTTCATGGTTGTATTCCCATAACAGGGTCAAGATAATCAATAATAAACCAAATACCAATACATGTTACCGGATATCACTTGAAATCGTGTAATCACTTTTTAAAGTAAACTATTCGACCTTAATGTCTGGGCATCACGAATATCAACTTGGGATAAGACCACATGTATGTTATTGAATTACAAATCAATAACCCTGCACATCCAAGTGTTCAAGTTTTGTGCATATCTTCCATGCAATTATGTGTTCCTATTTATAGGATTTGATTTACTCTAGCCAATGAAATTCTGAGAATTAAACGGCCCATTAATCTCCTCAAAATATCCCTCCATGATTATAATAGTGGTTAAACGACCAATTAAACGTGGTCATTAATGAAGATATAACCGTCACTTGAATAAGTTAACGCCGTTACAAGTTAGTTATGATTCAGTCCCAGCTTGTTGTTACACTCGCTGATGAGCTTGTCCCTCAGAGGGTTGCTCCTTGTGTGTTCTCACTGAGAGGTTCACTCTCTGACGAGATGAACCCTCTGATGAGACTACTCCCTGATGAGATCCATCACTTACTACTCATAGAGTACAAAGCTGAACTCATTAACCTGAGTCACACTTTACCACTATCAGAGTCAGGGTGATCAATGACCTGATCGGTGTACACTCCGTACCTCCTGACCCATTACCAGATGTGATCTGATTCCTTCAAGTGCACTAAATTTTCCAACATTTTGAATATGAAACATGTCGTAAATTATTTATTGATACTAAGGAGAGATTCACTATCTCACAAACCAATCAACTAAAGACATGCATAATTATGCATAATACATTTAGTTATACCAATAATTTCTGTGTAGTATATCCCATATTCAATCCTTATATTGTGGTTAATATGATCATGAACACCGAGTCATACAAGAATAAATATTGTTTTGTTAAACCCGACAATCTTATATCAACATCTTAAAGAATAACCACCGTTCTTAAATAATAGAGTAAATTACACCATTTGTCTCTATGGTTTGCCCAAAATAACACCGCAAGTCCCTTTGTTTTTATTTTTGCGTCATGAGTCCTTATGGTTTGCCAAAATAACACCATAAGTCCCTATCTCTAACGATCGTTAGCTTTCTCCGTTAACTACCACATGTGCCTTACATGTGCCAAAAAACGTGCGAAAACGGACGAAAACGTGTAAAAACATATGAAAACGTGTAAAACACACACAAAAACGTGCAAACACGGACAAAAACGAGCAAATACAGATGAAAACGTGCGAAAACGTGCAAAACCGGACGAAAACGTGCAAAAACGCTAACGATCGTTAGCAAAGGACGGCACATGTAAGGCACGTGTGGGAGTTAACGGAAAAAGCTAACGATCGTTAGAGATAGGGACTTATGGTGTTATTTTGGCAAACCATAAGGACTCATGACGTAAAAATAAAAAGAAAGAGACTTACGATTTGTTTTGGGCAAACCATATGGACGAATGGTTTTATATATTTTTAAAAGCTCAACATGTTGTTAGTTCTGTTACACTGATCATGCACAAAATTCGAAACAATGGATAACGAATTAAAAAATTAAAGTTGACATGTTTGGTTACATATTAATGGGTTACGACTTACGAGTATAGTGTATTCTTATTTTACGGAAAGGAAGACGTACGTTTACTTCATCGTTGTGTCGACTGTTGACGAATTAGTTTATTTGACTTTTCCATATTGAAAACAGGGTTACATGATGAATATGATACAATAATATCCTTGTGTAATATCTTATTTTACGCGTATTATGTTTTTTAAGCTAAACCATTTTTTGACCAAGTCTTTGTCGAATTTTGTTATAATAAGGCAATGAGTAAATTACATAAATGGTCACTATGGTTCGTCCATTTTTTCACATATAGTCATTGAACTTTTTTTTTGACATACATGATCACTGAAGTTTCAAATCGTTACAGATTCAGTCCATTTCGTTACATAAATGGTCACTGAAGTTTCAAACCACAGTGACCTTTTATGTAATGAAATTGAAACATGAGTGACTAGATTTGTAACGATTTAGAACCTTAATGATTCACTTTGTCAAAAAAAAAAAGTTCAGTGACTAAATGTGAAAAAATGGACAAACCACAATGACCATTTATGTAATTAACTCTAAGGCAATTTACAAGCTCTTTAATAGTGTGTAGTTGGGTTATTTTTTTTAAAATGACAGTAGTTGTTTGTAGTAGTCTTGAGCAATAACTATATATATATTTTTTTATAAAAGCATTTAGTAGTGTAACTATATGTGTAACTATAATGTGTAAAACATCTTATAAATGTTCAACTTTACTAAATGTTACTTTATGAAGCGTTGAAAAAAAAAACATTTTAAAAAAATAAATAAAGCTAGCTAATAATTGCTACTTGCCAAACACGAATTAAAATTTTCAAAGCTAAACGCTCATCGCTTACCGCTATTTTTAGTTAAAATGTAAACATGGCCTTATACATTCACTAATTATTTATCTTTACGTATCTTTATCTATACTATATAAAATGGAAAAATTGTCAAAGTGAAAAAAGTGAAAAATGTTGAAAGTTGAATGTTAAAAACATAACAATGGAGAGAAATAAATAATATAATTAATACTCTTATTAAAACACCCTATTACTTAAAAGACAATAATTTATTCACAATGTACACCCAATTAAAAGCACATCTACCAAATTAAAACAACCAATTGAAACCGATCACCGGGTTGACCCGGACACTTCAAACCCGTGGTGACCGGTTTAATTTGACATTTTTCGACCCAACCTATCGGTTTGACTCGGTTTAAATCGACATGTTTTTTATCGAACGGTTCAACCAGGTTGAACCACCCGAGTGAAATCGGGTTTCAAATTTGACAAAATTATATGAAATGATGAAGTAGTTGTGGAACCCGTGACATTTTTTTTTTAAAGAGACCAAGAATTGTAGTTTTGGTTTATTTTGCTTTGACACGTGTAATTTGTCATTTGTATAATGTTATTTTAAAAATGTTGCTCTTTTACCATTTAAGGGACTAAAGATATATGAATCGTCGTTAAAAGTTAATATATATCAGTATAGCCATTTGTCCAATGTATCAATAATGTTATGTAAGTTTATTAAAATCACAAAAATAAATAGTATTGTTATCTTTAGCGATAATTATTTGTACCTCAAACAAATAAACTTTGAACAATGCATAAATATCTATACAAATTGATAGTACAAAATAATCTTATATGGTGATATCCAATTTGAAAGTTACAATTTTAAAAGCCACACACCAAACGATAAACGCTACACATGTAAAAAAATAGTTATCATTGCCTAAATTATCGACAAAACAAGAAAAAGCGGTCACACACGTCGCTTATACCTCTAAACTACAATATAATATCGCTAACTACATAACGTCGTTGTTTTTTTGCTTGAATATATTATTACTAAAAATATTAATAACTTAAAACAATCCAATTAGAAAATATACTCACACACTTAGATCGACTCTACATAATTTTTTAAAACTATATATTTACGCTTCTATGCAACCACGCATCGTAATCAGTAGTTATTCGAAACCATTCTCTAACGCTACAAATACAGTTTGTTGAAAGAAACTTACGGTCGTCGAACTTTCAGAAAACTAGACATCGTCTATTGCAGGCGAAGACTGCTTCAAGACTTTTAAAAAGAGTATTGTTTTTAGAGTACGTATACTATTCCCATTTTTAAGTGATGTAAACACGATTATGTACACATCAGTTGTAGTTTAGAATGTAGGGACCAGATGCTAGTTATAAATAAGACGACGACGTGTATGTATATATATAGCAAGTCACAGTTGCCATTATATTAATTGTACCCCGTATTTGAAGCCGCCTTTTACTTGAGTTGAACATTGACATGATTATGAGCTACGAGTTATGACTTATGACTAGTAAACATTACTTAAAATCAACCCTTTGCGCAGTTCTTTATGAATAATCAATATTGTTAGACCTCGTATACCGCATTGTCTATATAAATAAAATATTTATGTAACAAGTCGACACTGCACGTACTTAATAGTTAGTGGTATGTTTTATATGTGCACAGTTTTCAAATTCTTGAAATCATGATACGGGTACAATTACTTAAAAAGGAAATCATGAAAATGGGAAAAGCTATTCTGATCCCCAGGTTGGATAAACTTTCATTGAGAAATAAATAGTACATATAAGGGTATAAACAAATGTTGTGCCATGCATATACATGCAGCAAATGGAATTCGTGCGAAAGTAATGTTCATACATATGTTGTAAGTAATGTATAGTTTTAGTAGATAAATACTAGTACAAAGAGGGCTGTAAACTCGATCGTTTGCTAATCAAAACGTGAAAAACCATTGATAATTCACAAAACTATACGTAGAGACAACCCATTTATACCGATGTTCAAACATGTCTAGATGAAGGTAGGTCCAAATAACAGCCAAAATATTATAGGGACCGGTACCTTGACCGTTTTGAAACCCTATATATATATATACATAATGTGAAAGAAAATAATAACCAAATGACAATAGAACATAGCTTAAAGAATAGCCACCGTAAACTAATGGAACCCTAAGACCACATTTAGGCTTCGGCCCTATTGTTTGGTAATCTAACATATATATATTAATATACGACAACAAAATGAAAATGAATAGTTAACGAAGAAGACTAATAATACGTTTTGCTCATCCAACATATACATTTGCACGATATATGGTATTTTCTTTTATTCTAATGTAAGTTGAACAACAACGAACAATTTAAAGCTCGAAAGTTTCGTATGCAACTTATTTGGCAGAGATGACAAATAAATTATACAATAAGGTGTGATCCTCAATCTCACCATCAAACTGAATAAATGATAACACGAATAAGAACTCATGATCTCCATGAATTTTGACAACCAAAGTGTTGGGACCATCTAAATTCCATTGTTTTGTTGTATAATAAGGGATCGTTAAATCTCTTCCAATCATGAATTACATTGGTTAAATCTGTGACTTTTGCTTTAATACTCCGGCAACAATTAGCATGAACGGTTGAAACAACGTTGACATCTCGACTATCTTGACAAAATCCGCTGAAATATATTGTGTCCAAAAACCTGACCCGAAGTCCTAACCTTGTGAAAGCTCCTCCTTTCATTAGGTCAACAAGAACATCTTGTTCTTTTTTCCCGGCTGAGTTGTTTCTTAGTCCATACCATTCATCGAACAAAGCAATCGATTTGTTGTTGGAATTGATCATGTAGAAACCGGTGTTTATTTGGTGCTTTTCCGACCACTGATTTCCGTGGAATTGATCAACACTAATATGAAGGTCAACTGTCTCGTTTATTGTTAGCCTTGGAAATGGATTCCTTAGCCATAATACATCTGTGTCCTGAAATTGATTCAATATAAAACCATATTAGTTTACTTAATAAGTCAAGGTACTTATCTAAGTAGTTTTGTGCTTGATTAGAAGTTAAGAGTTTTTAAGAATTTGAATATTCTGAAACAAACAAGTATACAATTCAATGTAAACAAACCAAAAAACCACGTTAGCCTAATCAAAGTCGTTAAACTTTCTTTCTTGTTAGTCAAATAAGATCAAACCTTAACTTTTCTACTAGGCGTATTTTATCAGTTATAAAAAGTCTCGTTTATTTTTCTTAGGCAAAGCAATTACAGATTGTTCAAGTGCTTATATATCTAACTTTAATTCGAAATAACTTAAATCTATACACAGGTGAAAATAAATTAAATTATGCTGTACAATACTAGTTTACAATTAAAGGTAAACTTTATCTAAAAGTTAGAACATCGCTCGTATCCTTTAAAAGACTTGATGCATTTATTAAAATCCTTGCAAGTACAAAGCTATAATTTCAAATGCTTTGTTGGTGTCAAGTCTTTCTTTCAAGTTTTTTAAAAAAGTCCTTCCATGCAATGTAAAAAGCTTTTGAAAAGCTTTTTCAAATAGTAAAAGTTTTTTTTTCAAATAGCCCATTGCAGATGCTCTTATTACACGTACTAGTAAATCGACAAAAGTTTGTAAACGTATTCAATGATACCGTTTCTTTCCCTTTAACTAATACAAGTGAAAATTAGTTTAGATCGAATACAAGTTAAACCATTACAAATATCTCAGTTGCCTTATATAGAAAATCTTTTGTTATCTGCACCCTAAAAAAAAAATAAAAAAAAATAATAATAATAAAAAATTGTATATGATATTTTTGTATTTTCCTCCTTATATTACGTGACAACTTTTAAAACCCCTCGTACACGATTCTAAATTTCTAATGCATGAAAAATACACACCAATCAAATGCATTTCAAAAGTCAGAGTTTCCTCTCTAGAGAAGAAAAAAAAAATCATTAGAGCATCAAGAACAACAAAATAATTCCAATTTACCGTAAAAACAAAGTTGTATCCACGTCGAAGGACATCTCTAAGAAAACTAGTTCTTTGCCACATCATTTTGATGAAACCCTCTGACATGTAAAGCTTCTCGCCAACGAAATCACCACCTTCGGTTTTCAGCTTGTAACAATGTAATCTAAGAAACTTACACCTCTCAAATGCAATCTGATCAACTGCCACGATCAAAAGGTGGTTAGTCAACTGGCGTGTATTTTCACCAAGCCAAAAACCATCTAAGAATATATCAAGCATTGGTTTATCGCCTTCTGTGTAAGCTTTATTCACAATGGCTATGATCACTGTTTTGTTAGGCATTGAAGCTCCATCTAATGCTGCATCTAACTCGTCTCTATACATGGAGTTGTCTACCTGCGATTATAAAATAAAACACGATTACGTTAATTCATACGCATGATTCAATAACATGAATTGATGTATGATGAAACTTACCATGGATAATGAAGGTTTTGATGTGGAAGAGTTTTTTTCTGATAAAAGATATATAAAAAGTAAGTATAAAAGTAATAAAGTGCAAAGTACAAATGGGATTCTGAGTTTGTTTGTTTGTTCCATTGTTGTTGGATATATAATTTGATGATGATCTTGTAGTGGTGGTAATGAATGATTAATAGCATTAACTTTGCAAGGTACGATTATTTGTAATGGTTGAATGGGGAGTTCATGGTGGACTTTAACTATTATGCGTTTTTCATTTGGAAGATTTGAGGAGATATCAATCATTTGTTGTAAATTTATAATTATTATATATATTCAAAGTCAATATAATATGTAATTGGACTTTTTGCTAGGTGTACGTGTTCTTTCATGTGTGTTTGTTATACATTTATACTTTGGTACAAAGCCGTGGAAAAATCAAACATTGTACACCTAGCTTTACTTATATATATTGCTAAAATATATTGTTCAAGACGGTGACACAAATTTAAAAGCTCCATAACTAGAGCTGAAACACATTTTGTGCGCAAATTTGATGATCAGACAACACTTTATAGCTATGTATGTATAAGACCGGTATAACGAAGCACTAAACCTAAACATCTAAAATACAAAGCACAAAGCTAAACACCTAAAACACGAAATAGCACACTCTATGAAAGTTTGGATGTGACAAATAATATTTCATTAACGAAAAAAATAGCTACGAGCCAAATAATAAACAATTGTAAGTAAAAAGGATACAGAAATACTAAAGCTAAACTGCTAAAACACGAAATTGTTAGACTATTAGTATTAAGATTAGTATTTGGCCCATTGTATATTAGGCCCGTTATGTATTCTATATAATCTTGATGTACCATACATTATTATTCAATAACTTACATAGTATATATCAAAGTGTTGTCGAGTTGTGTTTGTCGACCAAGTGTGTTGTCGACCTAATTGGTTAATTGTTTGTCGCTTACCTAGTTGGTTAATTGTTCCACGAATTTTGTTTTGTTTTTTCCCACCGATTCCCTTTATTCTCCAAGAACAGATTTGTTGTCAACTACGCTTTGTTATCAAGAACAGTTTGGTGTTCGATTCAATAAACCCTCACACGCACTATTTATTAAACCCTAACCAATCACTACAATGACTATGGATACAACTCCCCCCCCCCCCACCTGTCCACACGTTATCCGATAAACTTATGGCCATGAATCACTTGACCACTTTTGTTCCCATCAAACATGATGTTGATGAGATGAATTACTCCTCTTGGGTGTATTATTTTTCTCATCTATGTCATGGCTATGGCATCCTGGACCATATTGTTGATCCACCCGCATCCTCCTCTTCTACACCTCCTCCACCCCCGACTAAGGATGCGGAATGGATCAAGGTTGATTTCATTATTCGGTCTTGGATCTTTTCTACACTTGCCTCGAATCTTCAAAAATGGTTGGTTGTTCTTAACCCTAAATCTGCTAAAGAGGCGTGGGTGTGTCTTGAGGGGATTTTTCAAGACAATAAGCCCCTCGAGCTATGGCTTTGAAGGCGGAGTTACGTAATCTAAAGCTTGGGGATTTATCAATTGATGCGTACTTTCAGAAAATTGAATCAATTGAACTGGTTTTGAATGGTCTTGGTTCTCCTCTTAATAATTATGATATTGTTACGTTTGCACTTGAAGGCTTACCCAACACGTATGATGTGATTTCAACCGTTATTACTAGTCGGGAACCCTTTCCCGATCTCAAAACGGTTCGTTCTTTGTTGACCACGCAAGAGATGTGTATGAAGTCTAAAGTTCAAGACCCAATTGTGGATGCTACATCCACTTCTCCTATGGTTTTATTGGCAAATAATACTCCTAGGCGTCCGTCTAATCCATTGGAAAAAGTGAACAAACCATGTTTTTTGTTTGCTAAGGGACATTGTCGTTTTGGTGAGGCGTTTCGGTATCTTCACAATGGTGTCCATGGCAAATCTACCCTACTTCCTCATGGTTCCGGTTATGTGGATATGGATACTTTGCAACAATTATTGGCCAAATTGGGTTTTACCGCTTCCCGTAATACTAATTCAGCTCCTGCTCGTGTTGCGTTATATGCTTCGGCCCAAATGTCTCCCACGGCCCAATTGTCAAAACAAGCCCATCAACAGTCGGTCCAAGGCCTTTTAACATTCGACGTTTATCCTTGGGGGTCCAACTCGTATGGACTGTCATCATCAGCGGCTCAACAACGGGGCTCATTTTGTTCCACCAGGTTCACTTATGCTCCGGTCACATCGGTGTCACACCGCTGTGGTTCAATATGGGAGTTCGCTGGTCCGGTTCGGCAAAGAGTTCACTTCGACGGCAGTCGGCAACCTCACGAGGGTCTTGTCGTGTTCACATGGTTCGGTTCAATATGGGAGTCCGGTTCAGCAGCTAGGGCAGTTCGTGCCAGGGGTTCCACAGCAGATGCCGGTTCAACAACAAGGTGTTTTTCATCCAAGTCACCTTTTGGCATCCGGTTCACAAGGTTCGGGTCAAGCTACTACTTTGCCGCATGCTTTTGCTACTAACACTCTTCAGGACCCGTCTGCTGGAAATTGGAATGTGGATACAGGTGCGAGCTCTCATCGTAATGATTTTGTGCATCGTCTTAGTGATATTCTTAATGAGTGCATTTATCCATCTGTCGCGGTTGGTGATGGGCGTTTATTCCCGTTACCAACTCCGGTCATAGTATCTTGTCTACACCTTTTCGTCCTCTTCATTTAAATAATGTTTTAATTACCCCTCATATCGTAAAAAATCTTATTTATGTGCGTCAATTTGTTCGTGATAATTATTGCACTGTTGAATTTGATCCTTTTGGTTTTTCTGTGAAGGACTTCATAACTCGACGGGTACTCCTCCGTTGTGATAGCATGGGTGATCTTTACCCTATTACGAAGCCTTCTCCAATTCCTCAAGCATATCTTACCAGTCAGTATACGTGGCATCAACAACTTGGACATCCAGGAAGTGAAGTGTTGCAGCGTCTTGTGTCTAGTGATTCTATTTCTTGTAATAAATAGAAGCTTCCCGTTCTTTGCCATGCTTGTCAGCTTGGTAAACACTTAAAGCTTCCATTTGCTAGTTCGTCTAGTTCTGTTACTTCTTGTTTTGACATTGTTCACTCGGATTTGTGGAGCTCCCCAATTCCGAGTCTTTCCGGTTTCAAGTATTATGTTTTGTTTCTTGATCATTATTCTCAGTATGTTTGGGTTTATCCATTAATGAATAAATCTGATGTTTTTTCTAAATTTCAGTTGTTTTGCAATTATGTTCGTACTCAGTTTAAGTGTGAAATTAAGTAGTTTCAGTGTGATCATGGTGGTGAGTTTGATAATACTGAATTATTTTCAACCCATGGCATCCAATTTAGATTTTCTTGCCCCCGCACCTCTCAACAAAATGGAAAATCTGAACGCATGATTCGTACCATCAATAACCTTATTTGTACTTTATTGTTCCAAGCACATTTACCACCTAACTATTGGACTGAAGCTCTTAATATGGTTGTTTCTTTATTGAATATCCTACCTTCCAGTGCCATTAACAATGACATACCCTTTACCCGCCTTTTTGGTGTTAAACTTGATTATAGTGTCCTTCGTGTTTTTGGATGCCTTTGTTACCCACATATTGATACCAACCATAAATTAGGACCTCGTGCTACACCTGCCATATTTTTGGGACATGCTGCCAATCATTTTGGCTATCGTTGTCTTGATCTAAATACCAACAAAATAATTATTTCTCATCATGTTACCTTTGATGAAACGGTTTTTCCATTTCAAACCCATCCGTCCAAACCCACCCCCTCCTATGATTTTTTGGAAGAATCTTCCAATCTCATTTCCACCATTATCAACACCACCCCAATTGGTCCTACTTTAAACCCGACTCCTATACCACCCGTTGACATACCTACACCTCACGAACCAGTCAACATACCTACCTCCCCTACCCCACCTACACCAACGTCCACACCACCTGTCTCTCCCACACCTGTCCCTGACCCACCAACGCCACCACCTATTGTATCTATTCATCTCATGGTCACACGTTCTCGTGTCGGGACTACTCGTCGTAATCCTAAGTATGCTGGTCATGTGTCATCGCTTCTCCATCACCTAGGTCGATAAGGATGCTCTTGATGATCCAAATTGGTGAAATTCTATGACCGATGTATTTAATGCGCTTATTAAGAATAAAACTTGAGTTGTGTACCTCGTCTGCTGTGTCAATGTTGTTAGGTGTATGTGGTTATTTCGCCATAAGTATTTGGTGACCGCACTCTTAGTCAAGACAAGGCACGTCTTGTTGCCAATAGTAGCACACATGTGGATGGAGTAGATGTTAATGAGACTTTTAGTCCGGTTGTTAAGTCGGGCACTATTCGACCGTTTTAGTTTATCTATTTCTCGACATTGGCACATTCATCGCCTTGATGTCAAGAATGCATTTTGCATGGTGATTTGGCTAAAACTGCTTTATATGCATCGCCCACCGGTTTTGTCCCGAGCATCCGGATTATGTATGTTTATTACAAACATTCTCTTTATGGTCTTAAGCGGCGCCTCGGGCATGGTTTCGCTGGTTTCTCGCTTATATTCTTACTCTTGGGTTTACTTCGAGTCGGTGTGATTCTTCTTTATTTATTTACCGATAGGGTGATGATCCGCTTTTACGCTACTATATGTGGATGATATAGTGCTTATCGCTCACCGATAGTTTATTACAATGATTATTGCTTCTTTGCATAAGGAGTTCTCTATGAAAGATTTGGTTGCTCTTAATTATTTTTGGGTGTATCGGTTACACGTGACTCTTCTAGGATGTTTTGTCACAGCAGTAAGTATGCAACGGAGATTTTGGAGCGTGCGCATATGGTTGGTTGTATCCTTCTGGACTCGTTGACGCCGAGTCTAAGTTGGGTGATGATGGTGATCCGGTTTACGATCCTCGTTATATCGAGTCTTGCGTGTTCTCTTCAATATCTCACTTTCACTAGACCCTATATTACTTATGTTGTGCAGCGGGTTTGTTTATATATGCATGATCCTCGAGAGCCTCATTTCACCGCTCTCAGCGGATATTACGGTATATTCGAGGGACTTTGGCTTATCGCTTACGATTATTTTCTTCTACTCTCGAGTCCTTGGTTGCTTATTCGGATGTCGATTGGGTGGTTGCCCTACCACTGCCGGTCTACATCGTGTTATTGTGTTTTCTTGGCAACAACTTACTTTCATGGTCCTCTAAACGTCGGTAGACGAGTTCTCGCCCGAAGGTTGATGTTTGAGTATCGGTGTTTCCAATGTCGTTTCGAGACATGTTGGCTTCATACACCATTGTCATCTGCTATTGATCTTTATTTTGATAATGTGAGTGCAGTGTACTTGTCTTCTAACCCTGTTCAGCATCAGCGCACCAAGCATATTGAGATTGATATTCATTTTGTGCGTGATTTGGTTGCTACTGGTCAAGTTCGAGTTCCGCATGTTCCTTCTCGGTTTCAGTACGTTGATATTTTTACCAGGGGGTTACCATCTGCCTTATTTAATGAGTTTCGTGACAACTTGAGTGTTCGGTCTCCTCCCGCTCAAACTGCGGGGGAGTGTTAGACTATTAGTATTAAGATTAGTATTTGGCCCATTGTATATTAGGCACGTTATGTATCCTATATAATCTTGATGTACCATATATTATTATTCAATCAATATACACAAACTTACAAAAATAACTACACTATGAAATTCTACACTAAGAAGCACACACCCCAAGTGAAAACACCCCACCCCCCAAATGAGAAGAAGCTAGGTTAGACCTCTTGCATGCCATGTGATCCACTAGTATCAATGGTAGCCTGGTAAATTTATCAATCGTTACCTCATAAGTCATAAGTGATACCATTAACACGATAACAGGCAAGTTTGAAAACAAGAAAACGGTTATTCTCTAGAGTTGTGCTATTTAGACCTACAACACAAGCCTAAATATATACTTAATGCATAAATCACTTGTACAATTGTATTAAGTACTTTCTCTCTTTAAATTCCCACCAATCAAATTTTTAAATCAAACAATCAAATTATTAGGTTTATTTGTAGGCATGATTTTTCTTTTCTCTAAACATGATTTGAAAATAAGGAACTTTATAGGAACCCAATCAATTTACTATTAGCCCAATTTCATTCTTATAATCTTGAGTCTTTTGACATTCACTAGTTAGCCCAAGCCCAATAGAGCTAGAAATTAAAGAAAACCCATGCGTTAAATGTTACTGTTACTCCGTATTACATATCAAATGGACGATCCAAGTCGAATGAGAATTACTTATAACTTTATAAGGCTGGGCACACTCGTGATCCAGGTCACCAAGTGCCACATCAGCTTTCTCTCTCCGACGACCAGACACGACCAGAAAACCACAGTCGATGACCGATTATTTATTTTTATTATTATATTTTTTTTAATTCAAACATTTTAAAAAACAAATTTAAATTCATTAAAATTAAAATAAACATTACAATACTAAATTAAAAATAAACATTACAATACTTAAACTAATAATCTAAGCCGTAGCGTTCCTTGATTGTAGCTTTGACTTTCATCAATTTTTCTAGTTGTCGTCCGGTCAAACTTGGGTCGACTGGGGTATTGTAGAAGATTATGTTAATACAAATAAGCCGTAAAAACATTTATTTATATTTTACGATCTTCTAATGTTTTGTCGATAACAAACGTAAAAGCATTTTAAACGAAACAAATAAAATACGTAAACTGTTTGAGCCAATAGTTTTCTAACACACTTATGTTTTCAAATAAAACACTAAAACAAGTATAAGTGATTTTATGCTTTAGATATACATATGTACAACAACTAGTGTTTACGTATTGGGCTAACACATAAGTATATACTAAAATGGGTAAAAACAAGTATATACTAAAATGGGTAAAAACTAACAAATGGTATTGACCCATAACCCATGGTTTTGTCCAAACCACTTAACTAGGTTCATTGTATTCTAGAGATACATTGTATCTAGAAAGAAACCCATGGATCAACCCATAACCCATGACCCATGACCTATAACCAAAAATACCCATGGGCAAAGAGGAGTGTCCCACGGATCCCTAGCTTTACGCTAGCCGGATCCCTTGTGGGAGGGATGCGTGGGATCCGGGGAACAGTGAACTTTATCCTTTATAAATAGTGAGCCATTTCTTCCTTTTGGCTCACCACTTTCACACATACTTTCTCCAAGTATTGTACCTCTCTAACCACTGATCCTAAGGGATCTTTCTATGTAGTTTGTCTTTTGTTTTTGTGTGATTCTCTAGATTCCTCGCCATCCCGTAACCAATCGAGTTGGAATTAACTCGTTTTCTTCATTCGTGACAACAGTTATGCCACCCTTTTAGGAACACAATGAATTGGGCTAACCCAAGGACTATCTCGAGATTGGGTAAATCAATCCCGCATCAAGAAGTTTGATAACCTCCTGCTTGATAACATCATGGATTTTTGGATTTACTCTTCTCGATGTTGAACTCGGCTTGAAGTCATCCTCCATCAAGATTTTGTGAGTACAAAACTCTGTGGTTGATACCTTAATGTCGAGAGTTTCAAGCAATTGCTTGCTTGTGTGACTTCAAGACCTTTATGAGAGCAGTCTTTTCATCTTTACTCAAATATCAAGCAATAATGACGGTAATTTATCATCACCCTCAAGAAATGCATACCGAGATGAGGTGGTAAGTCCTTAAGTTCGACTTCAGAAATTCTTCGCTTTCTCAACCGATTTGACTTCCTTGTTATGAAGCTCGACGGGAGGGAGTGGAGGAGAAGTGTCCTGATTTAACAACTTCTCAAGAATAAGAATATCTCCTCCGGATTAATCTCATGGTGATTAATCTCTTCCGAATTGCATCACTAGTATGGGGGTTGATGAGTGATCATCTTTAAGCATTTTCTCAATGAGAAGTATGTCCCCTCGATGTCAATTGGGCGTGATCAATTTCCCATGGAAGTAATCACTAGCCAAGTATGCTTCAATCTCTTCCAAGTTGAAGTCGCCTCAAACGGAGCGAGAGAAGGAGTAGAATTGGCTATGATAGGTTGAGAAGATGTGGTGGGATTCCCACTCACGTAATTATGAGAATAACCAAGAACTTCTTGAGTACTCTTCGAAGCAACATCAATGATATCTATTCGGTTAACCGACTCGTAATCATAGTTTGCGGAGTACCTCAAGTTTGATCAAGGTTAAGGTGACATCTTCATTACCAACACGTAATGTGATTTCTTGCTCGAATACATCAATGAGAGCACGCCCGCTCGTGAATCCTCTTCCAACAATGAGAGGAACCCGTGATCAAGATCGAAATCAACAACTACAAAGTCACCGGAAAATGGAACTTTCCTACTTTCACAAATACGCCCTCGGCAATTCCAAGAGACAGGATATTGTACGATCCGCAAGCTCGAGAGTCATGCATGTAGGAGTAAGGTCCTAAGAAAGTTTCTTCCATATCGAATGAGGCATCGTGTTTATGCTTGCACCAAGATCGGCTAAGGCAAAGCATTCAACCATTCCTTGAAATACACAAGGTAGAGGAACTTTCCAGATCTCCAAGCTTCTCGGAAGCTTCTTCAAGATAACTATGAGCAATTCTCGCTCGAGGAGTTTTAGTCATTTCAAACAGACTTTTCCTTGTTGCTTAACATGTGTTTGAGAGTTGATGCAAACTTGGGCATCAACATGATAGCATCCGCAAAGCTTATGTCAAATGTAGTTCTTGGAAAATTTGAAAGAATTTTTCCATTTGATGACCGGCTTTCATGAGCTTTTGCTCATGTAAACGTGATGGGTAAGGAATAGAAGTTTTGATTTGGGTTACCAACCGAGGTTCAAAACAACTCGTGTTTGGTATTGGGTTCCGGACAACCCGAGGATGGACAGTCTTTGGTACCTCCGTTATTAGTAGGAAGTTCCTTGTCCTTTGTCGCCTCGTGTTCACTTTCCACTACCTTCGGAGAGAAGAAGAAGAGGTAGTAGGAATAGCGGGTCCATCATATGAAGTACCACTTCGTTGTGATCGCTTTGCATCGCCTCTGGATTAGCGATCGTGTTGCTAGGTAAAGCACCGAGCCCGGGGTCGATTATTTAAAGACTTCTTTAATTCAAATGATCCGACCGACCAACAACCTGTTGTCTCCTCTTGAGACTTCATGAATTGCTTTAAAAGCTCATCGATGTTGATACAGAGAGGTGGAGGGATAATTGAGGCCGTATGTTCCGATTATAGCTGAATTCCCTTGATTAGGATTCATATTCCCACGAAATTGATTCCCCGATTGAAAGTGTTTTGATTAAGATTTCCTTGATGTTGGAAACCTTGATTTGGTCCGGATAGAAATTACCTTGGTTATGATAACCTTGGTTCATTCTAGGTTGGTTCGATTCGGTTAGGATTCTAGTTAAAACCGGTGGTGCTCGATAAGTGTTAGCACGGTAGTTTGGTTCATTTTGAAGACGGTATTGATTACCTCCTTGATTTGAAGTACCGGCTATAGCATTAGCTTCAAACGGACTACCATCGGTGGCGATGCGGTTGTAGTATGCATGAGGACCACCACAAGTAACACAAACTTCAACTTTCTTCACTTCACCATATGATGGTGTCGTGTGAAAGTGACTTTCTTTTGGTTAGCAAGAACCAAAGCTCGAACAATATCCGTGAGTTTGTCAATCTTAGCATCGGTGCTAGATGTACTCACGGAGATGAAGTAGAAGGTCCCATCGATGAGTCCGATATGTCTTTGTGCGGAAAGGACGGACACGGGACTTGTTTTCAATGATTTGCAAGGCTTCTTTTGTGGTCTTGCTCAAGAAATTACCTCCGCGGAGGCATTTAGAGAGTCTTGATTAGTCCGGTTCGACCATTGTAGAAAGTATCCATTTGCATTAACTCGGAAAACCATGATGCGGACACTTGCGAGCAATTCTTTGTAACGATCCCACGCCTCCCGAATGATTCATCAAATCTTTGAGAGAATTTCATTATCTCATTCTTAAGACTTGTAGTTCGGGATGGAGGATAGAATTCATAACAAACTTTGTGACTAGATCTTCCCATGTCTCAATGGAACGAGGGGTTGTTTCTCGCCAATTCCGGCTTGTCCTCTAGAGAAAATGGGAAAGAAGCTTAATTGCTTCATGAGGACATTCTTGTATTTGATGGTAGATGCAATCTTGTTAAACCATCGAATGTGTGCATGAGGATCATCCCGCTCAAAACCATAGAATTGGCTTTGGGTTACCGATTAAGTAACCCGGTTTGAGCTCAAAAGTGTCGACCACGATGGTGGGACAACAATAGCATATCCGTAACCCTCGATGGGTGCTTGGAAGCTCATTCATCGGCTTGTCTTCCGCCATTACGGCGGTGGTGGTGGTGGTAAACGCCTCGCCACGGTGAAGGAGCGAACGCCCTCTACGCTCACGAGGAATGTTTCCAAGCTCGAAAGTGGACTTGTAGAACGGAAGAACGAGTTCGCATGCACTAAGTATAAAATCGGCCAAAACAAATGCGAGGCAAAACGACAAGTGAACTTAACCAATAATCACAAATGAAATGGCTTTTTGAAAAGGTACACCAAATCACAAGGACACAAAGGCAAGTTTAAATCGATGTTCGGAACTTATTATGGTCACACCCCAGCTTAGTAGGTGTCTTGCCTTGATTTGCAAATCGTATTTCTTTAAGAATCACCTTAAAAGAAACACAAGCTAGAAAACGTTACGATTGTTTTGTTGTTTTATATTTTGTTTGGTGTTTCTAACACTTTAGGAAAAGTGTTAATGAACTTTTGATTTTGTTATAACTTTACAAAAATTGTTTTTACAAAAGGTGGTATATGTGCAAGTACGGTCCGAAAAATGTTTAGAACACGCTTCAGCCTCCCGTGGCGGCTTAAAATTTGATTGGTGCAAAACCGTCAAGTTTTCTCACGCAAGCTAGCCATCATGAATGACCACCGTAGGAACTTAAAACAGTTCAAACACCAAATGCAATTTAGATCGAGAATACAGATGGATTCCCGGTCGTTAAGTCCCACGGAGGTCGACCGGTGTTTAACACAATCGATGTCGAATAATCACTAAGGATAGTGATTAGTAAGGATTTTGAGTTATTTTATAAATTACAGGAGCTTAAATGCAAATTAAAGGAAATTAAAATCTAAATTATATTAAATAAACGCTATCACTAATTTTATACTGATGTTTTTGATTTTTCTGTTTTTAAAACTTAAATTAAAAACTACGCGACGTACAAAAGAAAATGTAAATTTTACACAATATTAATCCTAAAAATATGAAAATGATATTTTTACAAACCTAATGATAAAAGAAAATTTTAGAAAAAGAAAATTATTTTTATAACTATTTATCTAATTATTATTAATTAAAAACTAATTTTAACTATTAAATAATAACCTAAAATACAAGAAAATAGGAAATAAAGCTAGAAAAATAAAATTATGACTTGGAAAAATCTAAAATAACAAAAGAGAATTTTCAAAACTATTTTTATATTTTTCTGATTATTTTTCTATTTTTTATGAATTTTAAACTATTTAAAACTAATTAAATTACTAAAAATTACAAATTAAACTATGAAAAATTTGGAAAATTACTTTTTTTGCTTTTTATATTTATCTTAACCTAAGAAAATGAAATATTATTTTTTGAACTTTTCTCGATTTAATTGTATTAAAAGCTAATTAAATAATCCTAAAACCTGCTTTTAAATTAAGAAAAACAAAGAAAGTGTTGGAAAATTATGAAAATTTCAGGAAAAGTCTAATTTAATATGTTGAATCTAAGAAAATAGAAAAACAATTGCTTATGGAAGAAAATGAAATCGCCATGCAAGTGCTTATGTAATAAGCACTTTGAATAAGCCAAATGAAAACCACAAATCCACAACAAGCATACGTGGCTATAATATGATAAGAGAACTCAAATGAACTAAAAACAACTATCCTAAACTACTGCATCACCAGCTACACAGATTTGATTGTTTTGATTTAAGATGCTAAAACAGTTTTGAGTGTACTACTTTGAGCTTAAGCACCAACTACTCAATAAGCTAAAATTGAAAAACAGAAGTTGGAAACTATACTAGACCTGGCTAGCTTCCTTCAAACCAAAAATCAGACTTAGAGAAGCTCTGAGGAGCTTTTCACAAGCTCTGCAAGGTTCTGTGAAAACTCAACATTGACTGAGTTGTGTGAGCAGGGCAAATAAGCCCTGCTTGATGAGCTTTTTTGAGACTTGAGAAAAATTTCTAAAAATCTATAAAATTCATAATAAGTAACTTGACCAACTGAAGTTTTATAACCCAGAGTTTCACTTGATATGGCCCAGAGATGACTTAGTTAAAAATCAACTTAGGTAGGTGAAAAACTGGTATTTTGCCTTTTTTTGACTTTTGACAAAAATGAGAGATTTGACTTTTATGAACTTTGAGACTGATTTTTTTGACTGATATTGATCTTAAATGGTGAAATGATACTACTACAATCTATGTCTATGAACTTTAAACACAAAACAAGTTTTTGTATTTCCAAAATTCTAACATTGAGTAAATAAGACAAGATTGAGATGAATTTGACTTTAGCTTTTGCAGCACAATATCGAGACAGATATGAGTGCAAAAGGACTAAACAAGCCTAGAACTACAAGCCTCTACCACTGAGTAACCCTCTAATACAGTTAAACTAACAGTCCCAAACACCACTTTAGACACTGATTTGCATTGTAAACTAGACTATCTACTAATATAGTATATATTATTAATTTAATTAGTTTTAAATAGTTTAAAATTCATAAAAAATAGAAAAATAATCAGAAAAATATCAAAATAGTTTTGAAAATTCTCTTTTGTTATTTTAGATTTTTCCAAGTCATAATTTTATTTTTCTAGCTTTATTTCCTATTTTCTTGTATTTTAGTATATTATTTAATAGTTAAAATTAGTTTTTAATTAATAATAATTAGATAAATAGTTATAAAAATAATTTTCTTTTTCTAAAAATTTTCTTTTATCATTAGGTTTGTAAAAATATCATTTTCATATTTTTAGGATTAATATTGTGTAAATTTTACATTTTCTTTTGTACGTCGCGTAGTTTTTAATTTAAGTTTTAAAAACAGAAAAATCAAAAACATCAGTATAAAATTAGTGATAGCGTTTATTTAATATAATTTAGATTTTAATTTCCTTTAATTTGCATTTAAGCCCCGTAATTTATAAAATAACTCAAAATCCTTATCGATCACTATCCTTAGTGATTATTCGACATCCGATTGTGTTAAACACCAGTCATCCTCCGTGGGACTTAACGACCCGGGAATCCACTGTATTCTCCTGATCTAAATTGCATTTGGTGTTTGAACTGTTTTAAGTTCCTTACGGCTGGTCATTCACAAGTGGCTAGCTTGCGTGAGAAAACTTGACGGTTTTGCACCAATCAAATTTTGGCGCCGCTTACACTAATTATATTTATCTTAATCACAACTAGTTAACAGGTTGAAAAGGTTTAATGATCACAATTTCAAGTACAAATACAAACTGCTAACTGACTAAGAAATGAAAACCAGATACAACTTACAAATGCCCAAGCTGTTTGTGCAACTTAATCCAAACCCAATACCTACTATTCTATATCAAATCCAACCCATTTCCAAGCACCGCATCACCGCTTCCAAACTTATACCCATATTGCTTCATCGCTTGACTTCGTTGACCAAGGATGAAAATTGCTTGCACCGCTGATAAACTCACTAAAAGTTATAAGAAGCTTCAATGAGCTTATTTGAACTTATAAATAAGCTTGTTGAAGCTTGTATGTAACAGTTTAAGATTGAGATTTGAAACAGTAAACCATGAAACTTGAAATTTAAATGAAACTTGATTTAAGGTTGAAACTGAATTACAATAACTGAATAACTTCTTTTTAGTACAATAAAACTTGGAATTACAAATTTAAAAGCTACTTAAGACATTTTAAGAAAGATACGACATACAAAAATTTAAAAAAACTAAAAGCTGCCTTCTTCTCTTGCCTTTCTTCCTCTTTTATGCTCCAATTGACTTCCACGTGTCCTTCTGAGCCAATCCCGCCTCTCAGCTTGGCCAATGGATGAGTAGAGGCCATTTTAGCTGCTTTTATCATTTTATGAAAGCCTATATTTGACTGTAGCCTCAATTAGCTGCTGGGGGGTTGGCATTTATTGTAGTGGTTTGTGATGATGAGGGGTGGTGGGAAAGGAGAAAAGGTGATGGGAGAGGCACTGTTGCAGAGGCAAATAAGTTGGGGAAGACAGTGTACAGTGAAGGTGGGAAAGGTGTTTGTTTGACTGTGTTTGACCAAAGGGTCCAAAAGAGGGGTCAAAGGGTCACAATGGTGTATAATGCGGGGGTTCAATTTCATTTTACAAGGCTCGCTTTAACTACAAGGACCAAACCGAATTTCTTGATATTTGAGGGACTAATTCTGCCATTTTTCCAAAGTTCTCACAAGGGCCACTTTTGACAAGTTTTAATAGTACAAGTACCATTTTTGACATTTTCATATTCTCAAAGGACCATTTTTGCCAAATTTCAAAGTTCAGGGACTTAAGTTGTAATTTTGTAAATTTAAATCTCAAGGACCAATTTTGACAACTTTTGAATCCCTAAGGACTTAAAATGATATTTTTCTTTATTTGGTTTTACCGTAGACCTGCTTTTGACAACTTTTGAAACTTGGGGACTAAACCGCCAATTATGCAAACTTGATACGTTTTTCACCGATTTTGATATTTTGCATTTAAAACACATAAAAATTTATTTGTGATATTTTTATCATTTTGATGCATTTGAGTGTTTTCGGATGTTTTTGCGCTTAAATGGTACAAAAATGATGAGTATTCGACACTCATCAATCCCCACACTAAGATATTGCTAGTCCCTAGCAATGTTTTGAGCAAAATTAATGGATTTCATCTCTTTACCAAAAGCCATTACTTCGGAGTAGCCAAATGTTTCAGCTCAAGTAAGAACCTTGGTACACCGATAACCAAATGATTTTGAGCAAATCACCGCCTTTTCAACGGATTTGATTTGTCTTTACCAAAAGCCGCTTGCTTCGGACTAGCCAACTCTTAGATAAAATATCTTTGGTGAGTGATTACCAATTATGGTTTTCCATCGACTTTACCACAAGCCATAAACTTGCGGGCTAGCCAACTCTTCACTTTTAAGGATATGGTGAATGAACACCATACAATTTTGGGCAAATTGCAAGTCGTCAACGGATTTGAGATATCTTTACCAAGAGCCGTTTGCTCTGGATTAGCCAATCCTTTTGTTTATTAGACATGGCGGATCGATAATCGTAGTTCGAGTAAGTGCAAAACACTTACTCAAAAAAAAAAAAAATGGCCAAAATGGGGAATTGGGTGGTATAATTACATGATAAAATTCGAGAATTCCCCACACTAGAAATGAATATTGCCCTCAATATTCAAAGTACCAGTGGTTATGCCGAACCGAGAACGTAAAAGAAAATAATGGCCATTATTTAGCATGATTTTTTTTTTTTTTTTTTTTTTTTTTTTTTTTTTGAATTACTCTTATATATACACAACATGCTGGGCAACTCCCCACACTAGGTGGTACACACGGTGAAAACCCATGTTTAGCTACTGCTTTTTATTACCGATTCGCTAGCTTGACTCGATCCCGCATTCATTGGTTCATGGGGAAAGTTTGTAGATCCGGACAATCACGGAGGAATGTCCTCTCCAAAATAATGCTTCAACCGATGACCATTCACTTTAAAGTTTGGACCATCGGGTTGAGATAACTCAATGGTGCCATAAGGATAAACCTTAGTGATAGTAAATGGACTGCACCAATGGGATTTAAGCTTTCCGAGAAAATCTTCAATCTTGAATTGAAAAGAAGGACTCGATCACCAACGTTGAAAACGCGGTTCTTGATTTTAGAGTCATGAATCTTCTTTGTCTTTTCTTTGTAGATCAAAGAGTTCTCGTATGCTTGATCACGGAGTTCATTTAATTCATTCATTTGAACTTTCCGTGATCACCAAATGTATCGAATATCGGTTGGCATGTTTCAAGGCCCAAGATGCCTTGTGCTCAAGCTCAACAGTAGATGACATGCCTTCCGCACAAGCTTGTATGGAGTACACCCGATGGGTGTTTTATAAGTCGTCACGGAAGGCCCGTGAGTGCGCCATCTAGCTTATCCGACCAAGAGGCACGGTTTTCGCCAACCGTCCTCTCCACACTTTAATCCCCTGTTGGAAACTTCCACTTGCCCACTAGTTTGGGGTGGTACGCAGAGAGACGGTGAGTTACACCATACTCGCATGACTCTTTCAAATTGGTCATAGCAGAAATGCGCACCACGATCACCGATTATAGCTCGTGGAGTTCCAAACCTAGCAAAGAGAGATTTCAATAATTTCACAACAACTCGGGCATCGTTGGTAGGTAAAGCCTTAGCTTCAACCCATTTTGACAGATAGTCAACGGCCACGAGTATGTACTTATTACCGCGAGAAGATGGAAATGGCCTCATAAAGTCAATGCCCCATATGTCAAATATCTCACAAACTTGAATGGCATTTTGTGGCATTTCATTTCTTTGTGAGATATTCCCGTGACGTTGACAAGCATCACAGGCTTTGACAAATTCGTGGGCATCTTTGTAAATTGTGGGCCAATAGAATCCGAATCAAACACCTTCTTGGCGGTGTAGTTGGGGCTATGATGTCCCCAAGAGGTCCGTAATGGCAAGCTTTGAGAATGTCAATAGCTTCCCGACCATACACACACCGTCGGATGACTTGATCCGCACAATTTTGAACAAGAAGGGTCGTCCCGTAAATAATGTTTAACATCTTTGAAGAATTTGTTCTTCCGTTGGGTCGACATCCCTTTCACTATGAAGTTACCCGCATGGTAATTTGGCGGTCAAGAAACCATGGGGTAGAAGAGTTTCCACGAAAAGAAACCGCATTGAGTGTCTCGAGGAAATGTTTCATTTATTTCCTTTTTCTCGAAAACATCTTGGTGAGGGTTTTCTAATCGACAGATGATCGTGACTGTGTTCTCGCTCCTTTTTATCACGTATAATGATATCAAATTCTTGCGGGAGGAGAACCCAACGGAGCAATCTCGCTTTGCATCTTGTTTTGCAAAGAGATATTTAAGAGCCGAGTGATTCAGATACACCACGCATTTGGTCAAGATGAGGTATGGCGAAATTTCTCAAACGATACACCACGCCTAATAGTTCTTTTTCCGTAGTGGTGTAATGGGTTTGAGCTTCACCATAGTCTTACTTGCGAGTGGATAGGCTGAAAATGCTTGGTTTTCGCTGCCCCAAGACCGCACCGATAGCAAAATCACTTGCATCACACATGAGTTCAAAGGGTAAATCCCATCGGGGCAACTAGAATGGGTGCCCGTAAGCTTTTTCTTTAGTGTTTCAAAAGCTTCGACGCACTCGTGAGAGAAGATAAAGGAGCTTCTTTTTCAAGAAGATGGGTCATAGGCCGAGCGATTTTAGAAAATCCTGTATGAATCTCACGATAAAACCCGCATGACCAAGAAAACTCATAATACCTTTGACGGTAGTAGGATGAGGCGCTTTAGCAATAACATCAACTTTGCTCTATCTACCTCAATCCCATTTTTGGAAATCTTTGGCCAAGGACTATGCCTTCTTTGACCATAAAGTGGCTCTTCTCCCAATTTAGACAGAGATTGGTGTCTTCACACCTTTAAGCATTTTGTCTAAATGGAGAGACATGTCTGAAATGAATCCCCAATGACCAGAAGTCATCCATAAACACCTCCATTGTTTCCCGATCATGTCGTGGAATATTGCCATCATACATCGTTGAACGTGCGGGGAGCATTACATAAGCCAAAAGGCATACGCTTGTAAGCAAAAGTTCCGTATGGGCGGTGTGAATGTGGTCTTCTCTTGATCCCGTGGATAGTATGGGGATCGAAAGTAACCTCGAGAAACCATCAAGGAAACAATAGTACTCATTCCCTCGCTAATCTCTCAAGCATTTGGTCCATGAAGGGTAGAGGAAAATGGTCTTTACGGGTGGCGCCATTTAACTTGCGATAGTCAATACACACGCCGCCATCCCGTAACCAATCGAGTTGGAATTAACTCGCTTTCTTCATTCGCGACAACAGCTTATGCCACCCTTTTAGGAACACAATGAATTGGGCTAACCCAAGGACTATCCGAGATTGGGTAAATCAATCTCGCATCAAGAAGTTTGATAACCTCCTGCTTGGTAACATCATGGATTTTTGGATTTACTCTTCTCTCGATGTTGAACTCGCGGCTTGAAGTCATCCTCCATCAAGATTTTGTGAGTACAAAACTCGTGGTTGATACCCTTAATGTCGGAGAGTTTCAAGCAATTGCTTGCTTGTGTGACTTCAAGACCTTTATGAGAGCGATCTTTTCATCTTTACTCAAATCTCGAGCAATAATGACGTAATTTATCATCACCCTCAAGAAATGCATACTCGAGATGAGGTGGTAAGTCCTTAAGTTCGACTTCAGAAATTCTTCGCTTTTCTCAACCGATTTGACTTCCTTGTTATGAAGCTCGACGGAGGGAGTGGAGGAGAAGTGTCCCGATTTAACAACTTCTCAAGAATAAGAATATCTCCTCCTGGATTAATCTCATGGTGATTAATCTCTTCCGAATTGCATCACTAGTATGGGGGTTGATGAGTGATCATCTTTAAGCATTTTCTCAATGAGAAGTATGTCCCCTCGATGTCAATTGGAGCGTGATCAATTTCCCATGGAATGTAATCACTAGCCAAGTATGCTTCAATCTCTTCCGTTGAAGTCGCTTCCCTCAAACGGAGCGAGAGAGGAGTAGAATTGGCTATGATAGGTTGAGAAGATGTGGTGATTCCCACTCACGTAATTATGAGAATAACCAAGAACTTCGAGAGTACTCTTCGAAGCAACATCAATGATATCTATTCTGCTAACCGACTCGTAATCATAGTTTCATGGAGTACCTCAAGTTTGATCAAGGTTAAAGGTGACATCTTCATTACCAACACGTAATGTGATTTCTTGCTCGAATACATCAATGAGAGCACGGCCCGTCTCGTGAATCCTCTTCCAACAATGAGAGGAACCCGTGGATCAAAGATCGAAATCAACAACTACAAAGTCACCGAAAATGGAACTTTCCTACTTTCACAAATACGCCCTGCAATTCCAAGAGGATGATATTGTACGATCCGCAAGCTCGAGAGTCATGCATGTAGGAGTAAGGTCCCAAGAGAAAGTTTCTTCCATAATCGAATGAGGCATCGTTTATGCTTGCACCAAGATCGGCTAAGGCAAAGCATTCAACCATTCCTTGAAATACACAAGGTAGAGGAACTTTCCGTAATCTCCAAGCTTCTCGAAGCTTCTTCAAGATAACCGCAGAGCAATTCTCGCTCGTAGGAGTTTTAGCCATTTCAAACAACTTTTCCTTGTTGCTTAACATGTGTTTGAGAGTTGATGCAAACTTGGGCATCAACATGATAGCATCCGCAGCTTATGTCAAAATGTAGTTCTTGGAAAATTTGAAAGAATTTTTCCATTTGATGACCAAGCTTTCATGAGCTTTCTCATGTAAACGTGATGGGTAAGGAATAGAAGTTTTGATTTGGGGTTACCAACCTGAGGTTCAAAACAACCTGTGTTTCGATTGGGTTCCGGACAACCCGAGGATGGATAAGGCTGGTACCTCCGTTATTAGTAGGAAGTTCCTTGTCCTTTGTCGCCTCAGTTCACTTTCCACTACCTTCGGAGAGAAGAAGAAGAGTAGTAGGAATAGCGGTCCATCATATGAAGTACCACTTCGTTGTGATCGCTTTGCATCGCCCCTCGGATTAGCGATCGTGTTGCTAGGTAAAGTACCGAGCCCGGGGTCGATTATTTAAAGACTTCTTTAATTCAATGATCCGACCGACCAACAACCTGTTTGTCTCCTCTTGAGACTTCATGAATTGCTTTAAAAGCTCATCGATGTTGATACAGGAGGAGGTGGAGGGATAATTGAGGTCGTATGTTCCGATTATAGCCGAATTCCTTGATTAGGATTCATATTCCCAAATTGATTCCCCGATTGAAAGTGTTTTGATTAAGATTTCCTTGATGTTGGAAACCTTGATTTGGTCCGGATAGAAATTACCTTGGTTATGATAACCTTGGTTCATTCTAGGTTGGTTCGATTCGGTTAGGATTCTCGTTAAACCGGTGGTGCCCGATAAGTGTTAGCACGGTAGTTTGGTTCATTTTGAGGACGGTATTGATTACCTCCTTGATTTGAAGTACCGCTATAGCATTAGCTTCAAACGGACTACCATCGGTGGCGTGACAGCTTGTAGTATGCATGAGGACCACCACAAGTAACACAAACTTCAACTTTCTTCACTTCACCATATGATGGTGTCTCATGAAAGTGACTTTCTTTGGTTAGCAAGAACCAAAGCTCGAATAATATCCGTGAGTTTGTCAATCTTAGCATCGGTGCTAGATGTACTCACGGGAGATGAAGTAGAAGGTCCCGCATCGATCGAGTCCGATATGTCTTTAATGTGGAAAGGACGGACCGGGACTTGTTTTCAATGATTTGCAAGGATTCTTTGTGGTCTTGCTCAAGAAATTACCTCCGCGGAGGCATTTAGAGAGTCTTGATTAGTCTCGGTTCGCACCATTTTAGAAAGTATCCATTTGCATTAACTCGAAAACCATGATGCGGACACTTATGAGCAATTCTTTGTAACGATCCCACGCCTCCCGAATGATTCATCAAATCTTTGAGAGAATTTCATTATCTCATTCTTAAGACTTGTAGTTCGGGATGGAGGATAGAATTCGTTAACAAACTTTGTGACTAGATCTTCCCATGTCTCAATGGAACGAGGGGTTGTTTCTCGCCAATTCCGGCTTGTCCTCTAGAGAAAATGGGAACGTGAAGCTTAATTGCTTCACGAGGACATTCTTGTATTTGATGGTAGATGCAATCTTGTTAAACCATCGAATGTGCGATGAGATCATCCCGCCAAAACCATAGAATTGGCTTTGGGTTACCGCAGTTAAGTAACCCGTTTTGAGCTCAAAGTGTCGCCCACGATGGTGGGACAACAATAGCATATCCGTAACCCTCGATGGGTGCTTGGAGAAGCTCATTCATCGGCTTGTCTTCCGCCATTACGGCAGTGGTGGTGGTGGTAAACGCCTCACGACTACCAAGGAGCGTAACGCCCTCACGCTCACGAGGAATGTTTCCAAGCTCGTAAAGTGGACTTGTAGAACCGGAAGAACGAGTTCGCATGCACTAAGTATAAAAATCGGCCAAAACAAATGCGAGGCAAAACGACAAGTGAACTTAACCAATAATCACAAATGAAATGGCTTTTTGAAAAAGGTACACCAAATCACAAGGACACAAAGGCAAGTTTTAAATCGATGTTCGGGAACTTATTATGGTCACACCCCCGCTAGTAGGTGTACGCTTGATTTGCAAATCGTATTTCTTTAAGAATCACCTTAAAAGAAACACAAGCTAGAAAACGTTACGATTGTTTTGTTGTTTTATATTTTGTTTGGTGTTTCTAACACTTTAGGAAAAGTGTTAATGAACTTTTGATTTTGTTATAACTTTACAAAAATTGTTTTTACAAAAGGTGGTATATGTGCAAGTACGGGTCCGAAAATGTTTAGAACACGCTTACACCTCCCGTGGCGCCTAAAATTTGATTGGTGCAAACCGTCAAGTTTTCTCACGCAAGCTAGCCACTCATGAATGACCACCGTAAGGAACTTAAAACAGCTCAAACACCAAATGCAATTTAGATCGTGAGAATACAAGTGGATTCCCTGTCGTTAAGTCCCACTGAGGTCGACCGGTGTTTAACACAATCGATGTCTAATAATCACTAAGGATAGTGATTAGTAAGGATTTTGAGTTATTTTATAAATTACAGGAGCTTAAATGCAAATTAAAGGAAATTAAAATCTAAATTATATTAAATAAACGCTATCACTAATTTTATATCGATGTTTTGATTTTTCTGCTTTTAAACTTAAATTAAAAACTACGCGACGCATAAAAAGAAAATGTAAATTTTACACAATATTAATCCTAAAAATATGAAAATGATATTTTACAAACCTAATGATAAAAGAAAATTTTAGAAAAGAAAATTATTTTATAACTATTTATCTAATTATTATTAATTAAAACTAATTTTAACTATTAAATAATAACCTAAAATACAAGAAAATAGGAAATAAAGCTAGAAAAATAAAATTATGACTTGGAAAAATCTAAAATAACAAAAGAGAATTTTCAAAACTATTTTTATATTTTTCCGATTATTTTTCTATTTTTATGAATTTTAAACTATTTAAAACTAATTAAATTACTAAAAATTACAAATTAAACTATGAAAATTTGGAAAATTACTTTTTTGCTTTTTATATTTATCTTAACCTAAGAAAATGAAATATTATTTTTTGAACTTTTTCCGATTTAATTGTATTAAAAGCTAATTAAATAATCCTAAAACTGCTTTTAAATTAAGAAAAACAAAGAAGCAATTGTTGGAAAATTATGAAAATTTCAGGAAAAGTCTAATTTAATATGTTGAATCTAAGAAAATAGAAAACAATTGCTTATGTGGAAGAAAATGAATCACATGCAAGTGCTTATGTAATAAGACTTGAATAAGCCAAATGAAACCACATGTCCACAACAGCCATACGTAGCTATAATATGATAAGAGAACTCAAAATGAACTAAAACAACTATCCTAAACCATCGCATCACCACTACACAGATTTGATTGTTTTGATTTAAGATGCTAAAACAGCTTTAGCGTACTACTGAGCTTAAGCACCAACTACTCAATAAGCTAAAATTGAAAAGTGGTTGGAAACTATACTAGACCGGCTAGCTTCCTTCAAACCAAAATCGACTTAGAGAAGCTCGAGGAGCTTTTCACAAGCTCGCAAGGTTCGTGAAAACTCAACATTGATCGAAGTGGCGAAGCGAGGCAAATAAGCCCCGCTTGATGAGCTTTTTGAGACTTGAGAAAATTTCTAAAATCTATAAAATTCATAATAAGTAACTTGACCAACTGAAGTTTTATAACCCGAGTTTCACTTGATATGGCCCGAGATGACTTAGTTAAAAATCAACTTAGGTAGGTGAAAACTCGGTATTTTGCCTTTTTCGACTTTTGACAAAAATGAGAGATTTGACTTTATGAACTTTGAGACCGATTTTTTGATGATATTGATCTTAAATGGTGAAATGATACTACTACAATCTATGTCTATGAACTTTAAACACAAAACAAGTTTTTGTATTTCCAAAATTCTAACAGTTGAGTAAATAAGACAGTATTGAGATGAATTTGACTTTTAGCTTTTGCAGGCACAATATTGAGACAGATATGAGTGCAAAAGGACTAAACAAGCCTAGAACTACAAGCCTCTACCACTGAGTAACCCTCTAATACAGTTAAACTAACAGTCCCAAACACCACTTTAGACACTGATTTGCATTGTAAACTAGACTATCTACTAATATAGTATATATTATCACTTACACTAATTATACTTATCCTAATCACAACTAGTTAACAGGTTGAAAAGGTTTAATGATCACAATTTCAAGTACAAATACAAACTGCTAACTGACTAAGAAATGAAAGCCAGATACAACTTACAAATGCCCAAGCTGTTTGTGCAACTTAATCCAAACCCAATACCTACTATTCTATATCAAATCCAACCCATTTCCAAGCACTGCATCACCAGTTTCCAAACTTATACCCATATTGCTTCATCAGTTGACTTTCGTTGACCAAGGATGAAAATTGTCAGACCGCTGATAAACTCACTAAAGCTATAAGAAGCTTCAATGAGCTTATTTGAACTTATAAATAAGCTTGTCGAAGCTTGGATGTAACAGTTTAAGATTGAGATTTGAAACAAGAAACCATGAAACTTGAAATTTAAATGAAACTTGATTTAAGGTTCAAACCGAATTACAATAACTAAATAACTTCTTTTAGTACAATAAAACTTGGAATTACAAATTTAAAAGCTACTTAAGACATTTTAAGAAAGATACGACATACAAAATTTAAAAACTAAAAGTCGCCTTCTTCTTTGCCTTTCTTCCTCTTTTATGCTCCAATTGACTTCCACGTGTCCTTGAGCCAATCCCACCTCTCACTGGCCAATGGATGAGTAGAGGCCATTTTAGTCGCTTTTATCATTTTGGCGGAAAGCCTATATTTGACCGTAGCCTCCGAATTAGCCGCTAGGGGGTGGCATTTATTGTAGTGGTTTGTGATGATGAGGGGTGGTGGGAAAGGAGAAAAGGTGATGGGAGAGGCCTGCAGCGAGGCGGTCAAGTTGGGAAAACAGTGTACGTGAAGTTGGGAAAGGTGTTTGTTTGACTGTGTTTGACCAAAGGGTCCAAAAAGAGGGGTCAAAGGGTCACAATGGTGTATAATGGCAGGGGTTCAATTTCATTTTGACAAGGCTTGGCTTTAACTACAAGGACCAAAACTGAATTTCTTGATATTTGAGGGACTAATTCTGCCATTTTTCCAAAGTTCTCACAAGGGCCACTTTTGACAAGTTTTAATAGTACAAGTACCATTTTTGACATTTTCATATTCTCAAAGGACCATTTTTGCCAAATTTCAAAGTTCAGGGACTTAAGTTGTAATTTTGTAAATTTAAATCTCAAGGACCAATTTTGACAAATTTTGAATCCCTAAGGACTTAAATGATATTTTTCTTTATTTGGTTTTACCAGGACCTGCTTTTGACAACTTTGAAACTGGGGACTAAACCGCCAATTATGCAAACTTGATACGCTTTTCACCGATTTTGATATTTTTGCATTTAAAACACCTAAAACACTTATTTGTGATATTTTATCATTTTGATGCATTTCGAGTGTTTTCGCATGTTTTTGCGCTTTAAATAGACAAAACGACGAGATTTAGACACTCATCGTAGTAGTTCCACCATAGTAATGGAACCAGGTGCTTAGCCTAGTACATAATAAAGGGTAGGCGACGCCAGTGATAGGATTAGTTCTCCTTGGAGTGAAAGAACTAGGTACTTAGTCTAGTACCGATAAAGGGTAAAGCGGCGTTGTGTAGGTGTGGTTCACCTTGGAGTGAAAGAACCGGTGGTTATCCTAGCACCGTAAAAAGGGTAGCGACGCTTGTGAAGGCTTCTCCGCCATAAGGAGATTGGTGTAGTGTTTACGAACTCTAGTAGGTGACTCGGGAAGTGGAGTAGGCAAGGAAGGTGTTCTTGTAGCCGAACCACTATAAATACTTGTGTCGTGGTGATGTGCTTTACTCTTTATCTTTCATTACACGCTTATATATCTATCTATCAACGTCCAACATAAACAACCAAATAGATTGACATAAGTCGATCTAAATATTTAAAAGGAAGTTTTAAATTGGTAAAACTATTCAACCCCCCCTCTTTTTCAAGGAAAATGTTAGAACATTATATCATTGTCCAACAATAAACATTATAATGATTTTTAAAACATGACTTGAAAAAGAATCCTTCTTTGTAGTTTTCAAACATACACGGATCGTATCGAGGTTTTAAACAATATTAACTTAGGAACTTGTAGAATGAGATTTTACGACTCCTTGAAAACATTCAAGTGGTCGTCGTCACTCATTCTAGGAAATTTTAGGTCTCCTTACTTTGATTTGCCTTATATTTGTTGTGTTCTTGCATTTAGTCCCTATAGAAACAACTAGAGAAGCATTTACTAAAAAGTGCAAAGTTGCACATTTGTCGAAAGCCTTCGATCCGCAGAGGCGGATCCCAAGATTGAACTAGCGGATCCCTCCCGTGGGGAACCGGGATCCGTGACCACCGATAAGCAATACTGACTGCTTACATCAAAATAGCTTACTATATCACCTCACACTAGTCAAACATAAGATACTAGAGCCAACTAAGTCTTCCTCAAATAGTTGAAAGCCTCACACTCATCCATGGCTTACCTAGGATATATTTCAAAGTGTTTTTGATTTATCAACTCATCAAAACTCACCATAATTCCACTCCAACGCTCACACATTATTTATCACATCTCATAACACTTAGTTTGGTATGTCCATCAATTTTAGCAAATTGATCTTAATCACTTTTTGACTCAAAATTAGGCTCAAAACTAGTTTTCATTTTTTCTTTATTTTTAAAGATTTTTGTAAATTCTTTTTAGTCATCATGTGACTTCTAGGACTAATTACCATCATTTCTCCATATCAAATTAAATGGTATCCTTGTCAAACACATAGTTAAACTACCTAAAGTCAATTTCCTTACCCAAAACCATCATTAAGCACCATCACTCATTATGGTTGAGCATTTAAGATATCCAACAGTTAAAAACTTCAAAATTAAGTCAAAACCTCGAAATACATAGGAAATAAACCTCACAAAAGTATAATCATTTCACCTAGAACTCGCTCGACAAAGGATCCTCGGTTTATAACCAGCTTCCCTCTTCAATTTTAAACCACCTTTTGGTTATCCAACCACTTTTAGCTTTCATTTATTGTCTCTAGAGCTGATCAAAATCCTAAGTTCATGCTTAATCCTCTTAGTGGCCAAGAATTCAATTCTCTAATTCAAATTACCCTTTATAAACCAAACACTCTTAAGATTAAGGCACCACTCTCACTTACCTCTCAAAAAATCAGCAACTAGAAACTTATTTAGCATCATCATCACTATGACTAAGGCTCTTAGCAACAACTCTTCAACCATAGGATCATCCAAAAGAAATGATCAAATGATCCATGAAATCTCATCCACCGAAACATCTCCCGTTAGAGATAATAGTGCTAGAATCCCATCTCATCCAACAAATGCTAAAAGAACCGCAAGGATTAGCATCAAACCTTTCGAACTAGAAAAGGGATCATCTAGTTCAAACCAAACATGGCTAGTTCTAGTGCCATCAAAACCCTCATTCCTCGAGCATGGACTACACCCTTGAATGAGCCTCTTCCTCACCCAAACATCTACTCATTGGATCATTCACCACCAAGAACCTCTCATTCACCAACCTTTTCATTGAATAGGAACCACCAACAACACCAACTAGTCCATCATGGAAACAAGGAACAATCAAGTACTTGATCATATGGAAGAATTTCCATTACCACCCTCATTTTTAGAACCTCATCCCACTTCTCAAATGAAGACCCACAATCACACATAGAGCCTCCTCAAAATATCCATTTCCTCCGGCCCAAAACCAAGACAATAATTGTCCAAATTGTCTAATCACTCAAGGACTTGTTCAAGAAGCACGAAATGAGATACATTTCATGTTTAATCATCTTCTTGAAAAGTTGGATCAAATCAACAAGTCCACTCATCCCTAGACTCAAGCACATTGTCGCGTTTTAAGTCTAGTAACTAGTTAGCATTAGTAGTATTTGTATGGCTAGATCATTCTCTTAGTTTTAGAGATTTGTTTGATTATCTCTTGGTTTTATTGAATGATTAATTATATGCCATGTTACTTTGTGTTTATGCTTGTTAATTATATACACATCTCATCTCATTATTAGCATTATTTGGCATATCTTCATTGTCAAGAAACTGTCACCGCACACCTGATCCCTAGAATGGACTAGACGGATCCTCCATCAAGGGAACCGGGATCCGTGGTCCGTAAACACAAATTACTACTAACTTGAGTTTTATTTGCAGGAAATTATGCACTATACTCTTGTTTTCTAACATTTACTTTGTAGATTTTCAAAATACACATGAAGATTTTGACACCATAAAGCTAGGGGAGCTTTGTGTCAAACCATACATTGCAAATCCATTTGCAACTTGATTCTTATTTGGATTACTCTTCATGACACCCCATTGCAAAATTGCAATCTTCAAGGGGAGCATTTTTCGTCACAAGGATTTAACCAATTGCAAACATAATTGCAATACATTAGCTCACTTATTCTTATGTACTGACGCCTCACAAAAGGATGGACTCGCTGCGGGGAGTTCAGACGAGAACCATTCCGCTATTTACTCACTTTACATCTTTTCTTTTTACATGTTTTTCTTAAAACTTTGTGTTAGTTTCTTTTCGACGCTCTTTTTGTTTCGACAAAAAGAGGGAGAAGAGAGTAATTCAAACTTTTACGAATTTTAGTTTTTCCTTAAAATAATTTTATGTTTTGTCATCAACAAAAAGGGGGAGATTGTTAATACAAATAAGCCGTAAAAATGTTTATTTATATTTTACGATCTTCTAATGTTTTGTCGATAACAAACATAAAATCATTTTAAACGAAACAAATAAAATACGTAAACTGTTTGAGCCAATAGTTTTCTAACACACTTACGTTTTCACATAAAACACTAAAACATGTATAAGTGATTTTATGATTTAGATATACATATGTACAACAACTAGTGTTTACATATTGGGCTAACACATAAGTATATACTAAAATGGGTAAAAACAAGTATATACTAAAATGGGTGAAAACTAACAAATGGTATTGACCCATAACCCATGGTTTTGTCCAAACCACTTAACTAGGTTCATTGTATTCTAGAGATACATTGTATCTAGAAAGAAACCCATGGATCAACCCATAACCCATGACCCATAACCAAAAATACCCATGGGCAAAGAGGAGTGTCCCACGGATCCCTAGCTTTACGCTAGTCGATCCTCGTGGGAGGGATCCGTGGGATCCGGGAACAATGAACTTTCTCCTCTATAAATAGTGAGCCATTTCTTCCTTTGGCTCACCACTTTACACATACTTTCTCCAAGTATTGTACCTCTCTAACCACTGATCCTAAGGGATCTTTCAATGTACTTTGTCTTTTGTTTTTGTGTGATTCCCTAGGTTCCTCTTAAAGGCGAGATTGCCACTTCTTGAAGTCGAGCAAGCTCAAGTCCATGAGTTGCCATGCTTCGTCATCATCAAGACAACTGAGGTTCTCTTGTTGATAGTTCTTTCTTCCTCCGTAGATGTTGTGTTGAAAGCATTAGTGAAGGATGCCGAAAGAGTCAAGAAGAAAGCATTAGTGAAAGGTGCTTAACGTCCGTGTCAAAAGCATTGGTGAAGAATGCTAAAGGTGTCAAGTCAAAGGCATTAGTGAAGGATGCCTAGGAATCAAATTAAGTGGCATTAGAGAAGAATGCCTAGGTCGTATAATCGATGAGGTGCATCGTTATACATATAAGTATTAGTTTATTTCCAAGGATGGTGATATCCTTGATGGTGTTGTAATAAGGAGTGGATCTCCTTAAGATTAGGTGTTGTGTTGTGATGGGTAGTAGTTCCACCATAGTAATGGAACTAGGTGCTTAGCCTAGTACCTAATAAAGGGTAGGTGACGTTGTGATAGGATTAGTTCTCCTTGGAGTGAAAGAACTAGGTACTTAGCCTAGTACCTGATAAAGGGTAGGCGACGTTGTGTAGGTGTGGTTCACCTTGGAGTGAAAGAACCCGATGGTTAGCCTAGCACCGGAAAAAGGGTAGGCGACGTTGTGAAGGCTTCTCGCCATAAGGAGATTGGTGTAGTGTTTACGAACTCTCGAGTAGGTGACTCGGGAGTGGAGTAGGCAAGGAAGGTGTCCTTGTAGCCGAACCACTATAAATACTTGTGTCGTGGTGATGTGCTTTACTCCTTATCTTTCACTACACGCTTATATATCTATCTATCAACGTCCGACATAAAAAGCCAAATAGATTGACACAAGTCGATCTAAATATTTAAAAGGAAGTTTTAAATTGGTAAAACTATTCAACCCCCCTTCTAGTTTTCCATAGATTATGTCGGTCTCCCGTTTTGATAGCCTCATGAGCTCAAGTTTCTCTCTTTTCATCTCCAGCTCTGTTTCCCTCAACCTTATGTACGTATCTTCTAAACCCTCCTTACTCTTACATTTTTCCCCTTTTGACGGCTTCTTGAATTTGAAGAAAGTTTTGGCCAACGATTTTACAAATGATTCTGATGATTCATCACCACGAGAGGAGGAGGATTATTTCTTCCTTGTTGCGTCACGACCTACTGGTCGTGATTCTCTAGTCTCTTCCTCATCATCAGAATCATCAACATCTTGGATATCGAAAGGAGCTTGGGTAGAACCTAAGGTAGTGGTAGAACCCTTTGTTTTCTTCCGACTATTCGTTTAGAAAGTCGGCATCTCACAGTTCTTCCAAGCATCATGACCCTTCAAAATTTCCCAACACTCTTCCAAGGTGAAATCATGATCGTACATCATACGGTATTCTCTAAGAGCTTTTGAAGTGTCGTCTATATCATTCTCACCACTTCCATGGTTATTCTTGATATTATCAATGATAGCGCAATAATTACCAACCCTATTACGAATCCTATTCTTCCATTTGGTAGTGATGGAGTCGTAGGTTCTGTCTGAGTCAGTTTCATTTTGAAAATACTCTATCACTAACTCCCAAAAGCGGTGCCTGTTTAAGGCGTTTCCTCTCGCCGAGTTTTCCGACACATAAACCCAAGCTCTACAAAGCGCGATCTCTTCCGCCTTTGTCTAAGGTTCAACGGTCTTCTTGCCTTTCGCCTTGCTTGCTTCGGGCTTCTTGCCTTTGTCCTTGGCATTTGAAACACGTCTTGATGGCTGATTTGGTTTGATGGGGGACATTTCGTCAGCATCGTCGGTTTTTTCATCATCATCGTCTTCAACGAGAGTACGAACCGTGCCCCATCGAAGCATCTTGAGTTGGATAGTTTTGTGTCGGATACTCCGGCATATAATCTTCCAAATTAATTTCAAGATTAGTACTTCGAAGCGGGGAATAAGGTTGATACGGTTGGGAAGGATAAATGAAGTCCATGTTTGGACGATACAACGACCCACTAGGTTCTTGGCGGCAATCGGTGTAAGGACGTTGCGGTGGGACAAATGGACGGTTAACGTAAAGTGGGTTTTGGTTTTGATTGTGCTGTGCTAGTTGTGATTGATATTCAAAACTTTGTGGACGAAAGTGAATACCCCGGTTTTGTTGTGGAGTTATGCGGTTAATTCAAGTTGTTTTCCCACGAGAAATTCAAATTGGGCATTTTGGGGTAGTCGGGATCGCCGGTTTTTGATTGTGGGGTATTTTTCTTTGACATGTTGAATTTGGATGAGAATTAGATTGAGGTGGAAGTGAATATAGATGGTAAGTAGTTTGAGGTTGAATTGTGTTTGAGATTATGTTTGAAGTTGGTATCATAGAGTGGTAAAATTGTTTTTGTTTTTTTAGTTTAAATCAAACGGTCGATTTTTTTTTTTTTTTTTTTTTTTTTCACATTCAATGCCCTCAAACGGCCAAAAGGAGTCAGCCAAGTTTCAAACTGCTGAAATTTGAACCGATATTGATTTTTCTTACCTTCGACCGATGTTCGACCGATCTCCACACTCGACATGACCGATATTAATATCGGTCGTCGAGTCAATTTTGCACGCCCAACCGATTTTAAAAGCACGAGTGTGCCCAAATTTAATCAGATAATTGAGATGCAATAACTAAATTATATGTATCTTCATTGATTAGCTTAGATGCATCTTAATGTTAGGTGCAAAATGTTAATAACCGATAACCCAAATCTCGGTGTCGGTGCCTTTTCCATAGTTTTTAATTATATGTGTATACTTGTTTAGATGCATTTCAATATTTCATCAAACCTCTTTAGTTTTGTTCTTCTACAAGTGATGTAATCTAAAAATCAATTTGAATCATTTTCACTTCAAAAGAAATCTCAAAATTAAAGGAAATGTATCTAAATGAATAAAAAAAATATCTAATTCAAATCGTTATATCTTAAATATATTCTAATAACTAGTCACTTCTTACCACTTAAAATACGTCTCATTTATTTACGTTTGAATTAAAGTTTATCTAAATTCACTTTCGCGTCGTGCGGCATCTACAATATAATAACCTCAAGAAAGATAAACCAATGTAAAACATTAGATAGTCAAATGTTTATATGCTCACCGATCATTTCATCATAAAATCATTGGTTCTTGATTACATAAAGGCTGGCTAGTTTTCATTTCTAATTAAATAAAAATGGATATATTCTATTATTTAATGATTTATTTAGAAAAATATTATTTTATTGGGTTTAACTAGTGTTTTACATTGGTCTCTCCAACATCCAGGATAAGATAACAGAAAACCAAACATTCCCTCCTTCCACAACAAAGATAAACCAACTGTCTCTTCTGTTATCTCAAAAAAAAAAAGATGGCGGTTATAAACACTTTAACTACCTTCACTCCCCATGCATTCACAACAAACCAATCCCTCAGTTTCACAGACAACCATCTTCTCAATCTTAAGTTCACAACAACAAGAAGAACAAGAACAATCAGTCTTGCATTGGGTGGTGATCCATTGGGTGATTTTGGTGCAAGAGACCCTTTTGCAGCTGAGATTGAGACTAATTTTTCTGATAAAGTTGGTTTCTATGACACTGAACACAAGATTTTGATACCAAATGTTGCTGCTCTGTCTCTTGCTCAACAAGAGTGTGGGCCCGTTAATGGTCCTATGTCTGAGGATGATGCTAAGAGTTTGTTGAGAAAGGTTTGTTTTATAATACCCATGTTTTGGTTTTGATGATTTTGGTTGCTTTATTGCTTAATTTTGAAGTTTATGGTATGGTTGTGAAATATAGTTGGGTCAAATTGGCTGATATTTGACCTTGTAAATTGAAGTGAATTTGTTAGGTATGAAGTGATATTGTGTAATTATGGAGGCTAGGTAACATGTGTTACAAGTAGATACAACTTTGGTGCTGAGTTAATGGTGAAGTTTAATAGTAATTTAGGATCTACTAGGTCATAGTTTGACTTTCAAAAGTCAAGCTTCATTTTCGGTTTCACTTATTCCTATGCTGTAGCTGAATGAAGTAGGAATGACATTGGGGAATTGGAGACATATTGGCTTTTAATAAAAATAATAATTAGAACACAAGCTCATAGATGTATTTGTTTTCAAACTTTAGCGGATAGTGGCGTTTTATTAATAAAGGGACATCTTAATCTGTACATTAAGGTTGCGTGATATTAAGACAAACAATAATTTTGTTTATTGTTTTACTTTTGGAAAAATTAGCATAAAAGCAATATAATCTTTAGTCATATCTTTATAGTATCTTATATCAGTCATGACTCATGTGACTTGCACTGCATTCAGTTCATTCTGAATTTATTCCTTCTTTGGTTAAATCTCTTTAGAGATCGAGGCCAACTTGAGTATTTCCGTTCCTGATTTAGTAATGTAATGCTGTTGCTTGTTTGACTGTAAAGAATTGCAGAATGTTATCTTTAATTCTCCTCCGCTAGCTATGACAGTATGGTAAAAATTACTCCGTATAACTTCAGAGATATTAGTAATTAATGTATTTTGGAAAATCTTGCACTTGAAGTAATGCACACATTAACAACGTCAGACACGCTATGGCATGACAATAGGTCCTTTCAAAGCTGCAGGTACCATTAAGATAACCATACATGGTTGTTGTAATACTTTAAGAAAGCTTAAAATTTATAGATTTCAAGATTGTGAGGATTGTAATTGGGGTTTTAGCGAATTGAAGTTTATTATCCTTGGTTTTAATCTGTTAGATGCATGAAAGAGGTGGGAGTGGGGGTTTAGGGACGTAATTTCTAAGTAGGGAAATTAGTGGCGTGATCTCTAAGTAATGATCATTGATGACACACATGACACATGAGAACTAATTAAGGCATTACCCAATAATAACTTTTCTAATCCTTTTTTTTTTTTTTTTTTTTTTGGAATACCCAAAATAACTGAACCCTAATCTCAAATGATCACCTTTAGAACCAAGTAACCAACTCTTACCTTATCATAATCTACTTTATTAATCCACAATACAGGGCCAGGCCCACTAGACCGACTAGACAAATGGATTGGCCCAACTAAATTACTGCTCTTCCAAAGCTGAAACTGAGATCATTTGATAAGGTCTTGATTTTAAGTGTTCACAATTGTTGGTTTATTTTTGATTCAGTTAGGAAAGGTCTGCTAGTCGGTTGCGCCATTAGGCCTTAGTTAGTATAGAAAATGATTGGTTAAAGATATGAGATTGAAAATAAAATCCAACGTTCATACACCAAAGGACTTGTGTCTCAATGGTACCCCTTGTTATGTGAGAAGTTCTCCAATCAAATGGTTATAGTTTGTGGTTGTATATTGTGAGATAGTTACTTGCCGTTCTAAATAAATAAATAAATAAATAAATAAATCCAACGCTCATACATATATACACATGAAGTTTGAAACTTTTATATGCATCTTATTTAGCAGATATGAAAAAACAACACAACTAAGGTGCGATCTTCAGTCTCACCATGAAACTTAACACACACTAATACAACGCGACACAAAAGATAGCTCATCATTTCCATGAATGTTTACAGCCAAAGTGGTTCGACCATCTAAAACCAATAGTTTTATTGTAGGATGGATCATTATATGTCTTCCAATCATGAATAACCATGGTTAAATCTGTGACTTTTGCTTTGATACTCCGACAACAATTGGCATGAACGGTTGAAACGACATTTACATCTCTACTATCTTGACAAAATCCACTAAAGAAAATGGTGTCCAAAAATCTAACCCAAGTCCTAACCTTGTAAGAGCTCCTTTACTCATTAGCTCATAAAGAACATCTTGTTCTTTTTCCCGTTGAGTTGTTTCTTTGTGCATACCATTCATTGAACAAAGCAATTGTCTTGTTGTTCGATTTAATCATGTAGAAACCAGTGTTTATGGGGTGTTTTTCAGACCATTGGTTGCCATTAAATCTATCGACGCTAATTTGAAGGTCAACTGTCTCATTTATGAGGGATAGCCTTGGAAATGGATTCCTTAGCCATAATATGTCTGTGTCCTGTAATTGTTTTTACATAGAACCATATATTAAGTTATTGAATAAATACCAGTGATTTTACATGGTATACAAAAAAAATTAGCATAAAAAGATCGTCAGTTAACCAACTTACAGTGAAAACAAAGCTATATCCACGCTGAAGAACATCTTTAAGAAAACGGGTTCTTTGCCACATCATTTTTATGAAATCCTCAGACATATAAAACTTCTCACCAACAAAATCCCCACCGTCCAGTTTCAGTTTATAACAATGTAATCTTAGAAATTTACAACGTTCAAACGCGGTCTGATCAACTGCCACAATCAAAAGATGGTTAGTTAATTGGCGCGTATTTTCACCTAGCCAAAAACCATCTAAGAATATATCAAGCATTGGTTTATCGCCTTCGGTATAAGCTTTGTTCACAACGGCAATGATCACTGTTTTGTTCGGCATTGAAGCTCCCTCTAATGCTGTGTCTAGCTCGTCTCTACTATCCATCGAGTTGTGAGGCTGCAATCACAAATAAAAACAGAATTTCTGTTATTGGAACTATTTAGCTATATATTTATACTATGATTCAAGAAGATAATAAATTGATGTACGATGAAACTTACCACGGATAATGAGAGTTTGTTGTCCAGTGGATTTTTGAGTTAAAAGATTAATAAACAGTAAGGATATAAGCATGCAAGTGAAAAGGGCAATATGGATTCCAACTTTGTTTGATATTTCCATTGTTGGTTAATTTGATGATAATCTGGTGGTGATTTCTGGTGCGTGGTTTAAGGTAGTAGGAGAAAAGTTTAGTGACTACTGAATGGTATAATCATATTAACTTAGCAAGAAATAACTATTTGTACTGATTGAATGTGAGTTCATTTTGGACTAAATTTTATATTAGTCTATTTTTTGGTATAGATTTATGGCTTTTTTTTTTCTTTTTAAATTTATCCCATATCTTTTTGGAAAACTAGAGAAAATAAGGATGCTTTTTGTAAACTTATGAATTTACGTTATGTATGTGGTTTTTCTTGTGACTGGGCTTTTTGCTAGGTGTGTTCTTTCATGTGTGTTTGTTTTAGGTAAGTACCAAAAACATGCATAAAGTTTTAAGCAGTTGTTTCTAAGTTACTTTAACACATTTATCCTTTTTAAACATTATAATGAGAGTTAAGTTATCGGCATTAATTCTCTTACAAAAGATTATCATCTTTGTCTTTGTTTAACATTATTTTAGTATCTAAGAACCATAGCTTATGGTTTTGGGTTAATTATGGGTTTCCTAGTAATTTTGGACTGGTAGAACCGTAGAAGTACTAGTTTGACTTTCAAAGTCAAAGATGTCTCATCTTGAGTTTGACTTGCTCGTGTGCTGTAGTTGCATGAAGCAGGAATGACTAGTTTTAGTGAGCTGTTGGTGGTGAATTAGTTACTTCTACATATGGAATGGGAAAATGATTGGCATTTCTATAAGAACACAAGCTCAAAGCTGTTTTAGCTTTGTGACTATAAGGCATAGTTATCGAATTATTAATAAAACTACATCTGAATGAGTACATTAACTTTATGAATGTCTTGGGGTGATATTTATGACAAAAATCATTTATATACTGTTTTATTTTTGGAAAACGTAGTATGAAAGTAGTAAAATCTTTAGTTTCATATATTTGTAGTATTGTACTCGCGGCAGTTTAGTGACTTGTAACACGTTCACTTAATCGTTTCTAAATTTGGTCCTTTTCTCTAACAGCTATACACAACTGGGTAAATTTTACAAGTTTTTGTTTTATATGTGTATTAAGAACCCCTTGGATTAGTCTGCCAAAAGGTCGGAAACCATGTTTACCAAAAAAAAAAAGAAATATTGCTCTCTTTCGAACTATAGCTCATGGTAGCGTTTTATCAGAAAAGGACATCCGAGGGCAATAGAAATTCTATGGAATGATGCTAAGACATGACAGCGGGTCCTTCCAAATATGTAGGTAGCTTTAAGCCTTTAGGATAACCATGCATGGATGGGACAAGATTGTCCAGCTGTTTTAAACCTTAATAAAAGATTAAAGCTAATAGAATTGAAGCCTGTAAGAATTGAAATTGTGGCGATGCCAGGAGAAAGGTAGTTACTTGATCTCTAAGTAAAGACCATTGATGACAATTATTACAAAGTGGTTAGACATTAAATACAACTTAGGTATAAATTTCAAGCGAGCAAAAGCTCGTGATTAATAAAAGTAGATTGATCACTTTTGGGCTCAATCTCTACATGTATGATAAGTAAATGACACAGCCTGCATTGCCTGCTGATTTTTTAAGCTTAATTTACAAGGAGTTGGTGTCAACTGAACTAAAACATATTTCGATTTCATGAAATAATGGGAAGATAAAGCAGTAAAATCTTTAGTCTCATATCTTTGTAGAATTGTACTCACACAGATTGATAACGTGTAGCACAACTGTTTAAAGTCTCTCTAAACTTTGTTCCTTCGATTGCTTAACAGCAATAGAAAAGGCTGGTTTGAAGTATTGGCATGTCCTATTTAAGTAATTTTGTGTTCTTGCTTAGTTATAGCTCCTCAAGCACAATATATGGCTTTACATTTGTTTGACAAGTTGTATCATCCATGAGATATAGGGGTGCCTGCTGCGTAAAACCCCTACATATCTTTAATTCTCATATACCTTTTCTGCTATCTTAGACTTGTGGCTCTATGTTTAGATCACATGATGAAGATACTAAATCGCATGCCTCCTTTAAAATCTTCAATCACATATGAGGAAGTGAATTACATTTGTGCTGGGTCTATAGCTCAGCTCCATGATATACTTTCAGCTATCAAAAGTAAAGTATTAATAAGGCATTTAATGCAAGTAAAATTTTATTGTTTTGTAGGTATGAATTTGATGTCGGATCGACGAATTTAGAACTTAAAAAAACTTGAGGAAATATCGTATCTGTATATACTTTAAGACATATGCTCCAAGTAGCGAAAACATCTACGTTGAGTTAATAATGACTTTCAAAAGCCTCCTCTGAACTCTGAAGCTTAGTTTGCTCATGCTGTTGCTGCAACTGTGCGGCATGTTGTAGAAATTACTTGTTGTAAACCCTTAGAACTTAAAGATCTGTGAGAAATGTAGATGTGGCAATGGCTTAAAATTTACCTTAAAACCATGGTTTTATAATCCGGAGTTAGTATTAACTTAAGTAAGACTTACGTCATTTGTTATTATTTCGCATCTGTGAAATTTGTAGGAAATTATTACGAAAGTATCTTTATTTCCGTATCTTTGTAGCAAAGCACTCACGACAGTTAATGACTCGTAACACAATCCCATGATCATCTCTAGATCTATTCCTTCTTGCTAAGCATCTATTTCGAAAGGCTGACTTCTATAGGAGCAAGGGAAGTTGGTTAGAGACCACGTGGAGCAGCTCTCTTAATTATTAAATACTCATCATCTTTTGTGCAATCTATTGCTCCATGATATATTTGCATTTGTTCCGTATCTGTCAAAAGATGTAGGGTAGGACGGGCTAATTTTCACGATTATAACACTCTATACGTTGTGAATAATTCAATCAACCTATATTTCTTTTGCAATTCATGTTAATTATTTGTTTATCAATAAGTTGCAGTAGGAAAACAACGGGAGTCTATCCTTGTAACCTCTTCATATAAAAGGTCTTAATAAAGAACAACGTGCGCGCTTAAAAAAAGTCTTTTTTGTTGTGTATCATGTAGGTTGTTGGTTGGAGACTAGTGAACGAAAACGGGAGTCTAAAGCTACAATGCTTATGGAAGCTTAGAGATTCTGAATGTGCAGTAGAACTCATAAACCGAATCACTAAAGCCGTAGGATCCACAAGCCATTTCCCTAACCTTCACCTTGAACAGTCAAATTCAAATCAAGTCAGAGCAGAGCTCTGGACTTCTTCAGTCGGTAACCACCATTCTTGTTTGTCTAATTCTAATTATTGAGTGATTTTTCCCTGAAAATTCTGTTTCTAATTGCAGGAGGCTTGAGCATGAATGATTTCATTGTAGCTTCAAAATTGATGATGTAAAACTTCAGATCTTGTTCCCAGGAAAAGAGCTTGGGCTTAGTCTGCATAAAATTCTCAGAAAATATAATTTTGGCATCTGTATTCTTTATTATTAACTTGTTATTGTTTTTACATCTATAGAACTTTTGGCAATACAAATTATGTTGTTTTCATGAATGAAAATTTCATGAGTGTCGCTTCAATGTTATTCTTAATTTCATAATGTGCTTGTTGATCGAGATCATATCCAGATGATGTGTACATCTTTGATTAATTAATATGGTTTGAGACTAACCTCGTATGCATTTTAGCAATTAACCTCATTGTTGCATAATTGTTTCGTGTAGTACCAGGAATCATTATGTTTTGAACTTTAACATGCTTTTATTAATATATAAATCAAATACTCGATCAGCCATTCCCACAAAATGAGACAAGTACTCAAACACAAATGTTTATTTTAAAAGTAATTGAGCTTATAGCTAATTATGCTTTGGCTAAAGAACCTTTGGGGCATCTCTTACACCTTTGGACCAAAGACCCCTTGGTACCCTTCCGGCAGCTTACCATCCCAACTAACCCTAAACGAATCACTTTTTTTCACATTACAAATCGGGCATCTGCTAACATGACTATCACATGACATACAAACGCTCAAATGCCGGCATGGGGCCCACACCATGTTTGCTCTCTGACTCTTGCAGACGCTGCACAACGCATCACACTCTACATGATTGAATTTAGACTGAACTTCTTCCTCCACCTGACCAGCAGCAACGGGGGCACTTAATCCTTCCACTTCTTCACTTTCCTCAAGTGCTTCTTCCAACGTAAGTACCCGCTGAGCATAAAACTTGCACGTAACTTGCAAGACTTTCAACTTTTCTTCAAGTACCATTCGTTTTTGTACTTCTGCATCCACCTTTTTGCGCCACTTATCCAACACACCAAATTGAAATTGTTGCATCTGCATGAACATGGAAAAATCCGGTAAATAATGAACTAAAAGAAAAATTAAATCAAATCTAACATTAAGCATATTGCATGTGTTACCAAGTCAGAGTAAGTACTGTCATTAGCGACTGCTTGTTGAGAACGTGGCTCATTCACAGTCGCCTCAGTAGGGTTACTATCGCTAGAGCTGGCAACGATAGCCTTGTTCTTATTGGCTCCAGCATTCGTGATAGGTGACATTGTTTTTGAAACTTAGGGTGGGTTTAACGATTACATTAGAGGTGTTTATATACACAAAAGCATTAAGTTTTGATGACAAGATAATATGGTAATATTATCACACAAAATATTGAATCATCTCCAATGAGGATGATAATGTCATTTTAATATTACTTTTCTTCTATATATGGTAAAGTCATTAAAAATGCTGCATACTAATTAATTTCAAACGGCTAGTTACACATTAAAGCAAAATTGAAATAATTAAGTTTTTTTATTCTAAAAAATACAGTCAATGTTTGAACATGTGAACACGTCAAATATGTTATGTGGCTTATATGGACATTTGAGAAACAACAAATACATGCACATGGTCTGTAAAAGAGTAAAGAAAAAAAGTTATTTCAAGATTGGTACTTGATCATTTTCTGAAACGAATTGCTATATCCTATTTGAAATTTTAAATGTATGTATCATGTCGGATCCTTATCTTTTATGAAAGGCAAAATTTTATTGTGTGTGACTAAGAAATTGAACCTTTTTAAAAAAAACGAAAATCTTGTGAGCATGTGAAGTGGTGAATGTCTTTCACTAGTGTAATTTATGTGTTACAAAAAGTTTTTCTAACATATATGTTAATATGAATGTCGATCTCAACAAGCTATCAAATTAGACACAAAACCAAAGAAAAACAACTATAATTTACATACAACTTCGCATAAACCTATTGGTCTAATATGCAAATTCACACTCTTATCAGATATCCAACTAAATTAACCAAATAGATAGTGATCATTAATGCACTGCTTACTACTTAGTACATCCTTAGACTATCGTTTTAAAATTCTCCTTTAGTTCGCCACTCTCTAATTCTACACGATATATGTACATTTGTGACTAGAAAACATGTCAACGTCTGCCTAAGACACTTGTATATTAATGTGTTTTGGTGTTCCTCTAAATGTTGTATGATCTCCTTTTTAAGAGTAGGTGCAACATACTTATGACTTATGCGAACCATGATGAGGATGTTCTTGAATCTTCATCGACCCTCAAAACATAAATAAACAAGGATAGGATAATGTTATAAATCACCTAAGCCTCGCCTATCAAATTTTAATTTGTTAAACCAATTGCGTGCCTTAAACACGATGCATGATGAATATAATTGTTATTAGGTTTAATTTGCGACTCTGATATACCTCTTTCTCAATCGTTATCCTTACCTTAAATATCTACAATATCTATCTTTGATCTTTTTAATGAATCTAAATACCATTTGGTAGTTTTGGAATGAGATAGCTTTCTCCTCAAAGCAGCCATCCAAGGACCTTATATTTCACGACATCAAACTTGCTTTATATCAATGGATCTCATGTAGAAGTAGAAAGTTTAGTCTAAATGGATTGAGTGGTTTAATAACCCTCATCATGCTCTTTGTAGCTGATTATTTTTCCTTTGTGCTCCTAGCGTCTTGCTAGGTTGCTCCTTTTTTCTATATATTTCTCGTCATTTAAAAAGTTGTTATATCACCAAAGGTCTATAGGCACATGGAAAGTTCAAGCAGTAGCAATAAGTGATCTAAGAAGATTATGTTACCATACCATGTTATAATTAGTTTATGTGTTCTTCTATAGTTATATGCAGTTATATGTCTTAAGCAGTTATGTCCAAGTAGCAATTTCTTTAGCACTTGTAATAGTAGTTGTAGTGTAATAAGTTTATATATTGAACAAACAAAAAAGAAACATGTAAGTTATCTTTCCAGAAAAGTGTATGTGTGTTTAAAGAGATCGAAGGGTTCTCTCTAATGAGCTTTGAATAATAATGAGTAAATCCAACAAGAAAGGAAGAATAGCCGTGAACACTCTAACCCCTAATCGATTCCATCCTACAAAGACCTATATCGAGATCCATAAGTTGGGACCATAACAGTGGGTATCACAAAGAACAAGATATTGGTGAATCGATGCAACTATTTCAACAACAACTTAAGGCTTTCATGAAGCAGTATAATGAAGATCAGCAACGCATATAAGCCCAGTTTGAAGAGATTAGGAGAGACAACGCCACCAGCAGTGTTGGGTTTATTGATTTGATGATACAAAACAATAAAGAATGAAACATCAAGGGCTTAAAGTGACAAAAAGAAAATCTACAAAAAGATGGAGGGACTTGCTTGCAAAAAAAGATTTACTTATTAGTCCTTTGTAGAAATTTGTAAACCCTAATCCTCTAGTATATAAAGAGGACATGGGGTGTAGGTTTTAATATAATTAAGACTTCCATAACGTAGACAATTAAAGGGGTGTGTGTGTCCTAGGCGATAGTCTTGTAAACGCCTAGGTAAGTAGTTTAGTTATATCCCAAGATCTAAGGTGTCTTAGATCCTTGTTACGATTAGGTAACACGTTGTTATTCGATTAAATAATAATTGGTGGTGATGATGAATGAACCTTGTGTCAATAACATAGTTGTTTGTTCTATTCATTGTGCATGATTGTTTGTGTATGTTATTGTTAAACCCTAAGGCTCAAAACGATCTCAAGGAGTCTAACAAACTCCACAAGCAGCGCTACACATGAGACTCGCACCGATCGTCATAATGATAAAGGAATTGATCGTGGTGGTAGTGGCACAAATCGACACTGGAAATCAGACTTTCGGCGTTATAATGGTTCAATAGACCCATTCCCAAGGATGAGTTATTGTGAATTGTGATTACTATTTTAGGCGCCAGTGGGTCGTTGATGATGAGAAGATGAGTATGGTAGCACTACATCTGGATTGGGAGGAGTTAAAGGGCCATTGTTGTCGATGATTTGGTTCTTATGGTAGTCGTAGTAAGTCTGGAGAGCTGGTTAAACTACGACATACTGGGTATGTGGAGGAGTACCATCGATAGTTTGAGAAATTGGTTGCTCGTACATCTCATCTTTGACCAGAACAAGAAGTGGAGATTTTTGTCACCGAGTTGCAAGACTACATCGCAGTGGAAGTTGAATTACAACGTATTACACCCAAAACATGTTTTATGTATTAGATTACAAGAATGACATCGAGCAAGTTTGACTACGACTTTTAGTAGTTTGAATGATTTACGTGATTCGTTAGTCAAACCGAGAGTTAAAGTATTAGTTAAGATATTATGAAAATGATTTTAGAAAGTATTATGTGTCACAACTATACATGTAAAGGACTTAAGGGGCCATAGTTGCCAAATAGGCAAACTAACGTCTAGCTTATCTTAACGACTTCTCTAGACATTTCCACAAGTCTTTCATTTTGTGTAGTGTGGTCTTATGTGTGGTGATGGCGGTCCAAGCAAAAGAGAGAGGGAAAATGAGCTAGTGATGATCTCTAGATGATAAATTAAGAAGTGATTTTCAAGTCTTCATTTCTAGCTAATATTTCCATCTAAGTAAGTTTATTCTTGATTTAATTGGAATTAGGGTTTTATGTAGGTAATTGGGAAATTCATCATACGATCAAGATATGATCATATGATGATTAAGAATGAAGGTTGGGTAAACCCTTGTTAAATTATATTGCTTTAATGTGTTAATAGTTGTTGGTAATTCTTGGATTAAATTCAAGAGGTGATGTTGTTATGGCTATTTGGTAACTTGATTATGGAGCCAAGGTAAATAACTTGGACTATAACATGTGTTATATGTATGTTTATCATGTTTGTGTTGTGATTGAAGGTGATAAGGGCTTAAGAATCTTGGTTTAGAGAATATAGAAATATTAGAGACTTGACTAGTTGGAATTATGTTGTCAAAGTAATTGTTGTCCATGTTTATGGATAAACAAGGTATGTGATGAAATTGTTATATGCTTTGTGTTTAGTTATAGTATGGATTGGTTTGTATTGTTATAGTATGATAATTATGGTAAATGTGTTAAATATGTAAGTGTTGAATGGTTATAGTGCTAATGGAGCCAAAGTGTAATGAATAGCCATGGGATAAAATATAGATGATTATGATGGTGGTGATGTATGTATAATTATATGTTCTATGCCAGTTACTTACTAAATGAAAGCTTACCATTATAGTTGTTGATGTTTTTGTAGGTAACACGGATTATATAAGTCTTAGATAAAAGCTTTTGGATGTGGAATAAAAGAGAGTGAAGTCTTTATGCTTACGAGCTTAGTTTTAGATACCGAGCTTGATTTATGTTGAACCCCAAGTGTCGTTAAATGGTTGCAAATGAGTCGTCAAGTTATAGTTTTGAAAATGATATGTATATTTGAGTCTTGTTACAAATTTGGAGTTGTATTTACAGGTTTTAAAGTATGTTGTAAAGTTATGTTAAAGTTGAGTTGAAAATGGGTCAAAATAGGTGTTTGGCAAAGCACATGTAGCTTTGTAAAGTATATGTTTATGGGTCTTTTAGGGCAAGTATAGTTATGAAAATGATGTTTTATGATGTTAATATGATTTCTCGAAGTCCTCGTGAAGTATTGGGTCATGGGGGTCGAGTTTTGGGTAAAAGACTACTTAAGAAGTGTTGTGCAGGTTCTGAGGCTTTTAGTTGTGGCTGTGGAACACAATTGTGTGGATGTGGGGCTTCTAAGGCCACTAGCCGCGGCTGTGGTGCAGTTAAGTGCAGCTCAGGTTTTGGCCAACTTCGAAAAATCATATCTTTTAAAATGTAAGTCGTTGGGAGTCATCCCCACCGTCGAATTGAAGGTAATTGAGTCTATTTTCAGTTAAAAATAGTATCATGGTTGGTTTTTACTAGATTTTTTTAGTTTGTTAAAAAGTAACAGAAGATCCGGTATAGTTGAGTCGTTTCCGTGAAAAGTTTTAATTTTTGGTCAAATCGGTAAAGGGTTGTTTCACTACGACCAACATATCTCAGTTCTGCTATGTACTTCGCGCGTTTATATGAACGACGCAGATCCGAAAACCAGTTAGAGCAACGATGTGTTCAACGAGTTGATCTACTTCAAACTAATACGTCGTCGTCAACACAACAATCCAATCACTATATCAAGCGTTTATCAAGTAGTGAAATAGCATAACGACGAGCGAAGAATTTGTGTTTTAACTGTGATGAAATATACTTACCGGTCATCACTGCAATCAATTAATTTACATTGGTATGGCAGAATCTTTTGATGATGATCAAGAACCACATATATCGCATACTTAACGGTGTTTCTCATTTGGTGGAATCTCCTTTTTGCTTGAGGACAAGCTCATTATCGAAGATGAGAGTAATGTTATATCACCAAAGGTCTATATGCACATGGAAAGTTCAAGAAACATCAATAAGTGATCTAAGCAGCTTATGTTACTATACTATTATATAATTAGTTTATGTGTTCTCTTGTAGTTATAAGCCATTAGGGCTGAGCGTCGGTCTAAAACCGAGCCGAACCGATAAAACCGAAAATCGAAATTCATGAAAAACCTATACCGAAACCGAATCGATGGGCCGTCGGGTCGGTTCGGTTTAATGTCGGGCCGTCGGTTCGGTTCGGTTTAGGTGTATTTAGGTATGTTTTTGTCGGTTTTGTCCGAACCGAACCGACCCGAACCGAAAACATGTAAAACATGAAACCGAATCCGAACCGACGGGTGTCGGTCGGCTCGGTTTTTGCTCTGCTCGATCGGTTTTGTCGGTCGGTTTGGTTTGGACCTTTGATGCTCAACCCTATAAGCCATTATGTGTCTTAGGCGCTTATGTCCAAGTAGCGCTTCCTTAGCAGTTTTAATTGTAGTTATTGTGTAACAAGCATATATATTGAATAATTAAAAATAAAATTAAAAAGGAGAATGCAAGTTGTCTTTCCAACAAAGTGTGTGTGTTTAGGTCGCCCCAGAGGGGATTCAATCCCCTCATTTTCCCCGCCACGCCAAGATTCTCTCTCCAATAACTTGAGCGATTAGGTGCCCCAAGAAGGCGACCAAGTTCATTTTTAAAACATTTTTAAAACAAAATAAAATTTCATTAATAATTAAACGTTACATAATAATTCAAATAAAATTAAAACATTACGACAATACAACGACTAAACTAGTTTTGATTTTGACGATGCCAAATGTCTTCCACCAAATCGGCTTTGAGGCTAAGATGAGTCGTGCTTGCATATCTTCTTGGTAATTTCCAACGATTCCACATGTGTTCTTATGGGATCATAAGAACGGTCTTTGTCTCATTGAAAGAAAGCGGAGATATCGCCACTGTTCGTCTGAATTATCATATTATGTAATATGATACATGTGTACATTATATGCGATAGACTCTCTTTGTCAAACCTCTAGCGGATATTTAATCATTAGCTACTTTTCTTTAGTACATGATGAGTGTGTAAATACTCATCATTTTTGTTCCTTCTACATCGCAAAAGCAAATCAAACACTGAAAAGTCTCAAAATACGTAAAAAAATATTTAGATCAGATTTTATGCATAAATTGTCAAATCTAGTCCCCGATTATTCAAAACAAGTTAATTTTTCATAAAAGGCCCTCGGGGATTTTCAAGTTGTCAAAATTAGCCTTATAAAATTCAATTTGCAAAATGGCAACTTTAGTCCTCGAATTTCAAAGATTGATGAAATTACCCTGGACATTTTTAATTTGAAAATTATCATTTTTGGTCCTTGGGAAAATTAAACTTGTCAAAATAGGTCCTTTTGATAAATTTTGGAAAAGTGCAGTTTCAGTCCCTCTAGTTTGGATGAATTACAAATGTGGTCCTTGTATTAATACTACAAACCAAACCAACCCAATGTTTAACCCAAACCCAATAACAACCCACGACCCATATTTAAAAAACCCAAACCCGACCTCCCCTTTTTCCCTCCACCTTCCCCTTTCCTGCTTTCTCTTCAACCCAGAACTCACACCAAGCTATTATCCAGAATCCCTTCACCCAAAACACTCAACCCTAATCCCCTCTATTAACCAGTTACCCCCAAATCCCAAACCCACTATCCCTTTTTCCCACTGCCACCATGGCAATCCAAGTCTAAAAGCACCAATAGATGGCTCGGATTTGTTCCCATCTATACCTACTTATTGGATGGCCAGGATTGATGGAAAGAAAGCACAAATTTGGTTTTTGCTCAGTTGCACTCACACAAGAAACACATCAGAAGCACACAAGAAAGGAGTTGAAGACCTAGACATAGTAGTATAAATAGAAGCTCTTGTAAGCCTTGAGGCACCTAGGATTTTAGAGTAGTTTTAATATTTAGTTTCGCTTAAAATTGTAATTGCTTTTTTAATGAATTTTTTTTTTACTTTCTTGTCTTATTTTTGTTATTTAGCAAATAAGCACTTTAGTGCTTATTTTGATTACCCTTTATTATCGCTTGTAAAAGTTCTATTTTAAGTCGCAAGATAGATTTCACAAGTAAAATACCAAGTTTGTTTCTAAAAAGTCATTAAAGTTTAATACCCCATCCAGGTGTTTGGCTCAAGCTTATTTGAGGTGTAGATCTGCTTTTACCGTTTGACTCTTAAAGTCAAACACATTTTAAGGTCTTAGTTAGTTTTATAAGATGTCAATAGGTTTCATCAAGTTTTGAACAAGTTTGGTTGAAAAGGAAAAAGAAAAAAAATTTTATTTCTGTCAAACAAAACTGCAACAGCAGCTGCTGTTGCAGCCCCATTTCCATAGCTTATTTGTCATCAAAAATGTGTCAAAACAGTTTTTATTACATCTTTACATACCCATCTCAATCTTGCTTTAACTTATTTGCACCTAGAATCCCTTTAGCTTAGCTTAATTTGCACTCAAAATCTGTCCCATGACCATTTTTGGTTTCGTCTCGACCCATCGCAATTTCTTCTCAACTTATTTGTGCTTATTAGTGATTCTAGTTAGCTTATCTTAGGTATTTTTAGAACTTATTAGTCCCTTACATTAGGATAGCTTATCTTTAGCTTGTATCCGACTTATTGAGTCTCCTTAGAATAGATTTTGATCCTTTATGCTTTGTTCCTTTAGCTTAGGATTTCCTTAAACATCCCAACCGCTATCTCCCCCCTTTACTTGGTTGATTTACGCTTTCTAGCTTATTTGGATTCATTTATTTACATGTTAGCTTAATTTCCCAACTTAAAGTGCTTATTCATTGCTTTTTGTATCATACAAGTCGCTAAAGGGTGTTTGTTTTGCTTTTTGTCCCCATCGTTTGGAATAAGCAAATATAATCGCTTATTCTAAACTTTCACACAAAAGTTTTACAAAATCTCCTTAATTTGATCTCACAAAGTAGTTGCAAAAGAAAATTTGTAGTTGCAAAAGAAAAATTTGAAAAAAAATATTTTGCAAAAGGGAGGCGGGTCGAACTCGAGACCTATCCCTTATGTTGGGATGATAGTGTGTACCGGATACCAAAGCGCCTTGGGTCTTTTCTTGTCACACTTTACAACTTCAAATCTCTTATATAAATTTTTCGCTTTTAGCATTAATAGCTTATTTGGCTTTTTAGTTGCTTATTTCCAAAAGCGATGTACTCTTTTTCATTTTCTTAAGATCGCTTAGGCTTAAAGTATTTTCGTGAAATTCTCGATTTTTCTAAATTAATTTAGTATTTTTATAATTTAATTAGATTAAAATAATTTTAATTCGTAGTAATTAATTTAAAAGTCAAAAAAATATCCGGCTTTTTCCAAAAATTATTTTTAGTCAAATAGATCGTAGGAAAATTAATTTCTCACCCGTAGCCCTTAAATTGCAAAAATTTTACGTTTATGGCTCGGGTTGTTTGCCGTTTTTTACGTTTTTACGTTTTAGCACCCTAGGACTTAGTGTAGCTTCGTTTTATCATTCCTTAGGCTTAGTGATAGTTTATTTGTAGTTTATTAGGGTTCCCTTGCCTTATTTACTTACCCGTTAATTAACTTGTAGAATACGTAATTCAAATCAACAAATCATTTAAAAACCAATTCAAGTTCAAATCACAAAACTCAACGAATCCTTCTATTTCACACCTCGTTGGGACACGACCCGGGAAATCACTTTTCCGGTATCACTTTTATCACACCGTTAGATTTGATACGTTAATCTTTTCCTAAAGGGTTAATTTGTCGAGTTCTACGATTATTTTGATATACGTTGATATTGTGTTTTCACCACTCACTTTACCACGAATCAAATTTTGGCGCCTGCCGGGTGTGTTGCGACAATATCGTGAAGTTTTGCGATTAGTGACTTGAAGAACCTTCCTCGTGAAGTTATTGTTTTTATAAAAATACAAAAATATTTTCTTTTCTTTGTATATATATGTAAAAGATTAAAAATACAAAAGATTTTCCTTGTTGTTTTAAATAAATAGAAGACACAATCAATATAACATTCTCAACTCGAGGTGTTATCATTATAAGTTCGAACAAAAGATTTAAAACTTGCCTTTGTGTCGCTCGTGTTTTGGTTTACTTTTATCGGTTTAACAAACCGTGTGAGGGGTATAAGGACGGCCCGACATTAAATTGCGGTGAAAAGAGACGGGTTTTAATAAGCTTGCGTTGACCTACAAAGTCTCTCCGCTCCTTTGTGCGTTTTACTTATAAGTGATCATTTCACGTGGGATTATTGGTTTAAGTTCACCGTGTTTTGCCTCGGTCTTGTTTTAATTGAAAGTGTTGATTTTGGAAGTGCATGCGCACTCGCCGCAAGCTCGTGAGCGTAACCGTAACCAAGCAAACGTGCCGAGATACGTGCCGTTGAACAACCCACCATGACACAAAATCAAGCTCCCGATCTCCGAACGATGGAGGAGCTTTGCCAACCCACGATGGATGGACGGGCGGTCCAATTGCCCGGTCAACATCGAGGTTACGGATTTTGGACTTAAGCATCACATGATTCAACAAGTCCAAAGTTTTTGCCAATTTCACGGATCACGGGTGACGATGCCAACAAGCATCTCGACAAATTTCTCATCACACACCAAAGTATGAAGCAAAATGGGGTCACCGATGACGCCGCTTATACCTCTTTCCATATTCCTTGACGCTTCATGCCACCGCATGGTTTGATCGTCTTCCCAAAAATTCAATCCATAGTTTCGACGAAATGATCTCCAAATTCTTGGCGAAATATTTTCCACCGTCGATGGTGACAAAACTAAGGAATGAAATCGGTAATTTTCGGCAGACATCCCGATGAGTCCTTATTTGAGGCATGGGAACGCTATAAGCTTTCGATTGATCGATGTCCGAACCACAACATGTTGCTTGTCACCCAAATAGATACATTCTATAACGGGTTAACATTGAGACATCGTGACACAATCAATGTTGTTGCGGTGGTACCTTTATGAAAAGGCGACCAAGAGTGCTACGATCTCATTGAAAACATGACCGCCCACCACAATTATTGGGATTCCTCGGCCGAGAGGAGTGAGTCAAGGAGATCTACCAGCCTTCCATCTTGGAATACACGACTCTAACCAAAAGATTGAAGAAATATCCACCGCCGTACTTAAAATGAGTCAAAATAATAACAATCAACAAGTGAATGTCATAAACAAGAGTTGTGAAACTTGTGGTGGTCCACATCCTTATTTTGAGTGTCCACCTCCGTGGCTTCACTCAAGAGAGCGTATATGCCGCTTCGGTTCCTACAATACGGAGGTAATTCCTACCAACCGCAAGGAGACCGAAACCTTCTCACTATCGCTCTAACAATTTCCTTGGACCACCGGGTTTAATCAAAATCGAACAATCAAAATGTGCAAAATATAAATAATCACTTCAATCAAAATCGAGTCGAATCGAATTTTCAAAATCAAAATCAAGGAAATTTCAATCAAAACCGATTCCAAGCTCCTCGACAAAACATGCATGCCCGACCTCCTCGAGCTTCCATTGACATTGCTAATTATATCAAAAGCAATGAAGCTAAGATGGTGTCCATGCAAAATCAAATTACCACTTTGAAGAATGATTTCACATCCGAATGCGTAGAGCTACTAGCAAAAAATTGATCAATCTCAAAGCAAGATTGAAAGCATGTTTGCTAGTCTCATGAGTCAAAAGAATCAACCTTCAACTTGGAGCTCTTCCGAGTAATACCATTCCCAACCAAAAGGTGAATTGAATGCTATTTCCACCAAGTGGTAAGTCTTATGAGGGACCCTCGATGCCTAATCCTTCTCCGGTGAGGATGTGGAACGAGAAACCGAGGTATCAAAGGACAAGGTGCATAACTCAAGCCCACGGTACCGCACAAGTCCAACCTTCGGTGGTCTTACCTCCAATTCCCGAACCCATTGTTCCGATGACCATTCCTAAGCCTTCACTTCCTTATCCTTCAAGGCTTAATGACCAAAAGCTCCGTGATAAAACTAGTCAACAAATGGAGAAGCTTATCCAAATCTTTCAAGATTTGCACTTCGAGATTAGTTTCATGGACGCTCTTCTTCTAATGCCAAAGTTCGTCCAACAATCAAAAATTTGTTGAATAACAAAGAAAAGATTTCGAAATGGCTAAAACTTCTTTGAACGAGAATTGTTCGGTTATCCTCAAAAGCTTCTCGAAAAGTTAGGAGACCCCGGAAAATTTCTCATCCCATGTGATTTTCAAGGCATAGTTCAATGCTCCGCTTGGCCGATCTTGGTGCTAGCATTAACTTGATGCCACACCCATGTGGAAAAAGCTTTCATTACCTCCGCTTACACCTACATGTATGATCCTCGATCTTGCGGACCATACAAGTTCTCGTCCGCTAGGTATAGCCGAGGATGTATTTGTGAAAGTAGGCAAGTTTCATTTCCCACGACTTTGTTGTTGTCGAATTTGATGTCGATCCCAGTACCCCTCATCCTTGGGAGGTGCTTCTTAAAACGGGTCGGGCATTGATCGATGTTGATGAAGGGAAATTACTTTGAGGGTAAACAAGGAAGCCGTTATTTCAATCTCAATCAAGTTACGAAATACTCCCCAATTATGGAGACAATCCGTCAACAAAATTGATGTCCTTGACATTGTGTCGGAGGAGTATTCTCAAGAAATTCTTGGATTCTCGAGTGGCAATCCCACTCGGTTGATCCCATTGTCGCTCTCTCTTCCCTTCCCTCACTCCATTTGAGGGAAGTGACTTTATTTTGGAAGAGATTGAAGCATACTTGGCTAGTGATTCGCTCCATGGGAAATTGATCACGCTCCCATCGACATTGAGGAGATATTCTTCTCATCGAGAAGATGCTCAATGAAGATCCTTCATCACTCCTCCTCAAGAACTTCATAAAGAGGAAATCAAAACAATTGAAAATCTAATGATCCTCCCGAGGTCGAACTTAAGGACTTACCACCTCATCTCGAGTATGCATTTTGGAGGGTGACAAGAAATCACCGTCATCATTGCTAAAGACTTGAGTGAGGATGAAAAGCCGCCTCATAAAGGTTTTGAAGTCACACAAGCGAGCCATCGCTTGGAACCTTCCGACATCAAGGGTATTGACCCGAGATTTTGTACACACAAAATTCTCATGGAAGATGACTTCAAACCGCGGTTCAACACCAAAGAAGGGTGAATCCTAAAATTCATGAGGTTATCAAAGCGAAGTCATAAAACTTCTCGATGCGGATTGATTTACCCTATCTCGGATAGTCCTTGGGTGAGCCCGCTCATTGTGTGCCCAAAAGGTGGCATTACCGTTGTTGAAAATGATGAAAGCGAGTTGATTCCTACTCGATTGGTTACGGATGGCGTGTTTGCATTGACTATCGAAAGTTAAATGAAGCCACCCGTAAAGACCACTTTCCATTACCTTTCATGGACCAAATGCTTGAGAGATTAGCGGGAAATGAATACTATTGTTTTCTCGATGGTTTCTCGGGTTACTTCCAAATACCCATTGACCCACAAGATCAAGAAAAGACCACATTCACATGCCCTTATGGAACATTTGCTTACCGACGCATGCCCTTCGGCTTGTGTAATGCTCCCGGTACGTTCCAAAGGTGTATGATGGCCATTTTCCATGACATGATCGAGAAGACTATGGAAGTCTTTATGGATGATTTTTCGGTCTTTGGGGATTCTTTTCAAACATGTCTCTCCCATTTGGACAAGATGCTTGAACGTTGTGAAAACACTAATCTTAGTCTAAATTGGGAGAAATGTCACTTTATGGTTAAGGAAGGAATTGTCCTTGGCCATAAGATTTCTAAGAGCGGGATTGAGGTGGACAAAGCTAAAGTCGATGTCATTTCAAAATTACCTCCTCCCACAACCGTCAAAGGAGTTAGAAGTTTCCTTGGTCATGCCGGATTTTATCGTCGTTTCATTCAAGAATTTTCAAAATATCCCGCCTATGACCCGACTTCTTGAAAAGACACTCCTTTCGTCTTCTCTAGTGAGTGCATTGAAGCTTTTCAAACTCTTAAGAAGAAGCTCATCAAGCACCAATTCTAGTTGCCCCGATTGGGAATTACCATTTGAGTGATGAGCGACGCAAGTGATTTCGCCATAGGTGCCGTTTTGGGGCAACGAAAGTCAAAACGCTTCCAACCTATACATTATGCTAGCAAAACTTTGACCAAGCTCAAGCACATTACACTACAACGGAGAAAGAATTACTAGCCGTGGTGTATGCTTTCGAGAAGTTTCGCCATACCGATCTTGTCCAAAAGCATAGTGTATACGGATCACTCGACCCTCAAATATCTTTTTGCTAAGCAAGATGCTAAGCGAGGTTGCTCGATGGGTTCTCCTCCTACAAGAATTTGATATCATTATCCGTGATAAAAAGGAGCGGAGAACCTAGCGGCCGATCATATCTCTCGTCTTGAAAATCCACATCAAGGTGTGCTCGAGAAAAGGAAATAAATGAAACGCTTCCTCTCGAGACTCTTAATGTGTTATCTCATCATGAAAATTCGAGTACCCCATAGTTTGCCGACTTTGCAAACTATCATGCGGTAACTTTGTTGTGAAAGGGATGTCGTCCCAACAAAAGAACAAATTTTTCAAAGATGTTAAGCATTACTCGGGACGACCCTATTTGTTTAAGGTTTGTGCGGATCAAGTCATCCGACGGTGTGTTCACGCCAAGAAGTCGATGAAATTCTCAAGGCTTGTCATAATGGACCCACGGGGACATCATGGCCCTAACTACACCGCCAAGAAGGTGTTTGACTCCGGTTTCTATTGGCCCACGATTTACAAAGATGCCCATGACCTCGTCAAATCTTGCGACTCTTGCCAACGTCATAGCAACATCTCAAAAGAGATGAAATGCCTCAAATGCCATTCAAGTGTGCGAGATCTTTGACGATGGGCATTGACTTTATGGGTCCGTTCCGCCTTCTCGAGGAACAAGTATATACTCGTGGCGGTTGATTACTTGTCTAAATGGGTGGAAGCGAAAGCGCCCCACCAACGACGCCCGAGTAGTTGTAAAATTCTTGAAGTCTCTCTTTACCTGTTTGAACTCCCGTGCCATAATTAGTGATCGCGGCACGCACTTTGCAACGACCAATTCGCAAAGTCATGCTTAAATCGGTGTCACTCACCGTCTTTCTACCGCATATCACCCACAAACTAGTAGGCAAGTGGAAGTTTCAATCGTGGTTTGAAAAGAATCTTGGAGAGGACCGTAGGTGAAAACCGTGCCTCTTGGTCGGACAAACTTGAAGATGCACTTTGGGCCTTCCGTATCACACAAAACACCCATCGGTGTACTCCTTACAAGCTTGTGTATGGAAAGGCGTGTCATCTCCCGATCGAGCTCGAGCACAAAGCCTATTGGGCCTTGAAGCATGTAAATTATGACCTTAAGTCCGCGGGTGATCACCGGAAAGTTCAACTCAATGAATTAAATGAACTCCGTGATCAAGCCTACGAGAACTCGTTGATTTACAAGGAAAAGACAAAGAAGATCCATGACTCAAAGATTAAGAACCGCGTTTTCAACGTTGGTGACCGAGTCCTTCTTTTCAATTTTAGATTGAAAATCTTCTCGGGGAAACTTAAGACCCGTTGGACCGGTCCATTCACCATTGCCAAAGTTTTTCCATATGGCACCGTCGAGTTATCTCAAACCGACGGACAAAACTTCAAGGTGAATGGACATAGGTTAAAGCATTATTTTGGAGGGGACATACCATCCATGGTTGTCCCGGATCTACAAACCTTCCCATGAACAAATGAATGCGGGATCGAGTCAAGCTAGCGAATCGGGAATCAAAAAGTAGCACTCTATATGGGTTTTCACCCATATTTCGATTTCTTTCTATTTTCTACCACCCTAGTGTGGGGAGTTGCCCCACTGTATATATAAGTTTTCTTTAAAAAAAAAAAAAAAAAAAAAAAATCAAATAATGGCCGTAGTATTTCTCTTTACGTTCTCGGTTCGCATAACAGCCGGTACTTTGAATATTGAGGGCAATATTCATTTCTAGTGTGGGGAGAATTCTCACTAATTTTATCATATGTATTACCATCTTATTCCCCATTTTGGCCAAAGTTTTTTGGAGTAAGTGTTTTGCACTTACTCGATTACTGATTATCATCCGCCATGTCTAATAAACAAAATGATTGGCTAATCCAGAGCAAACGGCTCTTGGTAAAGATTTATCAAATCCGTTGACGGCTTGCAATTTGCCCAAAATTGTATGGTGTTCATTTCACCATATCTTTAATTAGTGAAGAGTTGGCTAGCCCGCAAGTTTATGGCTTGTGGTAAAGGCGATTGAAAACCATAATTGGTAATCACCACCAAAGATATTTTATCTAAGAGTTGGCTAGTCCGAAGCAAACGGCTCGTAAAGACAAATCAAAACCGTTGAAAGTCGGTGGTTTGCTCAAAATCATTTGGTTATCATTGTACCAAGGTTCTTACTTGAACTAAAACAATTGGCTACTCCGAAGTAATGGCTTTTGGTAAAGAGATTCAAATCCATTAAGTTTTCTCAAAAGATTGCTAGGGACTAGCAATAGTTTAGTGTGGGGATTGATGAGTGTGTAAATACTCATCATTTTGTTCCTTCTACACCGCAAAAACAATCAAAACACTCGAAAAGTCTCAAAAGATGAAAAAATATTTAGATCAGATTTTATGCATAAATTGTCAAATCTAGTCCCCGGTTATTCAAAACAAGTTATTTTTTCATAAAAGGCCCTCGTGGATTTTCAAGTTGTCAAAATTAGCCTTATAAAATTCAATTTTGCAAAATGGCAACTTTAGTCCTCGAAATTTCAAAGATTGATGAAATTACCCCAGACATTTTTAATTTGAAAATTATCATTTTGGTCCTTGGGAAAATTAAACTTGTCAAAATAGGTCCTTTTGATAAATTTTGGAAAAGTGCGCTTGGTCCTCTAGTTTGGATGAATTACAAATGTGGTCCTTGTATTAATACTACAAACCAAACCATTTCAATGTTTAACCCAAACCCAATAACAACCCACGACCCATATTTAAAAACCCAAACCCGACCTCCCTTTTTCCTCCACCTTCCCTTTCCCGCTTTCTTCAACCCGAACTCACACCAAGCTATTATCCGAATCCTTCACCCAAAACACTCAACCCTAATCCCTATTAACCGCTACCCCAAATCCCAAACCCACTATCCCTTTTTCCCATCGCCACCATGGCAATCCAAGTCTAAAAGCACCAATAGATGGCTCGGATTTGTTCCCATCTATACCTACTTATTGGATGGCCAGGATTAATGGAAAAAAAGCACAAATTTGGTTTTTGCTCAGTTGCACTCACACAAGAAACACATCAGAAGCACTCAAGAAAGGAGTTGAAGACCTAGACATAGTAGTATAAATAGAAGCTCTTGTAAGCCTTGAGAGGCACCTAGGATTTTAGAGTAGTTTTAATATTTAGTTTCGCTTTTAAATTGTAATTCATTTTTTAATGAAAAAGTTTTTACTTTATCGTCTTATTTTTGTTATTTAGCAAATAAGCACTTTAGTGCTTATTTGTCGATTACCCTTTATTATCGCTTGTAAAAGTCCTATCTTGTCGCAAGATAGATTTCACAAGTAAAATACCAAGTTTGTTTCTAAAAAGTCGGTTTTCAAGTTTAACACCCCATCCAGGGGTGTTTGCTTATTTGAGGTGTAGATCTGCTTTTAACCCGCTTTGACTCTTAAAGTCAAACACATTTTAAGGTCTTAGTTAGTTTTTAAAAGATGTCAATAGGTTTCATCAAGTTTTGAACAAGTTTGGTTGAAAAGGAAAAGAAAAAATTGTATTTCACAAACAAAATCGCAATAAAGAATGTCATGTGCGACCCATTCCATAGCTTATTTGTCATCAAAATGTGTCAAAACAGCTTTTATTACATCTTTACATACCCATCTCAATCCTCGCTTTAACTTATTTGCACCTAGAATCCCTTTAGCTTAGCTTAATTTGCACTCAAAATTTGTCCCATGACCATTTTTGGTTTCTCTCTCACCACCTGCATTTCTTCTCACTTATTTGTGCTTATTAGTGATTCTAGTTAGCTTATCTTAGGTATTTTTAGAACTTATTAGTCCCTTACATTAGGATAGCTTATCTTTAGCTTGTATCCGACTTGATCCTTCACCCAAAACACTCAACCCTAATCCCTCTATTAACCACTTACCCCCAAATCCCAAACCCACTATCCTTTTTCCCACGCCACCATGGCAATCCAAGTCTAAAAGCACCAATAGATGGCTCGGTTGTTCCCATCTATACCTACTTATTGGATGGCCGGGATTGATGGAAAGAAAGCACAAATTTGGTTTTGCTCGGTTGCACTCACACAAGAAACACATCAAGCACACAAGAAAGGAGTTGAAGACCTAGACATAGTAGTATAAATAAGCTCTTGTAAGCCTTGAGAGGCACCTAGGATTTTAGAGTAGTTTTAATATTTAGTTTCTGTTTTTAAAATTGTAATTCGTTTTTTTTAATGAATTTTTTTTTTTTTACTTTACTGTCTTATTTTTGCTTATTTAGCAAATAAGCACTTTAGTGCTTATTTGCTGATTACCCTTTATTATCAGTTGTAAAAGTTCTATTTTAAGCTGCAAGATAGATTTCACAAGTAAAATACCAAGTTTGTTTCTAAAAAGTCAGTTTTCAAAGTTTAATACCCCATCCAGGGGTGTTTGGCTCAAGCTTATTTGAGGTGTAGATCTGCTTTTTACCCGTTTTGACTCTTAAAGTCAAACACATTTTAAGGTCTTAGTTAGTTTTTAAAAGATGTCAATAGGTTTCATCAAGTTTTGAACAAGTTTGGTTGAAAAGGAAAAGAAAAAATTTTATTTCATCAAACAAAATCGCAAGAATATTGCTTGTTGACCCATTTCCATAGCTTATTTGTCATCAAAATGTGTCAAAACAGCTTTTTATTACATCTTTACATACCCATCTCAATCTTGCTTTAACTTATTTGCACCTAGAATCCTTTAGCTTAGCTTAATTTGCACTCAAAATCATCCCATGACCATTTTTGGTTTCTCTCGACCACCGCAATTTCTTCTCGACTTATTTGTGCTTATTAGTGATTCTAGTTAGCTTATCTTAGGTATTTTAGAACTTATTAGTCCCTTACATTAGGATAGCTTATCTTTAGCTTGTATCCACTTATTAGAGTCTCCTTAGAATAGATTTTGATCCTTTATGCTTTGTTCCCTTTTAGCTTAGGATTTCCCTTAAACATCCCAACTGCTTATCTGCCCCCCCTTTACTTGGTTGATTTACAGTTTCTAGCTTATTTGGATTCATTTATTTACATGTTAGCTTAATTTCCCAACTTAAAGTGCTTATTCATTGCTTTTTTGTATCATACAAGCTGCTAAAGGGGTGTTTGTTTTGCTTTTTTGTCCCCACTGTTTGGAATAAGCAGTCATAACTGCTTATTCTAAAATTTTCACACAAAAAATTTTTACAAAATCTCCTTAATTTGATCTCACAAAGTAGTTGCAAAAGAAAAATTTGAAAAAAAAAATATTTTGCAAAAAGGGAGAGGCAGGGGTCGAACCTGAGACCTCTCCCTTATGTTGGGATGATAGTGTGTACCTGGATACCAAAGCGCCCTTGGGTCTTTTCTTGTCACACTTTACAACTTCAAATCTCTTATATACATTTTTCTGTTTTAGCATTAATAGCTTATTTGGCTTTTTAGTTGCTTATTTCCAAAAGCAGTGTACTCTTTTTTCATTTTTCTTAAGATCAGTTAGGCTTAAAGTATTTTCTGTGAAATTCTCAGATTTTTCTAAATTAATTTAGTATTTTTTATAATTTAATTAGATTAAAATAATTTTTAATTCGTAGTAATTAATTTAAAAGTCAAAAAAATATCCGGATTATTCCAAAAATTGTTTTTATTCAAATAGATCGTAGGAAAATTAATTTCTCACCCGTAGCCCTTAAATTGCAAAATTTTTACGTTTATGGCTCGGATTTTGGTATGTGCTAAAACACATACCTTTTCTTTATCAAAATAGACCCAAAATAACCAAGAAAGAGCCGTTTATTGCTAATATTTGTGGTTTTCTTGAGTTTGTGCTTGTGCGGTATGGATATGTAAAACACGCAAAAGGAGCCAAATCGACGAAACCGAGCACGAGAGATCAAGAGAGCTTAAGTCGAGCCGGAAGGTCGAATTATGCATTTATGAAGATTTCTAATCTCGAGGATGATTTGTGAAGATTTGATCAAAGTTTGAAGAAATTTCGAAACAGCCTCTCAAGTTTCAGATTTGTCGAAAT
>CM040245.1:15876389-15941244 GCA_022545495.1 Chrysanthemum lavandulifolium
TGAGAATTAGATTGAGGTTGGAAGTGAATATAGATGAGAAGTAGTTTGAGGTTGAATTGTGTTTGAGATTATGTTTGAAGTTGGTATCATAGAGTGGTAAAATTGTTTTTGTTTTTTTAGTTTAAATCAAACGGTCGATTTTTTTTTTTTTTTTTTTTTTTTTTTTACATTCAATGCCCTCAAACGGCCAAAAAGGAGTTGGGAAGCCAAGTTTCAAATCTGTTGAAATTTGAACTGATATTGATTTTTTCTTACCTTCGACCGATGTTCTGACCGATCTCCACACTCGACATGACCGATATTAATATCGGTCGTCGAGTCAATTTTGGCACGCCCAACCGATTTTAAAAGCACGAGTGTGCCCAGCCTAACTGTATAATTGAGATGCAATAACTAAATTATATGTATCTTCATTGATTAGCTTAGATGCATCTTAATGTTAGGTGCAAAATGTTAATAACCGATAACCCAAATCGGCTGTCGGCTGCCTTTCCATAGTTTTTAATTATATGTGTATACTTGTTTAGATGCATTTCAATATTTCATCAAACCTCTTTAGTTTTGTTCTTCTACAAGTGATGTAATCTAAAAAATCAATTTGAATCATTTTCACTTCAAAAGAAATCTCAAAATTAAAGGAAATGTATCTAAATGAATAAAAAAAATATCTAATTCAAATCGTTATATCTTAAATATATTCTAATAACTAGTCACTTCTTACCACTTAAAATACGTCTCATTTATTTACGTTTGAATTAAAGTTTATCTAAATTCACTTTCGGCGTCGTCACAAGATCTACAATATAATAACCTCAAGAAAGATAAACCAATGTAAAACATTAGATAGTCAAATGTTTATATGCTCACCGATCATTTCATCATAAAATCATTGGTTCTTGATTACATAAAGGCTGGCTAGTTTTCATTTCTAATTAAATAAAATGGATATATTCTATTATTTAATGATTTATTTAGAAAATATTATTTTATTGGGTTTAACTAGTGTTTTACATTGGTCTCTCAACATCCAGGATAAGATAACAGAAAACCAAACATTCCTCCTTCCACAACAAAGATAAACCAACTGTCTCTTCTGTTATCTCAAAAAAAAAAAGATGGCGGTTATAAACACTTTAACTACCTTCACTCCCCATGCATTCACAACAAACCAATCCCTCAGTTTCACAGACAACCATCTTCTCAATCTTAAGTTCACAACAACAAGAAGAACAAGAACAATCAGTCTTGCATTGGGTGGTGATCCATTGGGTGATTTTGGTGCAAGAGACCCTTTTGCAGCTGAGATTGAGACTAATTTTTCTGATAAAGTTGGTTTCTATGACACTGAACACAAGATTTTGATACCAAATGTTGCTGCTCTGTCTCTTGCTCAACAAGAGTGTGGGCCCGTTAATGGTCCTATGTCTGAGGATGATGCTAAGAGTTTGTTGAGAAAGGTTTGTTTTATAATACCCATGTTTTGGTTTTGATGATTTTGGTTGCTTTATTGCTTAATTTTGAAGTTTATGGTATGGTTGTGAAATATAGTTGGGTCAAATTGGCTGATATTTGACCTTGTAAATTGAAGTGAATTTGTTAGGTATGAAGTGATATTGTGTAATTATGGAGGCTAGGTAACATGTGTTACAAGTAGATACAACTTTGGTGCTGAGTTAATGGTGAAGTTTAATAGTAATTTAGGATCTACTAGGTCATAGTTTGACTTTCAAAAGTCAAGCTTCATTTTCGGTTTCACTTATTCCTATGCTGTAGCTGAATGAAGTAGGAATGACATTGGGGAATTGGAGACATATTGGCTTTTTAATAAAAATAATAATTAGAACACAAGCTCATAGATGTATTTGTTTTCAAACTTTAGCGGATAGTGGCGTTTTATTAATAAAGGGACATCTTAATCTGTACATTAAGGTTGCGTGATATTAAGACAAACAATAATTTTGTTTATTGTTTTACTTTTGGAAAAATTAGCATAAAAGCAATATAATCTTTAGTCATATCTTTATAGTATCTTATATCAGTCATGACTCATGTGACTTGCACTGCATTCAGTTCATTCTGAATTTATTCCTTCTTTGGTTAAATCTCTTTAGAGATCGAGGCCAACTTGAGTATTTCCGTTCCTGATTTAGTAATGTAATGCTGTTGCTTGTTTGACTGTAAAGAATTGCAGAATGTTATCTTTAATTCTCCTCCGCTAGCTATGACAGTATGGTAAAAATTACTCCGTATAACTTCAGAGATATTAGTAATTAATGTATTTTGGAAAATCTTGCACTTGAAGTAATGCACACATTAACAACGTCAGACACGCTATGGCATGACAATAGGTCCTTTCAAAGCTGCAGGTACCATTAAGATAACCATACATGGTTGTTGTAATACTTTAAGAAAGCTTAAAATTTATAGATTTCAAGATTGTGAGGATTGTAATTGGGGTTTTAGCGAATTGAAGTTTATTATCCTTGGTTTTAATCTGTTAGATGCATGAAAGAGGTGGGAGTGGGGGGTTTAGGGACGTAATTTCTAAGTAGGGAAATTAGTGGCGTGATCTCTAAGTAATGATCATTGATGACACACATGACACATGAGAACTAATTAAGGCATTACCCAATAATAACTTTTCTAATCCTTTTTTTTTTTGGAATACCCAAAAATAACTGAACCCTAATCTCAAATGATCACCTTTAGAACCAAGTAACCAACTCTTACCTTATCATAATCTACTTTATTAATCCACAATACAGGGCCAGGCCCACTAGACCGACTAGACAAATGGATTGGCCCAACTAAATTACTGCTCTTCCAAAGCTGAAACTGAGATCATTTGATAAGGTCTTGATTTTAAGTGTTCACAATTGTTGGTTTATTTTGATTCAGTTAGGAAAGGTCTGCTAGTCGGTTGCGCCATTAGGCCTTAGTTAGTATAGAAAATGATTGGTTAAAGATATGAGATTGAAAATAAAATCCAACGCTCATACACCAAAGGACTTGTGTCTCAATGGTACCCTTGTTATGTGAGAAGTTCTCCAATCAAATGGTTATAGTTTGTGGTTGTATATTGTGAGATAGTTACTTGCCGTTCTAAATAAATAAATAAATAAATAAATAAATCCAACGCTCATACATATATACACATGAAGTTTGAAACTTTTATATGCATCTTATTTAGCAGATATGAAAAAACAACACAACTAAGGTGCGATCTTCAGTCTCACCATGAAACTTAACACACACTAATACAACGCGACACAAAAGATAGCTCATCATTTCCATGAATGTTTACAGCCAAAGTGGTTCGACCATCTAAAACCAATAGTTTTATTGTAGGATGGATCATTATATGTCTTCCAATCATGAATAACCGCGGTTAAATCTGTGACTTTTGCTTTGATACTCCGACAACAATTGGCATGAACGGTTGAAACGACATTTACATCTCTACTATCTTGACAAAATCCACTAAAGAAAATGGTGTCCAAAAATCTAACCCGAAGTCCTAACCTTGTAAGAGCTCCTTTACTCATTAGCTCATAAAGAACATCTTGTTCTTTTTTCCCGGTTGAGTTGTTTCTTTGTGCATACCATTCATTGAACAAAGCAATTGTCTTGTTGTTCGATTTAATCATGTAGAAACCAGTGTTTATGGGGTGTTTTTCAGACCATTGGTTGCCATTAAATCTATCGACGCTAATTTGAAGGTCAACTGTCTCATTTATGAGGGATAGCCTTGGAAATGGATTCCTTAGCCATAATATGTCTGTGTCCTGTAATTGTTTTTACATAGAACCATATATTAAGTTATTGAATAAATACCAGTGATTTTACATGGTATACAAAAAAAATTAGCATAAAAAAAGATCGTCAGTTAACCAACTTACAGTGAAAACAAAGCTATATCCACGCTGAAGAACATCTTTAAGAAAACGGGTTCTTTGCCACATCATTTTTATGAAATCCTCAGACATATAAAACTTCTCACCAACAAAATCCCCACCGTCCAGTTTCAGTTTATAACAATGTAATCTTAGAAATTTACAACGTTCAAACGCGGTCTGATCAACTGCCACAATCAAAAGATGGTTAGTTAATTGGCGCGATTTTCACCTAGCCAAAACCATCTAAGAATATATCAAGCATTGGTTTATCGCCTTGGTATAAGCTTTGTTCACAACGGCAATGATCACTGTTTTGTTCGGCATTGAAGCTCCTCTAATGCTGTGTCTAGCTCGTCCTCTACTATCCATCGAGTTGTGAGGCTGCAATCACAAATAAAAACAGAATTTCTGTTATTGGAACTATTTAGCTATATATTTATACTATGATTCAAGAAGATAATAAATTGATGTACGATGAAACTTACCACGGATAATGAGAGTTTGTTGTCCAGTGGATTTTTTTGAGTTAAAAGATTAATAAACAGTAAGGATATAAGCATGCAAGTGAAAAGGGCAATATGGATTCCAACTTTGTTTGATATTTCCATTGTTGGTTAATTTGATGATGATCTGGTGGTGATTTCTGGTACGTGGTTTAAGGTAGTAGGAGAAAAGTTTAGTGACTACTGAATGGTATAATCATATTAACTTAGCAAGAAATAACTATTTGTACTGATTGAATGTGAGTTCATTTTGGACTAAATTTTATATTAGTCTATTTTTGGTATAGATTTATGGCTTTTTTTTTTCTTTTTAAATTTATCCCATATCTTTTTGGAAAACTAGAGAAAATAAGGATGCTTTTTGTAAACTTATGAATTTACGTTATGTATGTGGTTTTTCTTGTGACTGGGCTTTTTGCTAGGTGTGTTCTTTCATGTGTGTTTGTTTTAGGTAAGTACCAAAAACATGCATAAAGTTTTAAGCAGTTGTTTCTAAGTTACTTTAACACATTTATCCTTTTTTAAACATTATAATACGTAATGAGTTAAGTTATCGGCATTAATTCTCTTACAAAAGATTATCATCTTTGTCTTTGTTTAACATTATTTTACTAGTAGTATCTAAGAACCATAGCTTATGGTTTTGGGTTAATTATGGGTTTCCTAGTAATTTTGGACTGGTAGAACCGTAGAAGTACTAGTTTGACTTTCAAAGTCAAAGATGTCTCATCTTGAGTTTGACTTGCCTCGTGTGCTGTAGTTGCATGAAGCAGGAATGACTAGTTTTAGTGAGCTGTTGGTGGTGAATTAGTTACTTCTACATATGGAATGGGAAAATGATTGGCATTTCTATAAGAACACAAGCTCAAAGCTGTTTTAGCTTTGTGACTATAAGGCATAGTTATCGAATTATTAATAAAACTACATCTGAATGAGTACATTAACTTTATGAATGTCTTGGGGTGATATTTATGACAAAAATCATTTATATACTGTTTTATTTTTGGAAAACGTAGTATGAAAGTAGTAAAATCTTTAGTTTCATATATTTGTAGTATTGTACTCGCGGCAGTTTAGTGACTTGTAACACGTTCACTTAATCGTTTCTAAATTTGGTCCTTTTCTCTAACAGCTATACACAACTGGGTAAATTTTACAAGTTTTTGTTTTATATGTGTATTAAGAACCCCTTGGATTAGTCTGCCAAAAGGTCGGAAACCATGTTTACCCAAAAAAAAAAGAAATATTGCTCTCTTTCGAACTATAGCTCATGGTAGCGTTTTTATCAGAAAAGGACATCCGAGGGCAATAGAAATTCTATGGAATGATGCTAAGACATGACAGCGGGTCCTTCCAAATATGTAGGTAGCTTTAAGCCTTTAGGATAACCATGCATGGATGGGACAAGATTGTCCAGCTGTTTTAAACCTTAATAAAAGCTTAAAGCTAATAGAATTGAAGCCTGTAAGAATTGAAATTGTGGCGATGCCAGGGAGAAAGGTAGTTACTTGATCTCTAAGTAAAGACCATTGATGACAATTATTACAAAGTGGTTAGACATTAAATACAACTTAGGTATAAATTTCAAGCGAGCAAAAGCTCGTGATTAATAAAAGTAGATTGATCACTTTTGGGCTCAATCTCTACATGTATGATAAGTAAATGACACAGCCTGCATTGCCTGCTGATTTTTTAAGCTTAATTTACAAGGAGTTGGTGTCAACTGAACTAAAACATATTTCGATTTCATGAAATAATGGGAAGATAAAGCAGTAAAATCTTTAGTCTCATATCTTTGTAGAATTGTACTCACACAGATTGATAACGTGTAGCACAACTGTTTAAAGTCTCTCTAAACTTTGTTCCTTCGATTGCTTAACAGCAATAGAAAAGGCTGGTTTGAAGTATTGGCATGTCCTATTTAAGTAATTTTGTGTTCTTGCTTAGTTATAGCTCCTCAAGCACAATATATGGCTTTACATTTGTTTGACAAGTTGTATCATCCATGAGATATAGGGGTGCCTGCTGCGTAAAACCCCTACATATCTTTAATTCTCATATACCTTTTCTGCTATCTTAGACTTGTGGCTCTATGTTTAGATCACATGATGAAGATACTAAATCGCATGCCTCCTTTAAAATCTTCAATCACATATGAGGAAGTGAATTACATTTGTGCTGGGTCTATAGCTCAGCTCCATGATATACTTTCAGCTATCAAAAGTAAAGTATTAATAAGGCATTTAATGCAAGTAAAATTTTATTGTTTTGTAGGTATGAATTTGATGTCGGATCGACGAATTTAGAACTTAAAAAAACTTGAGGAAATATCGTATCTGTATATACTTTAAGACATATGCTCCAAGTAGCGAAAACATCTACGTTGAGTTAATAATGACTTTCAAAAGCCTCCTCTGAACTCTGAAGCTTAGTTTGCTCATGCTGTTGCTGCTGTGCGGCATGTTGTAGAAATTACTTGTTGTAAACCCTTAGAACTTAAAGATCTGTGAGATATGTAGATGTGGCAATGGCTTAAAATTTACCTTAAAACCATGGTTTTATAATCCGGAGTTAGTATTAACTTAAGTAAGACTTACGTCATTTGTTATTATTTCGCATCTGTGAAATTTGTAGGAAATTATTACGAAAGTATCTTTATTTCCGTATCTTTGTAGCAAAGCACTCACGACAGTTAATGACTCGTAACACAATCCCATGATCATCTCTAGATCTATTCCTTCTTGCTAAGCATCTATTTCGAAAGGCTGACTTCTATAGGAGCAAGGGAAGTTGGTTAGAGACCACGTGGAGCAGCTCTCTTAATTATTAAATACTCATCATCTTTTGTGCAATCTATTGCTCCATGATATATTTGCATTTGTTCCGTATCTGTCAAAAGATGTAGGGTAGGACGGGGCTAATTTTCACGATTATAACACTCTATACGTTGTGAATAATTCAATCAACCTATATTTCTTTGCAATTCATGTTAATTATTTGTTTATCAATAAGTTGCAGTAGGAAAACAACGGGAGTCTATCCTTGTAACCTCTTCATATAAAAGGTCTTAATAAAGAACAACGTGCGCGCTTAAAAAAAGTCTTTTTTGTTGTGTATCATGTAGGTTGTTGGTTGGAGACTAGTGAACGAAAACGGGAGTCTAAAGCTACAATGCTTATGGAAGCTTAGAGATTCTGAATGTGCAGTAGAACTCATAAACCGAATCACTAAAGCCGTAGGATCCACAAGCCATTTCCCTAACCTTCACCTTGAACAGTCAAATTCAAATCAAGTCAGAGCAGAGCTCTGGACTTCTTCAGTCGGTAACCACCATTCTTGTTTGTCTAATTCTTTTTAATTTATTGAGTGATTTTTCCCTGACAATTCTGTTTCTAATTGCAGGAGGCTTGAGCATGAATGATTTCATTGTAGCTTCAAAAATTGATGATGTAAAAACTTCAGATCTTGTTCCCAGGAAAAGAGCTTGGGCTTAGTCTGCATAAAATTCTCAGAAAATATAATTTTGGCATCTGTATTCTTTATTTTTAACTTGTTATTGTTTTTTACATCTATAGAACTTTTGACAATACAAATTATGTTGTCTTCATGAATGAAAATTTCATGTGAGTGGCATTCAATGTTATTCTTAATTTCATAATGTGCTTGTTGATCGAGATCATATCCAGATGATGTGTACATCTTTGATTAATTAATATGGTTTGAGACTAACCTCGTATGCATTTTAGCAATTAACCTCATTGTTGCATAATTGTTTCGTGTAGTACCAGGAATCATTATGTTTTGAACTTTAACATGCTTTTATTAATATATAAATCAAATACTCGATCAGCCATTCCCACAAAAATGAGACAAGTACTCAAACACAAATGTTTATTTTAAAAGTAATTGAGCTTATAGCTAATTATGCTTTGGCTAAAGAACCTTTGGGGCATCTCTTACACCTTTGGACCAAAGACCCCTTGGTACCCTTCCGGCAGCTTACCATCCCAACTAACCCTAAACGAATCACTTTTTTTCACATTACAAATCGGGCATCTGCTAACATGACTATCACATGACATACAACGCTCAAATGCCGGCATGGGGCCCACACCATGTTTGCTCTCTGACTCTTGCAGACGCTGCACAACGCATCACACTCTACATGATTGAATTTAGACTGAACTTCTTCCTCCACCTGACCAGCAGCAACGGGGGCACTTAATCCTTCCACTTCTTCACTTTCCTCAAGTGCTTCTTCCAACGTAAGTACCCGCTGAGCATAAAACTTGCACGTAACTTGCAAGACTTTCAACTTTTCTTCAAGTACCATTCGTTTTTGTACTTCTGCATCCACCTTTTGCGCCACTTATCCAACACACCAAATTGAAATTGTTGCATCTGCATGAACATGGAAAAATCCGTAAATAATGAACTAAAAGAAAAATTAAATCAAATCTAACATTAAGCATATTGCATGTGTTACCAAGTCAGAGTAAGTACTGTCATTAGCGACTGCTTGTTGAGAACGTGGCTCATTCACAGTCGCCTCAGTAGGGTTACTATCGCTAGAGCTGGCAACGATAGCCTTGTTCTTATTGGCTCCAGCATTCGTGATAGGTGACATTGTTTTGAAACTTAGGTGGGTTTAACGATTACATTAGAGGTGTTTATATACACAAAAGCATTAAGTTTTGATGACAAGATAATATGGTAATATTATCACACAAAATATTGAATCATCTCCAATGAGGATGATAATGTCACTTTTAATATTACTTTTCTTCTATATATGGTAAAGTCATTAAAAAATGCTGCATACTGGAGTAATTAATTTCAAACGGCTAGTTACACATTAAAGCAAAATTGGAAATAATTAAGTTTTTTTATTCTAAAAAATACAGTCAATGTTTGAACATGTGAACACGTCAAATATGTTATGTGGCTTATATGGACATTTGAGAAACAACAAATACATGCACATGGTCTGTAAAAGAGTAAAGAAAAAAAGTTATTTCAAGATTGGTACTTGATCATTTTCTGAAACGAATTGCTATATCCTATTTGAAATTTTAAATGTATATATCATGTCGGATCCTTATCTTTTATGAAAGGCAAAATTTTATTGTGTGTGACTATGAAATTGAACCAAAACTTATTTACTTTTTTAGAACAAACGGAAATAATGTGAGCATGTGAAGTGGCGAATGTCTTTCACTAGTGTAATTTATGTGTTACAAGTTTTTCTAACATATATGATAATATGAATGTCGATCTCAACAAGCTATCAAATTAAACATACAACCAAAGGAAAACAACTATAGTGTACATACAACTTCGCATAAAACTATTGGTCTAATACGCAAATTCACACTCTTATCAGATATCCAACTAAATTAACCAAATAGATAGTGATCATTAATGCACTGCTTACTACTTAGTACATCCTTAGACTATCGTTTTAAAATTCTCCTTTAGTTCGCCACTCTCTAATTCTACACGATATATGTACATTTGTGACTAGAAAACATGTCAACGTCGCCTAAGACACTTGTATATTAATGTGTTTTGGTGTTCCTCTAAATGTTGTATGATCTCCTTTTAAGAGTAGGTGCAACATACTTATGACTTATGCGAACCATGATGAGGATGTTCTTGAATCTTCATCGACCCTCAAAACATAAATAAACAAGGATAGGATAATGTTATAAATCACCTAAGCCTCGCCTATCAAATTTTAATTTGTTAAACCAATTCGTGCCTTAAACACGATGCATGATGAATATAATTGTTATTAGGTTTAATTTATGACTGATATACCTCTTTCTCAATCGTTATCCTTACCTTAAATATCTACAATATCTATCTTTGATCTTTTAATGAATCTAAATACCATTTGGTAGTTTTGGAATGAGATAGCTTTCTCCTCAAAGCGACCATCCAAGGACCTTATATTTCACGACATCAAACTTGCTTTATATCAATGGATCTCATGTAGAAGTAGAAAGTTTAGTCTAAATGGATTGAGTGGTTTAATAACCCTCATCATGCTCTTTGTAGTGATTATTTTCCTTTGTGCTCTAGCGTCTTGCTAGGTTGCTCCTTTTTCTATATATTTCGTCATTTAAAAAGTTGTTATATCACCAAAGGTCTATAGGCACATGGAAAGTTCAAGCAGTAGCAATAAGTGATCTAAGAAGATTATGTTACCATACCATGTTATAATTAGTTTATGTGTTCTTCTATAGTTATATGCGTTATATGTCTTAGCGGTTATGTCCAAGTAGCAATTTCTTTAGCACTTGTAATAGTAGTTGTAGTGTAATAAGTTTATATATTGAACAAACAAAAAAAGAAACATGTAAGTTATCTTTCCAGCAAAGTGTATGTGTGTTTAAAGAGATCGAAGGGTTCTCTCTAATGAGCTTTGAATAATAATGAGTAAATCCAACAAGAAAGGAAGAATAGCCAGCAAACACTCTAACCCCTAATCTGATTCCATCCTACAAAGACCTATATCGAGATCCATAAGTTGGGACCATAACAGGCTGGTATCACAGCAACAAGATATTGGTGAATCGATGCAACTATTTCAACAACAACAAGGCTTTCATGAAGCAAGATAATGAAGATCGACAACGCATATAAGCCCAAATTTGAAGAGATTAGGAGACAACGCCACCAAGAAGTGTTGGGTTTATTGATTTGATGATACAAAACAATAAAGAATGAAACATCAAGGGCTTAAAGTGACAAAAGAAAATCTACAAAAGATGGAGGACTTGCTTGCAAAAAAGATTTACTTATTAGTCCTTTGTAGAAATTTGTAAACCCTAATCCTCTAGTATATAAAGAGGACATGGGGTGTAGGTTTTAATATAATTAAGACTTCCATAACGTAGACAATTAAAGGGGTGTGTGTGTGTCCTAGGCGTATAGTCTTGTAAACGCCTAGGTAAGTAGTTTAGTTATATCCCCAAGATCTAAGGTGTCTTAGATCCTTGTTACAGTTAGGTAACACGTTGTTATTCTGATTAAATAATAATTGGTGGTGATGATGAATGAACCTTGTGTCAATAACATAGTTGTTTGTTCTATTCCGCTGTGCATGATTGTTTGTGTATGTTATTGTTAAACCCTAAGGCTCAAAACGATCTCAAGGAGTCTAACAAACTCCACAAGCAGCGCTACACATGAGACTCGCACTGATCGTCATAATGATAAAGGAATTGATCGTGGTGGTAGTGGCACAAATCGACACTGGAAATCAGACTTTCGGCGTTATAATGGTTCAATAGACCCATTACCATTGATGAGTCATTGTGGAATTGTGATTACTATTTTACGCGCCAGTGGGTCGTTGATGATGAGAAGATGAGTATGGTATCACCACATCTGGATTAGGAGGAGTTAAAGGACCATTGTTGTCGATGATTTGGTTCTTATGGTAGTCGTAGTAAGTCTGGAGAGCTGGTTAAACTCTGACAGACTGGGTATGTGGAAGAGTACCATTGAAAGTTTGAGAAACTGGTTTCTCGTACATCTCATCTTTGACCAGAACAAGAAGTGGAGATTTTTGTCAGCGGGTTGCAAGACTACATCGCAGTGGAAGTCGAATTACAACGTGTTACACCCAAAACATGTTTTAAGTATTAGATTACAAGAATGACATCGAGCAAGTTTGACTACGACTTTTAGTAGTTTGAATAATTTACGTGATTGGTTAGTCAAACCGAGAGTTAAAGTATTAGTTAAGATATTATGAAAATGGTTTTAGAAAGTATTATGTGTCACAACTAGAAATGTAAAGGACTTAATGGGCCATAGTTGCCAAAGAGGCAAACTAACGTCTAGCTTGTCTTAACGGCTTCTCTAGACATTTCCACAAGTCTTTCATTTTGTGTAGTGTGGTCTTGTGTGTGGTGAGTCAGTCCAAGCAAAAAAAGATAGGGAAAATGAGCTAGTGACGATCTCTAGATGATAAATTAAGAAGTGTTTTGCAAGTCTTCATTTCTAGTTAATATTTCCATCTAAGTAAGTTTATTCTTGATTTAATTGGAATTAGGGTTTTATGTAGGTAATTGGGAAATTCATCATATGATCAAGATATGATCATATGATAATTAAGAATGAAGGTTGGGTATGTTTATTGGTTGGGTAAACCCTTGTTAAATTATATTGCTTTAATGTGTTAATAGGTGTTGGTGATTCTTGGATTAAATTCAAGAGGTGATGTTATTATGGCTATTTGGTAACTTGATTATGGAGCCAAGGTAAATAACTTGGACTATAACATGTGTTATATGTATGTTTATCATGTTTGTGTTGTGATTGATGGTGATAAGGGCTTAAGAATCTTGGTTTAGAGAATATAGAAGTATTAGAGACTTGACTAGTTGGAATTATGTTGTCAAAGTAATTGTTGTCCATGTTTATGGATAAACAAGTTATGTAATGAAATTGTTATACGCTTTGTGTTTAGTTTTAGTATGGATTGGTTTCTATTGTTACAGTATGATAATTATGGTTAATGTGTTAATATGTAAGTGTTGAATGGTTATAGTGCTAATGGAGCCAAAGTGTAATGAATAGCCATGGGATAAAATATAGATGATTATGATGGTGGTGATGTATGTATAATTATATGTTCTATGCCAGTTACTTACTAAATGAAAGCTTACCATTATAGTTGTTGATGTTTTTGTAGGTAACACGGATTATATAAGTCTTAGATAAAAGCTTTTGAATGTGGAATAAAAGAGAGTGAAGTCTTTATGCTTAGGAGCTTAGTTTTGAACCCGAAGTGTCGTTAAATGGTTGCAAATGAGTCGTCAAGTTATAGTTTTGAAAATGATATGTATATTTGAGTCTTGTTACAAATTTGGAGTTGTATTTACAGGTTTTAAAGTATGTTGTAAAGTTATGTTAAAGTTGAGTTGAAAAGGGGTCAAACTAGGTGTTTGGCAAAGCACATGTAGCTTTGTAAAGTATATGTTTATGGGTCTTTTAGGGCAAGTATAGTTATGAAAATGATGTTTTATGATGTTAATATGATTTCTCCAAGTCCTCGTGAAGTATTGGGTCATGGGGGTCGAGTTTTGGGTAAAAAAGACTACTTAAGAAGTGTTGTGCAGGTTCTGAGGCTTTTAGTTGTGGTTGTGGAACACAGTTGTATGGATGTGGGGCTTCTAAGGCTATTAGCCACGGCTGTGGTGTAGTTAAGTGCAGTTCAGATTTTGGCCAACTTCGAAAAATCATATCTTTTAAACCGTAAGTCGTTAGGAGTCGTCTCAACCGTCGATTTGAAGGTAATTGAGTCTATTTTCAGTTAAAAATAGTATCAGGGTTGGTTTTTCATAATTTTTTCAGTTTGTTAAAAAGTAACAGAAGATCCGGTATAGTTGAGTCGTTTCCGTGAAAAGTTTTAATTTTTGGTCAAATCGGTAAAGGGTTGTTTCACTACGACCAACATATCTCGGCCTCGCTATGTACTTGGCGTTTATATGAACGACGCAGATCCGAAAACCAATTAGAGCAACGATGTGTTCAATGAGTTGATCTACTTCAAACTAATACGTCGTCGTCAACACAACGATCCAATCACTATATCAAGCGTTTATCAAGTACTGAAATAGCATAACGACGAGCGAAGAATTTGTGTTTTAACTGTGATGAAATATACTTACCAGGTCATCACTGCAATCAATTAATTTACATTGGTATGGCAGAATCTTTTGATGATGATCAAGAACCACATATATCGCATACTTAACGGTGTTTCTCATTTGGTGGAATCTCCTTTTTGCTTGAGGACAAGCTCATTATCTGGTTGAAGAGTTATGTTATATCACCAATGGTCTATATGCACATGGAAAGTTCAAGCAACATCAATAAGTGATCTAATCATCTTATGTTACTATACTATTATATAATTAGTTTATGTGTTCTCTTGTAGTTATAAGCCATTAGGCCGAAAGGTCGGTCTAAAACCGAGCCGAACCGATAAAACCGAAAATCGAAATTCATGAAAAACCTATACCGAAACCGAACTGATGGGCCGTCGGGTCGGTTCGGTTTTGTGTCGGGCCGTCGGTTCGGTTCGGTTTAGGTGTATTTAGGTATGTTTTTGTCGGTTTTGGTCCGAACCGAACCGACCCGGAACCGAAAACATGTAAAACATGAAACCGAATCCGAACCGACGGGCTGTCGGGTCGGCTCGGTTTTTGTCGGTTCAGTCGGTTTTGTCGGTCCAGTTTGGTTTTGGACCTTTGATGCTCAGCCCTATAAGCCATTATGTGTCTTAGGCAGTTATGTCCAAGTAGCAGTTTCCTTAGCAGTTTTAATTGTAGTTATTGTGTAACAAGCATATATATTGAATAATTAAAAATAAAATTAAAAAAGGAGAATGCAAGTTGTCTTTCCAACAAAGTGTGTGTGTTTAGGTCGCCCCGATGAGGGATTCAATCCCCTCATTTTCCCCGCCACGCCAAGATTCTCTCTCCAATAACTTGAGCGATTAGGTGCCCCAAGAAGGCGACCAAGTTCATTTTTAAAACATTTTTAAAACAAAATAAAATTTCATTAATAATTAAACGTTACATAATAATTCAAATAAAATTAAAACATTACGACAATACAACGACTAAACTAGTTTTGATTTTGACGATGCCAAATGTCTTCCACCAAATCGGCTTTGAGGCTAAGATGAGTCATTGCATATCTTCTTGGTAATTTCCAACGATTCCACATGTGTTCTTATGGGATCATAAGAACGGTCTTTGTCTCATTGAAAGAAAGCGGAGATATCGCCACTGTTCGTCTGAATTATCATATTATGTAATATGATACATGTGTATTATATGCGATAGACTCTCTTTGTCAAACCTCTAGCGGATATTTAATCATTAGCTACTTCTTTTAGTACATGATGAGTGTGTAAATACTCATCATTTTTGTTCCTTCTACATCGCAAAAACAAATCAAAACACTGAAAAGTCTCAAAATACGTAAAAAAATATTTAGATCAGATTTTATGCATAAATTGTCAAATCTAGTCCCCGATTATTCAAAACAAGTTAATTTTTCATAAAAGGCCCTCGGGGATTTTCAAGTTGTCAAAATTAGCCTTATAAAATTCAATTTGCAAAATGGCAACTTTAGTCCTGAATTTCAAAGATTGATGAAATTACCCTGGACATTTTTAATTTGAAAATTATTATTTTTGGTCCTTGGGAAAATTAAACTTGTCAAAATAGGTCCTTTTGATAAATTTTGGAAAAGTGCTTCATCCTCTAGTTTGGATGAATTACAAATGTGGTCCTTGTATTAATACTACAAACCAAACCAACCCAATGTTTAACCCAAACCCAATAACAACCCACGACCCATATTTAAAAACCCAAACCCGACCTCCCTTTTCCCTCCACCTTCCCTTTCCTCGCTTTCTTCAACCCAACTCACACCAAGCTATTATCCGAATCCTTCACCCAAAACACTCAACCCTAATCCCTCTATTAACCACTTACCCCAAATCCCAAACCCACTATCCTTTTCCCACGCCACCATGGCAATCCAAGTCTAAAAGCACCAATAGATGGCTCAGATTTGTTCCCATCTATACCTACTTATTGGATGGCCAGGATTGATGGAAAGAAAGCACAAATTTGGTTTTTGCTCAGTTGCACTCACACAAGAAACACATCAGAAGCACACAAGAAAGGAGTTGAAGACCTAGACATAGTAGTATAAATAGAAGCTCTTGTAAGCCTTGAGAGGCACCTAGGATTTTAGAGTAGTTTTAATATTTAGTTTCTGTTTTTAAAATTGTAATTGCTTTTTTAATGAATTTTTTTTTTACTTTCTTGTCTTATTTTTGTTATTTAGCAAATAAGCACTTTAGTGCTTATTCTTGATTACCCTTTATTATCGCTTGTAAAAGTTCTATTTTAAGTCGCAAGATAGATTTCACAAGTAAAATACCAAGTTTGTTTCTAAAAAGTCATTAAAGTTTAATACCCCATCCAGGTGTTTGGCTCAAGCTTATTTGAGGTGTAGATCTGCTTTTACCGTTTGACTCTTAAAGTCAAACACATTTTAAGGTCTTAGTTAGTTTTATAAGATGTCAATAGGTTTCATCAAGTTTTGAACAAGTTTGGTTGAAAAGGAAAAAGAAAAAATTTTATTTCACAAAACAAAGCGCAGAATAAAGAATTTGTTGCACCCCATTTCCATAGCTTATTTGTCATCAAAATGTGTCAAAACAGCTTTTATTACATCTTTACATACCCATCTCAATCTTGCTTTAACTTATTTGCACCTAGAATCCCTTTAGCTTAGCTTAATTTGCACTCAAAATCGTCCCATGACCATTTTTGGTTTCGTCTCGACCATCGCAATTTCTTCTCAGCTTATTTGTGCTTATTAGTGATTCTAGTTAGCTTATCTTAGGTATTTTTAGAACTTATTAGTCCCTTACATTAGGATAGCTTATCTTTAGCTTGTATCCAGCTTATTAGAGTCTCCTTAGAATAGATTTTGATCCTTTATGCTTTGTTCCTTTAGCTTAGGATTTCCTTAAACATCCCAACCGCTATCTCCCCCCTTTACTTGGTTGATTTACGCTTTCTAGCTTATTTGGATTCATTTATTTACATGTTAGCTTAATTTCCCAACTTAAAGTGCTTATTCATTGCTTTTTGTATCATACAAGTCGCTAAAGGGTGTTTGTTTTGCTTTTTGTCCCCATCTGTTTGGAATAAGCAAATATAATCGCTTATTCTAAACTTTCACACAAAAGTTTTACAAAATCTCCTTAATTTGATCTCACAAAGTAGTTGCAAAAGAAAAATTTGTAGTTGCAAAAGAAAAATTTGAAAAAAAAAAAATATTTTGCAAAAAGGGAGAGGCAGGGGTCGAACCTGAGACCTATCCCTTATGTTGGGATGATAGTGTGTACCTGGATACCAAAGCGCCCTTGGGTCTTTTCTTGTCACACTTTACAACTTCAAATCTCTTATATAAATTTTTCAGTTTTAGCATTAATAGCTTATTTGGCTTTTTAGTTGCTTATTTCCAAAAGCAGTGTACTCTTTTTTCATTTTTCTTAAGATCAGTTAGGCTTAAAGTATTTTCTGTGAAATTCTCAGATTTTTCTAAATTAATTTAGTATTTTTTATAATTTAATTAGATTAAAATAATTTTTAATTCGTAGTAATTAATTTAAAAGTCAAAAAAATATCCGGCTTTTTCCAAAAATTATTTTTAGTCAAATAGATCGTAGGAAAATTAATTTCTCACCCGTAGCCCTTAAATTGCAAAAATTTTACGTTTATGGCTCGGGTTGTTTGCCGCTTTTTACGTTTTTACGCTTTAGCACCCTAGGACTTAGTGTAGCTTCGTTTTATCATTCCTTAGGCTTAGTGATAGTTTATTTGTAGTTTATTAGGGTTCCTTGCCTTATTTACTTACCCGTTAATTAACTTGTAGAATACGTAATTCAAATCAACAAATCATTTAAAAACCAATTCAAGTTCAAATCACAAAACTCAACGAATCCTTCTATTTCACACCTCGTTGGGACACGACCCGGGAAATCACTTTTCCGGTATCACTTTTATCACACCCGTTAGATTTGATACGTTAATCTTTTTCCTAAAGGGTTAATTTGTCGAGTTCTACGATTATTTTGATATACGTTGATATTGTGTTTTTCACCACTCACTTTACCACGAATCAAATTTTGGCGCCTCCGGGAGGTGTGTTGCGACAATATCGTGAAGTTTTGCGATTAGTGACTTGAAGAACCTTCCTCGTGAAGTTATTGTTTTTATAAAAATACAAAAATATTTTCTTTTCTTTGTATATATATGTAAAAGATTAAAAATACAAAAGATTTTCCTTGTTGTTTTAAATAAATAGAAGACACAATCAATATAACATTCTCAACTCGAGGTGTTATCATTATAAGTTCGAACAAAAGATTTAAAACTTGCCTTTGTGTCGCTCGTGTTTTGGTTTACTTTTATCGGTTTAACAAACCGTGTGAGGGGTATAAGGACGGCCCGACATTAAATTGCGGTGAAAAGAGACGGGTTTTAATAAGCTTGCGTTGACCTACAAAGTCTCTCCGCTCCTTTGTGCGTTTTACTTATAAGTGATCATTTCACGTGGGATTATTGGTTTAAGTTCACCGTGTTTTGCCTCGGTCTTGTTTTAATTGAAAGTGTTGATTTTGGAAGTGCATGCGCACTCGCCGCAAGCTCGTGAGACGTAACCGTAACCAAGCAAACGTGCCGAGATACGTGCCGTTGAACAACCCACCATGACACAAAATCAAGCTCCCGATCTCCGAACGATGGAGGAGCTTTGCCAACCCACGATGGATGGACGGGCGGTCCAATTGCCCGGTCAACATCGAGGTTACGGATTTTGGACTTAAGCATCACATGATTCAACAAGTCCAAAGTTTTTGCCAATTTCACGGATCACGGGTGACGATGCCAACAAGCATCTCGACAAATTTCACATCACACCCAAAGTATGAAGCAAAATGGGGTCACCGATGACGCCCTTCGCTTATACCTCTTTCCATATTCCTTGACGCTTCATGCCACCGCATGGTTTGATCGTCTTCCCAAAAATTCAATCCATAGTTTCGACGAAATGATCTCCAAATTCTTGGCGAAATATTTTCCACCGTCGATGGTGACGAAACTACGGAATGAAATCAGTAATTTTCGGCAGCATCCCGATGAGTCCTTATTTGAGGCATGGGAACGCTATAAGCTTTCGATTGATCGATGTCCGAACCACAACATGTTGCTTGTCACCCAAATAGATACATTCTATAACGGGTTAACATTGAGACATCGTGACACAATCAATGTTGTTGCGGTGGTACCTTTATGAAAAGGCGACCAAAGAGTGCTACGATCTCATTGAAAACATGACCGCCCACCACAATTATTGGGATTCCTCGGCCGAGAGGAGTGAGTCAAGGAGATCTACCAGCCTTCCATCTTGGAATACACGACTCTAACCAAAAGATTGAAGAAATATCCACCGTACTTAAAATGAGTCAAAATAATAACAATCAACAAGTGAATGTCATAAACAAGAGTTGTGAAACTTGTGGTGGTCCACATCCTTATTTTGAGTGTCCACCTCCGTGGCTTCACTCAAGAGAGCGTATATGCCGCTTGGGTTCCTACAATACGGAGGTAATTCCTACCAACCGCAGGAGACCGAAACCTTCTCACTATCGCTCTAACAATTTCCTTGGACCACCGGGTTTAATCAAAATCGAACAATCAAAATGTGCAAAATATAAATAATCACTTCAATCAAAATCGAGTCGAATCGAATTTTCAAAATCAAAATCAAGGAAATTTCAATCAAAACCGATTCCAAGCTCCTCAACAAAACATGCATGCCCAGCCTCCTCAAGCTTCCATTGACATTGCTAATTATATCAAAAGCAATGAAGCTAAGATGGTGTCCATGCAAAATCAAATTACCACTTTGAAGAATGATTTCACATCCGAGCGTAGAGCTACTAGCAAAAAAATTGATCAATCTCAAAGCAAGATTGAAAGCATGTTTGCTAGTCTCATGAGTCAAAAGAATCAACCTTCAACTTCGGGAGCTCTTCCGAGTAATACCATTCCCAACCAAAAGGTGAATTGAATGCTATTTCCACCCGAAGTGGTAAGTCTTATGAGGGACCCTCGATGCCTAATCCTTCTCCGGTGAGGGATGTGGAACGAGAAACCGAGGTATCAAAGGACAAGGTGCATAACTCAAGCCCACGAAGTACCGCACAAGTCCAACCTTCGGTGGTCTTACCTCCAATTCCGGAACCCATTGTTCCGATGACCATTCCTAAGCCTTCACTTCCTTATCCTTCAAGGCTTAATGACCAAAAGCTCCGTGATAAAACTAGTCAACAAATGGAGAAGCTTATCCAAATCTTTCAAGATTTGCACTTCGAGATTAGTTTCATGGACGCTCTTCTTCTAATGCCAAAGTTCGTCCAACAATCAAAAATTTGTTGAATAACAAAGAAAAGATTTCGAAATGGCTAAAACTTCTTTGAACGAGAATTGTTCGGTTATCCTCAAAAGCTTCTCGAAAAGTTAGGAGACCCCGGAAAATTTCTCATCCCATGTGATTTTCAAGGCATAGTTCAATGCTCCGCTTGGCCGATCTTGGTGCTAGCATTAACTTGATGCCACACTCCATGTGGAAAAAGCTTTCATTACCTCCGCTTACACCTACATGTATGATCCTCGATCTTGCGGACCATACAAGTTCTCGTCCGCTAGGTATAGCCGAGGATGTATTTGTGAAAGTAGGCAAGTTTCATTTCCCACCGACTTTGTTGTTGTCGAATTTGATGTCGATCCCAGTACCCCTCATCCTTGGGAGGTGCTTCTTAAAACGGGTCGGGCATTGATCGATGTTGATGAAGGGAAATTACTTTGAGGGTAAACAAGGAAGCCGTTATTTCAATCTCAATCAAGTTACGAAATACTCCCCAATTATGGAGACAATCCGTCAACAAAATTGATGTCCTTGACATTGTGTCGGAGGAGTATTCTCAAGAAATTCTTGGATTCTCGAGTGGCAATCCCACTCGGTTGATCCCATTGTCGCTCTCTTCCCTTCCCTCACTCCATTTGAGGGAAGTGACTTTATTTTGGAAGAGATTGAAGCATACTTGGCTAGTGATTCTGCTCCATGGGAAATTGATCACGCTCCCATCGACATTGAGGAGATATTCTTCTCATCGAGAAGATGCTCAATGAAGATCCTTCATCACTCCCTCCTCAAGAACTTCATAAAGAGGAAATCAAAACAATTGAAAATCTAATGATCCTCCCGAGGTCGAACTTAAGGACTTACCACCTCATCTCGAGTATGCATTTTGGAGGGTGACAAGAAATCACCGTCATCATTGCTAAAGACTTGAGTGAGGATGAAAAGCCGCCTCATAAAGGTTTTGAAGTCACACAAGCGAGCCATCGCTTGGAACCTTCCGACATCAAGGGTATTGACCCGAGATTTTGTACACACAAAATTCTCATGGAAGATGACTTCAAACCGGCGGTTCAACACCAAAGAAGGGTGAATCCTAAAATTCATGAGGTTATCAAAGCGAAGTCATAAAACTTCTCGATGCGGATTGATTTACCCTATCTCGGATAGTCCTTGGGTGAGCCCGCTCATTGTGTGCCCAAAAGGTGGCATTACCGTTGTTGAAAATGATGAAAACGAGTTGATTCCTACTCGATTGGTTACGGGATGGCGTGTTTGCATTGACTATCGAAAGTTAAATGAAGCCACCCGTAAAGACCACTTTCCATTACCTTTCATGGACCAAATGCTTGAGAGATTAGCGGGAAATGAATACTATTGTTTTCTCGATGGTTTCTCGGGTTACTTCCAAATACCCATTGACCCACAAGATCAAGAAAAGACCACATTCACATGCCCTTATGGAACATTTGCTTACCGACGCATGCCCTTCGGCTTGTGTAATGCTCCCGGTACGTTCCAAAGGTGTATGATGGCCATTTTCCATGACATGATCGAGAGACTATGGAAGTCTTTATGGATGATTTTTCGGTCTTTGGGATTCTTTTCAAACATGTCTCTCCCATTTGGACAAGATGCTTGAACGTTGTGAAAACACTAATCTTAGTCTAAATTGGGAGAAATGTCACTTTATGGTTAAGGAAGGAATTGTCCTTGGCCATAAGATTTCTAAGAGCGGGATTGAGGTGGACAAAGCTAAAGTCGATGTCATTTCAAAATTACCTCCTCCCACAACCGTCAAAGGAGTTAGAAGTTTCCTTGGTCATGCCGGATTTTATCGTCGTTTCATTCAAGAATTTTCAAAATATCCCGCCTATGACCCGACTTCTGAAAAGACACTCCTTTCGCCTTCTCTAGTGAGTGCATTGAAGCTTTTCAAACTCTTAAGAAGAAGCTCATCAAGCACCAATTCTAGTTGCCCCGATTGGGAATTACCATTTGAGTGATGAGCGACGCAAGTGATTTCGCCATAGGTGCCGTTTTGGGGCAACGAAAGTCAAAACGTTTCCGCCTATACATTATGCTAGCAAAACTTTGACCAAGCTCAAGCACATTACACTACAACGGAGAAAGAATTACTAGCCGTGGTGTATGCTTTCGAGAAGTTTCGCCATACCGATCTTGTCCAAAAGCATAGTGTATACGGATCACTCGACCCTCAAATATCTTTTGCTAAGCAAGATGCTAAGCGAGGTTGCTCGATGGGTTCTCCTCCTACAAGAATTTGATATCATTATCCGTGATAAAAAGGAGCGGAGAACCTAGCGGCCGATCATATCTCTCGTCTTGAAAATCCACATCAAGGTGTGCTCGAGAAAAGGAAATAAATGAAACGCTTCCTCTCGAGACTCTTAATGTGTTATCTCATCATGAAAATTCGAGTACCCATAGTTTGCCGACTTTGCAAACTATCATGCGGTAACTTTGTTGTGAAAGGGATGTCGTCCCAACAAAAGAACAAATTTTTCAAAGATGTTAAGCATTACTCGGGACGACCCTATTTGTTTAAGGTTTGTGCGGATCAAGTCATCCGACGGTGTGTTCACGCCAAGAAGTCGATGAAATTCTCAAGGCTTGTCATAATGGACCCACGGGGACATCATGGCCCTAACTACACCGCCAAGAAGGTGTTTGACTCCGGTTTCTATTGGCCCACGATTTACAAAGATGCCCATGACCTCGTCAAATCTTGCGACTCTTGCCAACGTCATAGCAACATCTCAAAAGAGATGAAATGCCTCAAATGCCATTCAAGTGTGCGAGATCTTTGACGATGGGCATTGACTTTATGGGTCCGTTCCGCCTCTTCTCGAGGAACAAGTATATACTCGTGGCGGTTGATTACTTGTCTAAATGGGTGGAAGCGAAAGCGCCCCACCAACGACGCCCGAGTAGTTGTAAAATTCTTGAAGTCTCTCTTTACCTGCTTGAACTCCCGTGCCATAATTAGTGATCGCGGCACGCACTTTGCAACGACCAATTCGCAAAGTCATGCTTAAATCACGGTGTCACTCACCGCCTTTCTACCGCATATCACCCACAAACTAGTAGGCAAGTGGAAGTTTCAATCGTGGTTTGAAAAGAATCTTGGAGAGGACCGTAGGTGAAAACCGTGCCTCTTGGTCGGACAAACTTGAAGATGCACTTTGGGCCTTCCGTATCACACAAAACACCCATCGGTGTACTCCTTACAAGCTTGTGTATGGAAAGGCGTGTCATCTCCCGATCGAGCTCGAGCACAAAGCCTATTGGGCCTTGAAGCATGTAAATTATGACCTTAAGTCGGGTGATCACCGGAAAGTTCAACTCAATGAATTAAATGAACTCCGTGATCAAGCCTACGAGAACTCGTTGATTTACAAGGAAAAGACAAAGAAGATCCATGACTCAAAGATTAAGAACCGCGTTTTCAACGTTGGTGACCGAGTCCTTCTTTTCAATTTTAGATTGAAAATCTTCTCGGGGAAACTTAAGACCCGTTGGACCGGTCCATTCACCATTGCCAAAGTTTTTCCATATGGCACCGTCGAGTTATCTCAAACCGACGGACCAAACTTCAAGGTGAATGGACATAGGTTAAAGCATTATTTTGGAGGGGACATACCATCCATGGTTGTCCCGGATCTACAAACCTTCCCCATGAACAAATGAATGCGGGGATCGAGTCAAGCTAGCGAATCGGGAATCAAAAAAAGTAGCACTCTATATGGGTTTTCACCCATATTTCGATTTCTTTCTATTTTCTACCACCCTAGTGTGGGGAGTTGCCCCACTGTTGTATATAAGTTTTCTTTAAAAAAAAAAAAAAAAAAAAAAAATCAAATAATGGCCGTAGTATTTCTCTTTACGTTCTCGCCTTCGCATAACAGCCGGTACTTTGAATATTGAGGGCAATATTCATTTCTAGTGTGGGGAGAATTCTCACTAATTTTATCATATGTATTACCATCTTATTCCCCATTTTGGCCAAAGTTTTTTGGAGTAAGTGTTTTGCACTTACTCGATTCTGATTATCATCCGCCATGTCTAATAAACAAAATGATTGGCTAATCCAGAGCAAACGGCTCTTGGTAAAGATTTATCAAATCCGTTGACGGCTTGCAATTTGCCCAAAATTGTATGGTGTTCATTTCACCATATCTTTAATTAGTGAAGAGTTGGCTAGCCCAAGTTTATGGCTTGTGGTAAAGGCGATTGAAAACCATAATTGGTAATCACCACCAAAGATATTTTATCTAAGAGTTGGCTAGTCCGAAGCAAACGGCTCGTAAAGACAAATCAAAACCGTTGAAAGTCGGTGGTTTGCTCAAAATCATTTGGTTATCATTGTACCAAGGTTCTTACTTGAACTAAAACAATTGGCTACTCCGAGTAATGGCTTTTGGTAAAGAGATTCAAATCCATTAAGTTTTCTCAAAAGATTGCTAGGGACTAGCAATAGTTTAGTGTGGGGATTGATGAGTGTGTAAATACTCATCATTTTGTTCCTTCTACACCGCAAAAACAAAAAACACTCGAAAAGTCTCAAAAGATGAAAAAATATTTAGATCAGATTTTATGCATAAATTGTCAAATCTAGTCCCCGGTTATTCAAAACAAGTTATTTTTTCATAAAAGGCCCTCGTGGATTTTCAAGTTGTCAAAATTAGCCTTATAAAATTCAATTTTGCAAAATGGCAACTTTAGTCCTCGAAATTTCAAAGATTGATGAAATTACCCCAGACATTTTTAATTTGAAAATTATCATTTTGGTCCTTGGGAAAATTAAACTTGTCAAAATAGGTCCTTTTGATAAATTTTGGAAAAGTGCGTTTGGTCCTCTAGTTTGGATGAATTACAAATGTGGTCCTTGTATTAATACTACAAACCAAACCACCCAATGTTTAACCCAAACCCAATAACAACCCACGACCCATATTTAAAAACCCAAACCCGACCTCCCTTTTTCCTCCACCTTCCCTTTCCTCGCTTTCTTCAACCCGAACTCACACCAAGCTATTATCCGAATCCTTCACCCAAAACACTCAACCCTAATCCCTATTAACCGCTACCCCAAATCCCAAACCCACTATCCTTTTTCCCATCGCCACCATGGCAATCCAAGTCTAAAAGCACCAATAGATGGCTCGGTTTGTTCCCATCTATACCTACTTATTGGATGGCCAGGATTAATGGAAAAAAGCACAAATTTGGTTTTGCTCGGTTGCACTCACACAAGAAACACATCAAGCACTCAAGAAAGGAGTTGAAGACCTAGACATAGTAGTATAAATAGAAGCTCTTGTAAGCCTTGAGAGGCACCTAGGATTTTAGAGTAGTTTTAATATTTAGTTTCTGTTTTTAAAATTGTAATTCATTTTTTTTAATGAAAAAAAGTTTTTTACTTTACTGTCTTATTTTTGCTTATTTAGCAAATAAGCACTTTAGTGCTTATTTGCTGATTACCCTTTATTATCAGTTGTAAAAGTCCTATCTTGTCGCAAGATAGATTTCACAAGTAAAATACCAAGTTTGTTTCTAAAAAGTCGGTTTTCAAGTTTAACACCCCATCCAGGGTGTTTGCTTATTGAGGTGTAGATCTGCTTTTACCGCTTTGACTCTTAAAGTCAAACACATTTTAAGGTCTTAGTTAGTTTTAAAAGATGTCAATAGGTTTCATCAAGTTTTGAACAAGTTTGGTTGAAAAGGAAAAGAAAAAATTGTATTTGTCAAACAAAATCGCAATAAAGAATGTCATTGCGACCCATTTCCATAGCTTATTTGTCATCAAAAATGTGTCAAAACAGTTTTTATTACATCTTTACATACCCATCTCAATCCTGCTTTAACTTATTTGCACCTAGAATCCCTTTAGCTTAGCTTAATTTGCACTCAAAATTTGTCCCATGACCATTTTTGGTTTCTGTCTCAGCCACTGCAGCCCCCTTCTCAGCTTATTTGTGCTTATTAGTGATTCTAGTTAGCTTATCTTAGGTATTTTTAGAACTTATTAGTCCCTTACATTAGGATAGCTTATCTTTAGCTTGTATCCAGCTTGATCCCTTCACCCAAAACACTCAACCCTAATCCCCTCTATTAACCACTTACCCCCAAATCCCAAACCCACTATCCCTTTTTCCCACTGCCACCATGGCAATCCAAGTCTAAAAGCACCAATAGATGGCTCAGATTTGTTCCCATCTATACCTACTTATTGGATGGCCAGGATTGATGGAAAGAAAGCACAAATTTGGTTTTTGCTCAGTTGCACTCACACAAGAAACACATCAGAAGCACACAAGAAAGGAGTTGAAGACCTAGACATAGTAGTATAAATAGAAGCTCTTGTAAGCCTTGAGAGGCACCTAGGATTTTAGAGTAGTTTTAATATTTAGTTTCTGTTTTTAAAATTGTAATTCGTTTTTTTTAATGAATTTTTTTTTTTTTACTTTACTGTCTTATTTTTGCTTATTTAGCAAATAAGCACTTTAGTGCTTATTTGCTGATTACCCTTTATTATCAGTTGTAAAAGTTCTATTTTAAGCTGCAAGATAGATTTCACAAGTAAAATACCAAGTTTGTTTCTAAAAAGTCAGTTTTCAAAGTTTAATACCCCATCCAGGGGTGTTTGGCTCAAGCTTATTTGAGGTGTAGATCTGCTTTTTACCCGTTTTGACTCTTAAAGTCAAACACATTTTAAGGTCTTAGTTAGTTTTTAAAAGATGTCAATAGGTTTCATCAAGTTTTGAACAAGTTTGGTTGAAAAGGAAAAGAAAAAATTTTATTTCACAAACAAAATCGCAATAAAGAATGCTATGTTTATTTCCATAGCTTATTTGTCATCAAAATGTGTCAAAACAGCTTTTTATTACATCTTTACATACCCATCTCAATCTTGCTTTAACTTATTTGCACCTAGAATCCTTTAGCTTAGCTTAATTTGCACTCAAAATCGTCCCATGACCATTTTTGGTTTCTCTCGACCACCGCATTTCTTCTCGACTTATTTGTGCTTATTAGTGATTCTAGTTAGCTTATCTTAGGTATTTTTAGAACTTATTAGTCCCTTACATTAGGATAGCTTATCTTTAGCTTGTATCCAGCTTATTAGAGTCTCCTTAGAATAGATTTTGATCCCTTTATGCTTTGTTCCCTTTTAGCTTAGGATTTCCCTTAAACATCCCAACTGCTTATCTGCCCCCCCTTTACTTGGTTGATTTACAGTTTCTAGCTTATTTGGATTCATTTATTTACATGTTAGCTTAATTTCCCAACTTAAAGTGCTTATTCATTGCTTTTTTGTATCATACAAGCTGCTAAAGGGGTGTTTGTTTTGCTTTTTGTCCCCATCGTTGGAATAAGCAATCATAATCGCTTATTCTAAAATTTTCACACAAAAATTTTACAAAATCTCCTTAATTTGATCTCACAAAGTAGTTGCAAAGAAAATTTGAAAAAAAATATTTTGCAAAAGGGAGAGGGTGGGTCTAACTCGAGACCTCTCCCTTATGTTGGGATGATAGTGTGTACCGGATACCAAAGCGCCTTGGGTCTTTTCTTGTCACACTTTACAACTTCAAATCTCTTATATACATTTTTCTGTTTTAGCATTAATAGCTTATTTGGCTTTTTAGTTGCTTATTTCAAAAGCAAGTACTCTTTTTCATTTTTCTTAAGATCGCTTAGGCTTAAAGTATTTTCTGTGAAATTCTCGATTTTTCTAAATTAATTTAGTATTTTTATAATTTAATTAGATTAAAATAATTTTAATTCGTAGTAATTAATTTAAAAGTCAAAAATATCCGGATTATTCCAAAAATTGTTTTTATTCAAATAGATCGAGGAAAATTAATTTCTCACCCGTAGCCCTTAAATTGCAAAATTTTTACGTTTATGGCTCGGATTTTGGTATGTCTAAAACACATACCTTTTCTTTATCAAAATAGACCCAAAATAACCAAGAAAGAGCCGTTTATTGCTAATATTTGTGGTTTTCTTGAGTTTGTGCTTGTGCAGTATGGATATGTAAAACACGCAAAAGGAGCCAAATCGACGAAACCGAGCACGAGAGATCAAGAGAGCTTAAGTCGAGCCGGAAGGTCGAATTATGCATTTATGAAGATTTCTAATCTCTGAGGATGATTTGTGAAGATTTGATCAAAGTTTGAAGAAATTTCAGAAACAGTCTCTCAAGTTTCAGTATTTGTCAGAAATGACCCCTGAAGATTCAGAAATTTGCAAATTAGCCTTGGTCTATTTGAAGAATAGCAAATTCAGTCCTTTGAAGAGAATGGCAGAATTACATGTTTGGTCCCTTGAAAATCCCAAAATGCAACTTTGGTCCTTTGAAGTCTACTTATATTTCTTATATGTGTCCAAGTCCAATCCTAATATATATCCTTGGTCCAACTCAAAACAGTATCCGGCCCAAACCCAATATCAACCCAACAACCCGGCCACCTATCAACCCACTACCCGGTATATTATTAAACCAACCCGATCACACCCTTGACCCGACCTTATACCCAAGTCCAAGTAACTAATACCCGGTCAAGAATTCAAGATATTATAATTAAAACCAAACGCGCCTAAACCTTAAACCTCTCCTTCCCCTTCCTCCCACACCCAAACACCACCATTTCTTCCCATCACCCAAACACCTCACTTAGTACTAGAATCTATTCAAGAGATTATCCGCCTCTGACTTGTCAATTATGTATGCCACGTGGACAAATGGAACCCTTTGATTGGCCGTGACACATCACAAGTGCAAATGGAGGACTCTGATTGGATATGGTGACCAAGGGATGAATGAGTGGCTCTCAATAACCTTCTAGCATCTTCTGAAAGGAATCCAAGCAAGGCCTCTCATCAGCTATAAAATGACCTCTTAGCTCACATTTGTATTTGTCCAATTTCTCACAGTTTTTAGAGATTTTGTTACCATTTAGTTTCTTTTAATTACTGTTTTCTTAGATAAATCGTTTTAAATTCAGTTTGTAATCTTGTTTTCAAGCTTTGTAAAACTCCTTCTCTGTAATAAAATTGCATTTTCAATTTAAATTGTTAGTTATTTTGTTTTCATAAGCATTCTTGCTTAAGTCGCTCTTTAGTCTATTTTAAGCTCACATAAGCTCAGTAAAGCTTATGTGAGCCTGTCATTGATTCTATTAGCTCTAATTTCTAGTTTTCTTCAAAAGTTAAAAAACAGTCAATCTAAAAAGTCAAAGCAGGAATGGTTTTGTTTGCTGGATTAGATCAAAATTGGGTTTAATTTGAGCTTGAATTGGATTGGTAATGGGTAATTAGATAGGTTAGATGGTTCTCAGTTGTGATATTGGTGGCTGGACTTAATGTAAGTTTGCTTCTGTTTGATTCCTTTATCAGATATTAGGTTGGTTTAGATTGTGTAGATCTCTGCTCATTTAGTTGTTTTAATCTCAGTTTATCATATTATTTGTCTTGAGTAGCTTAATAACAATGTTGCTTATGATCTGTTCTTGTTTGTATTGTTCCTGATTCTGCATAATTAGATCATATCTGTTTGTGTGTTACATTGCTGTCTTATTCATTTCTTATAGATAAAATCTGATAATCTGAACATGTATTGATGCTTGTTATGGTTTAGGTTTGGGTTTTGATTGATATCACTTGCAATACTGCCCTTATGGTGTTTGGTTTAAGGATTTAAACTGCTTTAGAGGTCAAAACAGTGGATTAGATCAGTAGTTTAAGGCTTGGTATAGCTCATTGGGTGCATATCTGTCCTTATTTTGTTTCAGTTTCTCGTGAAAGTCAAAATAGTTTGAATCTGTTCTTATTCTCATTACTGTTGGAAATTAGCTACTGTCATCATACATATAGGTTTAGAAGTTGTAAAACTAGCTTGTTTAAGTTTCATTTCATCATTGTTCATCATTCTCAGTCTTAAAATTGTATTCAAATCTCAATATAGTCAACTTTGTATCTGTTTTTTAAAAGTCAAAACACCAGTTTTGAACAAGTTTTTGCTGAACTTGCAGCAGTTGTGCAAGGTTCATTAGAGCTTGTTAGGGTCTGCTTTTTGGTCCAATTGCAGTCTTCTAGGTGGTCTTCAAGACCACATTCATGGTTTTTGTTGTAGCTTATTGATTAAGCAGTTACAGTAGCTCAAACAGTAGGGTCCTTATTCACTGTTTGCTTATTTGTTCTAATATCAGTTTTCTTAAATCTTAGGTATTATGCTCATTAGTGGTTAGGAGTAGCTTTAAACAGTTGCCTTAGAGTAGTTATAGGATAATTTAGGCCCTGTATCAGTTTGGTGCATATTAGTGCTTATTTGCTTATTTTAAAAGTGCTTATCTCATATCAGTTACACTGCAGCCCTTGTTTCTTCCACACAAGCACCTCATTTTATATTTTTATTAGCTTTAGAATAAGATTTTAGGATTTCCCTGAATTTTTTATAATTTTTAGACACTGTTCACTATTTTTCTTTATTAAATTCAGATTTTAATCACTTTTTAATAGGTTTAATTGCAATTAATTGAGAAAAAGTTCCAAAAAATAATTTTTCAATTTTAATAGTTTAAGATAAATATAAAAAGCATAAAAAAGATTTTTCCCTATTTTTCTCCTTTTATTTGGTATTTTTCATAATTTAAATTAGATTTAAATAGTATTAAATTCATAGAAAATAGGAAATTAATCAGAAAATTATAAAAATAGTTTTGAAAAGTCTTTTATGATATTTTATATTTTTATAAAGTTATTCCATATTTTTTTCCCCTTTGTTTCTATAATTTTTAGATAATTAGTTTTATCTTAAAAGGTAAAAATTAGTTTTTAATTCTAAATAAATCAAGAAAATTCCTAAAAAATAGTTTTAATTCATATTTAGTTTTCACATATCATTTTTAGAATAAAAGTAGTTTTGGATTATTTTTAGGAGTTTGATTAGACGTATTTGCTTTTTATTCGCGTTTCGTTTAATTCCGTTTTTGCGTTTTAGTGTAGATTTGCGTAGTTTGCCATAGTTCTTAGGATTTCCCGTAGATTAGATGTTCCTTATGCTTTCCTTATCCCGTAGTTTAGATAATATCATTTTATGCCCCTTATCTTATTCGAATCCCGATTATTGAGACGTGAGTTGGAAATTCCATTCAACCCTCGTTCGGAACGATCTCGGTGCTCAAACCTAACACGTTTGAGTTACCCACATACTACATAACTTCTTATTATTGATTTTTAATCGAATCAGGTTGTTTGCCGTTTTTTACGTTTTCACGTTTTAGCACCCTAGGACTTAGTGTAGCTTCGTTTTATCATTCCTTAGGCTTAGTGATAGTTTATTTGTAGTTTATTAGGGTTCCCTTGCCTTATTTACTTTCCCGTTAATTAATTTGTAGAATACGTAATTCAAATCAACAAATCATTTAAAAACCAATTCAAGTTCAAATCACAAAACTCAACGAATCCTTCTATTTCACACCTCGTTGGGACACGACCCGGGAAATCACTTTTCCGGTATCACTTTTATCACACCCGTTAGATTTGATACGTTAATCTTTTTCCTAAAGGGTTAATTTGTCGAGTTCTACGGTTATTTTGATATACGTTGATATTGTGTTTTTCACCACTCACTTTACCACGAATCAGTACACCAAAAGCACGTTACACATCTTTTCTTGCTGCTTTGTGCATCGTCTTATACAATATTTGTTTGTGATCATTCGTCCCTGGATTTTAATGGACTTCATAATAACCGACCATTCCGGATATATCCCATCGGCAAGATAATATCTGCGTTTATAAGGCACGCCGTTAGCAACGAATTCCACATCCGTGCTCTCCCGCTTTGAAATCATTGAAAGAGGCGATGCACATAAAACATATCGTCGTTATTCATCCCGGTGACACCAAAGAACGATGCCAAATTCATAAATCTTGGGACGCGATCGCCTAATAAAATGAAAGGACTTTGCCCATGATCACCCCTACAAAATTGAGCTTTTAAAGCATGCGGGCAATTCTCCCACGGCCAATCTGCAGGTAATCGATGCTTCCTATCATCCCAGAAACCCATGACTTTGGTAGTGATGAGCATAGAGTTTGTCAATGTCACTAACCGTCGGCTTCAAATACTCTGCACCATATAACTCCATTATGACCTCACAAAATGAAACTGGCATGCATCCTGGCTCCCGAGACTCTTTTTTGAAGACACTCACGAATTGTTGACGCACCCATTTGCACGTATTCGTCTAGAGCATCAACATTGACCCCGTATGCCAATTGACGGATTGACGAAGTACACTTTATCAATGGAGTCATACCAAGTACGCCTGTATAATTTGGAGTTTGTTGGAAATAAGGTGAATGATCGCTATATCTCGGACAATTCGTGTGAATAGTCGTCGGCTCATACGGAAACGATCATGGAATGTCAGATCGCCGTATCTTGGGGTCTCACCAAGTAAGCATCCACTAAACGGTTATGAGCACCCACACGATCCCTACTAACTTGGGTTCGTGAGAGTTTTTGTGACGCTTGAAAAGCCTCCCAGCACTCTTCCGCAAACATCATAAACTCGGTACTAACTTTATTTTCATCATCCGATGACGAATCGGCAATGAATAGCTCGTAAGAATTAAAACTCATAGTGTGTAAAGAATATAGAGAATGTGTGAAATGAGATTTGTGAGTTTAGTGTGTAAATATGTTGTGTATTTATAGGGTAGTTTAGTAGGGGTTTTTTTTAAGCCTAAAACATTTTAAATAACATTTTTAAACGGTAATATGCAACGGATACAAAGAAATGATTCGATCTTCAGGACGATTGAATGCAGCATAAACATGAGGCGATCGACATGCCACACAGCAAGTCGATCGACTTGCACTCGATCGCCAGCCTCCCTCGATCGACAAACGATTCGCATATTCAGGTATAGATGAATGTATGCTCGTTTTGAACATTAACTTTCAAAAATAAGTTTTGAACATTAAAATTCAACGGTACATAAATAAAACCAAACTTCACTCTCATTTTAACTTTTACTTGTAGATTCTCAACTCCATACAAATAATGTTTAAATCAACCTTGAAACTATCTTTCACCATCACATATCGGGCAAACAAGGCATTTTAATTGGGAATGCGCACATCGACCTTAAAACTAGTAGATCTTTGAGCATCACAAATTGGGCAGACCTTAACTTTGTGATAACATCCCATACAAACACATAAATGGCGGCATGGGAAAAACACTGAGTTAGCCATCCGACTCTCACATTTTCTGCACATGATACCAGCATTTCTGGTGTTAATGTCATAACTGCTTCCCACTTCTTCCTTACCACCACCCACAGAGTCTTTGGCTTCTTGCAATGCCAACCTCCGCTGTAGTTTTTCCTCCAATTTAGCTGTCTTATCAACATAGCGATGGTACAGTTTTCTGATTCGTTTCAATTCCGCTTCTACTGCCTCTGTCTTATTCACTTCATCTTCAAGTTTTTTGTGGCACACGTCAACCACAGTGACTTCAAACTGTTCCAACTGCATGAACATGAAAATCACGTAAAAACATTAAATTAGCACAAAATAATATTAATGGCTGTTTATTTTTTTAAAAAACTTTTAAATGAAATATTCCAAACACGAATAAGATACGCAATCCAATACTCATTTCAAAATTGTTTATCTTTTAGTTTCCTGCATATTGATGACTGTTAATTTTCAAAACAAATATAGTACTAAAACTTTAAGATAAGCAATGGTAAACATTCTTTTAAATACCATATCAGAGTAAAGATCATCATCATTTGGCTGTGATGCACTTGCGACATGTGTTCCTGGTTGAGCAAGCGATAGGTCGTCACCAATACTAGTTTCAATCTTCCTCTTGCAGGCCCTCCTGATCATCCTCTTGCAAATCCTCCTGATCGGCCCCATTTTTTTTTTACAATCAAGACGAATTTACTACTGTTATTCTGTTGGATGGGTGTATTCCATCAATATGGTTTACTTTATATACAAAACAATATTCAATTTTTATTTTTTGAAAAAAAACATATGCATAATCATCTTATTAATCAGATTATATGCAAAGAGGTTTTGTGGGGGGTAATAATGTAATTTTTACCTTTTCCAGCAATAAAATTATTATTTACGTATGAAAAAGATTTTTAGATATTTATTTCTGAGCATATATAGAAAAACTATAAGTTTTTGCTTTATAATTCAAACGGTTAGTTTTGTATTAAATGAAATTTAACATTGATTATGTCTTTATATGTAAAACATACAATAAATATATATGAACATTCTAACATGTAATAATAAATTTTTGTGACGTATATTGTGGTGTTCACATCTAAAATAGTATAGGTGTAAACGAATAACAATAATAGTAATACTTAAAAAGAAGATCAAATTCTATGACTAAATGAATGTATCAAAGTCAAAGTACAAAAAGCAAAGTAATTATGATTATTAAATAAATAGTTTGGCTGATTTTAAATATTGTACTAAAGTATTTTAAGTTTTTTAGAATAGACTTTGAGATAAACACCTTACAAATTAATTTTAAAATAACTGTGTGTATGGTTGGGTCAAATTTATTGATTCTGAATTTCAAAATTAAAATTATATCTTTAGTTTCAAAACAAATTATATGTGATTGTAGAAACTAAACTACACATGCTACAAGTATAGTAAACGTTAATGTTAAGTTTATTATCGTTTCCATAGTAGAATACAAAAATGGCAAAGTCGTAGTTGGACTTTAGAAGTCAAAGAAGTTTCATCTTCAGTTTAGTATGCTAGTTTTCTGCAGTTGAATACAAAATGACTAGTAATGATAAGAACACATGCTGAAACTTGTTTTCACTTATCAACTATAGCTCATAGGGTGGCATTTTATCAATAAAACGACATCTGAATCCGTACATTATCATTATGGATGATAAAGCATGATGCTAAGGCAAACAGCATTCATATATGGTTTTTGGAAAAAAATCGTACGGACGTATTATATTATGTAATTTCATATTGTTGGTGGCATCGTACTCGAAGTTAATTAAAGTTGCTTGTAATACCTTCACTCAGTTATAACTAAAAAACTTTCGTTACATAAATGCCGCTTTGAATATCTCCATTCCTGTTTTAGTAATGTAACGTTAATGCCTACTTATCTAGTTATCTGTCAAATGTGGCTACCATTATGACTCTAAAAAATTTCTGATTGTTATGTCTTTTTTCTTTGCGACTAGCTACAATACGTTTCATCATCCATGAGATGTATAGGATTGCTTGGTGCCTCAAACCCCTTAGTAGCACATCACTGTGAAGTTGACTAACAACAGGTCGAAAACGTGAAAGATCAAGGATTGTTGTGCTTCTAGTGTTTCCCTTAACAATTGGGGTTTTAGAGGATAAAATCTTAATTCTCTTTAGTTTAATGTTAAATATGAGATGGTAATCATATTTATATAATCCATCAAGCTTCGTCCGCCGCCACACACCAACCAAACTGACCTAGTTTTAATGCGCCGCTTTTTGGATCATCCGGTAGAAAATCAATATTATCTTTAGTTTCGTATCTTTGTAGATTCGTATTCATGAAAGTTAAGGACTTGTTACACTTAATCATATTTAGCGTTACAAATTCACTTAATCATATTAACCTACATCTCTTTTTTTGATTATCAACAATTGAAACAGCAGATTTAAATGATTATATGTCGTGTTCTTCAAGATTCAACAGCAAAATCTTGTTAAATTATCCACCGCCGTCACTAGCCACGTGGAGTAGATCTGCTAGTTCTGTAAAAACCGTTATGGGTCTGTCTCTGATTTGTTTATGTGCATTTATTTCTTAGTTGCGCTCCAATATACCTATGATAAAGTGCTTATTTACTTGATAATAACCCTTTAAACCATACTGATTTAAGCTTATAAGTTGTGAACCATTTATTCTTCTTTATATATCATTCTTTCTATATCAATAACTTGCAGTAGAAAAACAAATAACAGTCTGATAAAAATCGTAAAATCTCATTTTCAGAAAGGTTTCAAAGAATAAAAGGTGCATGCTTTTTGAGGACTGTTTTAAGAAAATAAATCTTATTGCGTAACATCCTGCAGGTTATTAATTGAAGACTAATAAAAGAAAACATAATTTTATAGCAGTCACATATCTTGAATTGTTTTGTATTATAAAAACCACAAGACATTCTAACAAAATAAGATTAAATTGATATAGATCTCAAAGATCCAAATGACAAAGAGGTAGCAGAATGCCAGCCTCTCAAATCAAACACTCTAGTCACTTAATTCAGATACAGAATTGAAACAACTGAAAAGGAAACTTGAACTAAAAAACAGACCTCATACAACAAACCCATGATACAACCATCTAAGATGATTAGACTTCACACTTGGTCCCAAGTCTTTGCTTAGAACTTCCAATCAATTTTAAAACTTGTAACCTTGTGTGCATCACAAAGCAGACAAGCCATAACTTTATCATCACAGTCCTGGCACACACAGACATGTCGACATGGGAGCCACAAGATATTTGCTGTTTGATTGTGACAATGGCCACACATAGCATCAAGCTCTATAACCTGATTACTAGTGCTGGACTGTCCCTCACCATCAGCACTAGTTCTCGCCATCCTCTGCTCGAGCATGGTCTTCAGCTTGCCTGCTTGGAAACAATAGTACTCATACAGTTCCTTGAACCGTTGCATCTGAGCTTCAACTTCCTTTCTTTTCTGTACCTCCATAACAAGAGTGTTATGATACACATCCACCACGTTTCGTGACTGGTCCACCTGCATGCACATGCAAACGATGTTAAACACTATAAATTTGAAAATATAAATTCAATCAAATAGAATCAAAACCTAGAAAGGTAACTTACCATCTGCGAGTAAAGCTCGTCAAAGTTTGGTTCTGGTGTTTCAATGTTAGGCACTACTGGTGGAGTGGGATCATTAGCAATAGCATCCATCATGTTCTTGAATGCCTTCCTGATCGACGGCATTTTGTTAAACCCTGATCAAGGAAATCGAGATACCTTGGACTAACAACTAAGTAATGTTGTTATGTTAAATCGATACATCTAGCAAGGTTTATATGCACAATGCACAGGAGCATGCATTCAATTAAAATTCATTACAAAGGAATAATATATGGTAATATCATCATTACGCATATTATCTTGTATATTCTATACTACGAACATAAATGTTTTACTATAGTTTTATGATGTATTTTTCTTAGTAAATGGTGGTGTGAGGGGTAATATTGTAGTTTTACTAGTTTGGGTAGTGACTTATGACCGTTGTCAAAAGATATTTAGGTTAGGTTTTCTTTTCACTCATTTACATGGTATATTCTCATAAAGTCTTTGAAGATATGTTCCTGACTACTAATTAGATTTCTATTTAAGAAAAAAAAATTACAATGACCGGCTCATGTACAGGTAATGTTTTTATTAATTCTCTTATATAATAAGAGAATTTCATAAATTTGAAAAGAAAGTTGTTAATTGCAATTTGATAAATGGAAGTGCACCATGCATTTTGCTTATGTCGCAAATTTGAACATTTTTGTTAGCCAAGTAAATGTCAAAATTGAAACTTAATTTGAACAAAATCATCTAAATTTCATCAAATAAAATAACCAAGTAAAAAAAAACATGTGTCAATTTGGTAAAAAAATTTAAAAAGAGAAGAGGTAATTAATAAAACTTTAGTTGTTAATTTTTAAATAAATCATATGAACTTAAGTATTAGGGTGTTCACGGAACGGTTCATTTCGGGTAGTTGGAAGATAAACACTATCCATCACGGAGCAGGTAATTCATTTTACTACCCGATATCGAACCGTACTAAGCGGATAACTGGACATTCTTGTACATAAAAAGAGCAGTTATCCGCGGTTCGAGTCACGGTTAACCATTTTAGACATTTAATCGAGTTTAACCGTATTGATAATAACATGATCTAGAAACGTAGATTGTCATTTTAAAAAAATTATATAACACTGAATATCTTAAAGTCATTTCAAAGTTACTGATAATAACATGATATATATATACATATACATATATATATATATATATATATATATATATATATATATATATATATATATATATATATATATATATATATATATAAAGACAAATATCTATAAAAAGAATAAAAGATTTCGCTTTATAAAAATTCTCCAAAATTCCAAAAATTTCACAAGATCGGGTATGTTGGTGAATAAAACTTTGTGAAAACTTTTTATATTTTTGAGTTTTGATACGCTTTTTAATGCACAAAACTAATTTTGATGAGCAAAAACTTTGATGCACAAAATTTTCAACTTGTTTTAGTTAGATGCGCAATGTTATTTTGATGAAAAAGTCAAAAGAAGTTGAGTGCAAAACCAATTTTGATGCACAAAAACGATTTAATGCGCAAACGTATTTTTACATAATTTTTTTCGAAAAATATCCAGCTTTTAGAAAAAGTTTTCACAAATTTTTTCATGCACCATCATACCCGATCTTGTGTAATTTTTTAGGAATTTTTCGAGAATTTTTTTAGAAAAAAAAAATATTTTTATCTTTTTACGGATATTTATCTTTTTATTTGATCTTTATCCTATATCTATCTATACATTATATATAAGAGGAGGCATGCCACATAAAATGCCACTTGTCATCCCATAATGCCAAGTCATATTTCCATGTCATCATTATATTTATGTGGCATTTTTTTTATTTTTTTAAATGACATGTGGCATTTTAATTAATATATGTACAATTTTTTTAAATAAATTGTGAATTTCATATTTCCATGTCATCATTATATTTATGTGGCATTTTTTCATTTTTAAATGACATGTGGCATTTTAATTAATATATGTACAAATTTTTTTAAATAAATTGTAAATTTCGCTTTTTTTTTTGTTATTTTGAATTTTAAAATTTTTATTAAAAAGAAGACATTTGTTGGAGTTGAACTTGGGTTATTCATATGTTTTGTAAACAACTTACCACTAGAGTAGATTGTTTTTAATTTATATCTTTCAAATCAATATAAATAAGGAGATTATAAAAAATTCAAATTTTTATTTTAGGTATGTATTTTTGAAGATAACAATTAAAATAAATTATGATATATATTACTTAAAAGATAAATATACCATATATATTTTTAACCTATTTTTTTTGTGTATAAATACACCCTAATATCTTATTCCTAAACATAATTATCCTTAAAACTATAATCGACTTTTGAGTTTAATAGGTGAAGAATATCGACTTTTTTGTTTTACAGGTATTTTTAATCTAAACAAACTCTGTATATTGTAGAATGTTATGACTGTTATGAGGATTGGCATTTTTATAAATATAATGTTATGACTTTTTTTTGTATAAATATAATACGAGATCTGTATGATATGTATAAATATAATGTTATGACTTTTTTTGTTTTACAGGTATTTCTATTTTTTTTGTGTATAAATATAATGTTATGACTTTTTTTGTTTTACAAGTATTTTTAATACGAGATCTATATGATATGTAGAATGTTATGAGGATTGGTTGGTCCTTCAAAGAACAAAGAACTCAGATATTGCTTGTGTGTTGTGTTTTTTTTCATCGATATTTATAGTACCTATTCGTGCGTATGCAACTCAAGGTTAGGCAAGCAAACATGTCATGTACTAGAGGAGTATTGTTTATTATAGTCAAGAATGCTCATATCCAAGATGCTTTACGTGTTAGGTGTTACTAAATTTGAGATTCTCTAATTTCGTGTTAGAGATTCGACACTATCACTTAAATATTCATTTTGGTTTCATTGATACAAAGGTTGGTTTAGTTGCCCTTTGTACGATGGTTCCAGCTTTGTTGCGCGATAAGAATCGGATGTATATATATGTGGAATGTGTTGATGCTAGGAAATGCTCATATGGGCACAACCACCCAAAGTTTGTACTTTAATGCATAAAACCTCCTAACTTTATTTATATCGAACTTAATTGGTTATTGAAGTATTATGTTGTAAAATCAAAGTTATCGAACACGAATTATTTGATTAAAAATTTGAATATTGAGAAAAAGCTTTCTAGATCAACCTAACCCGAGGCCTGAGACCGTATATATAGAGGGTGCTACATACCATTGTTTGAGGTGTTAACTGCTAACCAACCCGCCCGATGTATTTTTCCATCTCCACTGACAATATAATGTAGCAATAGGTAAAAAGGTAACATTTCACTGATACTTAAACAAGAAAGGAAACCTTCAATCGTCGAGATTGAACAAGTCAATTCACTCAAATAAGTTTTTCTTAGTAAAGATAAAAAAAAAAAGAGTTCAAAAGTCAATTTAAAGGTTCAAGAGTTTCTTTAAGGTGTCCGGTTTTAGGGCTTTGACGTAGTTTAGCCGATTCTAAAATACGACTCTTGCAACGATAGAATTCTTCGATAGACTATTTTTTTTTTTTCTTTTATTGTCATTATTTCTGGTTTATCTGATTTAATAAATTCAATTTGAAACACAAACTAAATTTTATCAATGAATCTAAAATATGTCTATTTTGGATTACTCCAAATTGCAACTTGTACATATAATAATATCTCAACAATTAATAATATCTCAACAATTAAGTTCTTTTATTGATTATTCATTGATTATTCATTGGGCTGAAAATTGCATATATATGGAAAATACATTAAATATAGTATATATAATAAATTAAGAAGTCAGAAAGTTATCCAAAAATCTTTAACACGGAATGGATTAGTTTGAACAATTAATTAATTTGAACTAAAAATATTCTATTTGCCCTTCCTGATAAATATAAAATTTTTTCATTATTTATTCTTTTAAAGGTCGATGGGGAAAAGAAGACTCCCCACCCATAGGGACTATTTTATTGGTATAACCAGTGGCATCAAATTTTTCTCACAGTTCTGAGTAACTGTTTCGTGTGTTTTCTTACAGGGTAACATTGCTGAAACCGCCAAGAAGACGCATAATGGCATGCTTATTTCACTGCATCCGGCGCCGCGATTGGAAGCGTTTTAAGTGCTCCCATCGTAAATGCTCCACCGGTAGGGTCTATAAACCTTTTTTTTGCATAGAATACTGAACATAATGCATTTTAAGTGTTCCCATCGTAATTGCTCCACCTGTAGGGTCTATAATTTTATTTATTTATTTGCATAAAGTACTGAATTTAATGCTCGACCATTACATTTTAGTTGTGTTAAAACAGATTATATAGCTAAATTGAGTTTTTTGCTATTAAAAGCGAAGGGCCAAAGCAACCATCTTTCAGAAGAATAAATTTATAATTTTTCGTGATAAATTATTTGATACTAAACGATATGAAGAACCTATGTCACCGGGTTTTATAATGTAACTTTCTTTCGGATAAATCATCGAATCAAGATCAGCAGGACCCAAAATGTCCAAGAAAATGCCTCTTCTGACCCTTTACAAGATGGGAAAATATGAGCTTTCCCACAGGTGCGTAACATTTTTACTTTTTTTTAACCGGCAAGAGAATATATATTAACAAACTAGCAAGAAGCTAGAAGAAGTTACATACATGGGGATAAGGCGTTACAAGGGTTACACTCTATCCACTTATCTTGTGAGTTGAACTTCAGTAATTTTAAATTTGACACATCTCATACGGATCTTATACAGAGTTGTTTTGGCACCGTTAACAATGCAAAGAGCTTTTGGACATGTCCCTCAGCCGCATGAAATCTTATTTTATTCACAAAGAGCAACCAAAGGAGGCCTTCTAATTTCGAATCATTGGTGTTTCCGATACCTCCTTAGGGTATATATAAATTACTCGGTTCTTAAAATTGCAAGTGTTCCATTGATCATTATCTCTTATCATAGTTACAAGATCTTTCAGTTATCGAATGGTATTTATGACGTTAAACAAAATAGTTACAACTATATTATAGAAGTTCAGTTAAACATTATGGAGTAGTTATAGCTTTCTTGATAACGAGTCATTTCTTTGTTGTCTAAGGTATCCATATACATCAGGTATATGGACCCAAGGAACAAGTTGAGGTCTGGAAACCAATAGTCGATGATGTTCATGCAAAAGGTGGAATCTTTTTCTGTCAACTGTGGCACGTCGGAAGGATTTCAAATACGGGTACATATACTTTTTTAATTTGTTCACTTCTTTCATGGTGACTTGCCTATAATACTTTTCCTAAAGTCAAAGCCAAAAGTGCCAATATTCGACAATGTTACATGCCTGAAAATTATTTCCATGTTTAATTGTTTCACATGGGAATGATCTCGTCATTGAATAGGGTTGTTATGTTTGAATTCATTCTCTTCATATATTCAAAAATTTTATTTGTCGAATGATTAAATTAAACGGCAAGCCCCAATATCATCCTCGCACAAAAAGTTACCCACAGCCGTGAGATTGATATCTCACATCTTTCACCTCCAAGGAAGTTAACTACGAGGAGATTCCACTTGTCGTTAATGATTTTAGACTTGTCGCAAGAAATGCTATTGAAGTCGGTAAGAATTCGAAGATTATGTATAACTTTTCGTGAAAAAGAACAAGATTATAATTGTTATTTTCTAATAAAAGAATGAGATTATAATTACTCTCAAAATATAAATTTAGGTTTTGATGGAGTGGAGATCCATGGTGCCCATGGTTATCTAATTGACCGCTTTATGAAAGATGAAATAAACGACGTGACGATCAAGATGGTGGTTCTCTAGAAAACCGCTGTCGATTCGCTCTAGAAATAGTTGATGTCGTTGTAAATGAAATAGGAGCAGATGAGTTGGCATCGATTATCTCCTCACATAAACTATACGCAACAAGTGACTCAAATCCAGAAGCTTTAGCTCTTTACATGGCAGAATCCTTGAGTGCCTATAATATTCTTTATTGCCATGTGGTTGAACGAAGTATGATATCTTTTGGCGAAAAAATCCAATCCCCTTAGAGTCTCTTGCCAATGAGAAAAGCATTCAAAGGGACTTATTTATGTTGGATGGTATGATATGGAGGAAGGTTTCTGAATATAAGCGTTTAATGATGAAACTCAGTGGCTATGACAGTTTCTTTGGCTATCACAGTTTCCTTAAAAGTAGAAAAATATAGTTATGTATACGACACGCTTTATAAGTACGCTATCGACGGTGGAAGATGCTATATAAATTCAAGAGCTTCATTATACTAATTGTTTACACTTTGTTTCGTATTTTTGGAATAGGTATTGATGGGAACCTTTAGAAAATGATCAGAATCGATGGTAAGTCCAAGTGTAGCTATATTTGCAATTTAATACTTACAAACACAATATAACTACTTCTTGCTAACCAATTTGCTTTGGACTATATTTGATATACTTAAATATATCAAAGGGTATTTTTACGAGGTGTTATTCGATGTTTTGTATACTTTGGAATATGGTTCAAGAAGATATCAACGGCATCATGTTGTATGGGTTGCTAATAGGGACACACCACCATCGATAAATCGTGCACGCCAAAGTTAAAAAGATGGAAACCCGGTGATTCTAAGTGGTGCCGTTAATGTGATATGGTCATCGAATTCAAATGTTAGTTTGAGTAGTAGTGATCCGGTGTCCACAAACAAACATGATAACCACTAAACCAACTCATTTTTTGGATTATATCTTGCAACCCAAAATATATAAATGCAACCAATTACGTATTGATATGAGATAAGTATGAGAATCCTTAGATAGCCCTAATTAAACATATAAACATACGGAAAAAAATATTGTTCATTCATCTATCGCTTGCCCATTCTCCATTATATTCAATTCATTCGACCATAAAGAGTCAAATGCGAATGAAGCAATAGATAAGCATATTACATAATTAAATAAAGATGAACTTAAAATTACCTATGTCCATCACAAGTAGGGCAGAGACATTTGTTAATGAACACAGGATCATACAATGGAGACCACTTAATCGTAGAGTCGCCTTTGCATAATTTACACATGTAAAAACCTTTATTCTCTCTTTTACTTACATTCATCCTCTAAAACTTTGTCATCTCCAACCATGTACTCCAAATCTATACTTTAGACCTCTTTACACTATATTGATTTTTTTTTGCCCAATCACTAAATTTATTTACATTAGTTTATGTATATAATACATTATTATATGTTTGGAGGATGAATAGCGATCCTCCATATATGGAGGATTTTGCGCAATGCTCCAAAATTGGGCCATGGTTGGAGATGAGTTTGATGCTCCATTTTTCAAATATGGAAAAAAATGTTGGTTTGCATACTATAGTTGGAGATGGCTTTAGGGGTGTTTGGATTTGCGGTGGGGACCGATTATCCAATTATTATGATTTTGTGACTTGAATTGTAATAATCGCTTTTGAATATCCCGCTCGACTATCTAGATTTCATGTGTAAGATCATCATTTTTGGCTAATCATATTTCATATCAGCTGCGGAAAAACTAATTACATAAGCATAAACTCATGTTACCTTTTTTAATACAATAAACTGATGTTACCCAGAGTGTCATGGTGCAGGATTTTTGAGGAAATCGGGTGCGATGGTGAGGACGAATGCAGCCAGGAAGGACCAAACATAGGTTGTTTTCCATTATACCATTAATACCTATCAAGTTAATTTTAATACCTATCAAGTTAATTTTCAAATACTATGTTGTATTAAGATCCGTGCAGTGAGCAAAAGGCATCTTCAATGGGAAGCCAACAGTTTTTCCTTGCAATAATATCCTATTAATACATATCGAGTTAATTTTAATGACAAGATACAACATGAATTTATAGATTATTTTGGGTTTGACATTAGTTTTATTTCTCGTGGTGTACAAAACTTATACACCAATTGTTGCGTAAGAAATTTCCCTTTCAAGAGTAGTGGCTCCATCTCAAATATCAATTCCAGAGTAATATTGATCATACGCTTTTGATTCATGTGTGATTCCTTAATTGACATTTTCTTTTTCGATTCCGCCATCGCTAGGAAGTGGATCTTCTATCGGCGAGGAATGTCAGAATCTTGTCATTGAGTCATCATTTTCAACCGGACAAAATGGGATAACAACTCAATGATTCAATACCGTGATGTGGTTGACAACAATGTGAACTTCCATTTACCGATGGATTCGGCCGTAGCAAGTCAAGCAAAGGTACATGGTTGTTCGAATCACGAGTCACTATTGTTGCATTGCTCAAGGTAAATCAAGACCTCCTCTTGCTTCATTAAATTTTAGAAAACCATAAAATTAACAAATATAGTCTCTTCATCTTAGTTTCATAGTTTTTGCGTATGTAATGACATGTATTTCTTGTGAGGTCATATCTGTGGTTTTTAGTTTTTAAGGAGCAAACGATGACACTGAAGCTTATAAAATTGCTGGTCTACAAAAGTGGAGACCCGAGGGCAAAGTAAATATGAAATAACTTATATGCATATTGATATGGGTTAAAATTGGGTGGTTCATGTAAGTTGAGTCATGGGATATGTTGTGTTAGAATTCTTGATGCATCAGGCAAGACCTGATAACCTGTTGACAAGATCAGGTTGGGTCAGAAACATGTACATTCATTATGCATTCATATCAAAATATTATTAGACTCATTACATGGCAATGAATGCATGTACTGTAGTTCTTTATTCACATTTTGTTGCTCTGAATATCTCATGAATTGTATTAATTTGTTCACAAACAGAATGTCTTTGCTTCTCTTCATTATAAGCTGGATTGGGTCAATGTTGCTGCCAAACTTTTTTGTGAAAGAGGCATTCTTGATCTATCTATGTTTGCTGAAGGAACAAATAACGAGCTACATAATTTCTTATTGATGATAATGGAAAGTTATAGTAATTTGGGGATTGATCTACATCCATTCTTTGTTACAGAAATTCATTATGGGCCTTGCTACTTTTGATTATGCTTCGCTCGGAAGAAAATAAGTTAAAATGGGTTTTTTACTTGCTTGACAGAGGTATCACCCTATTCAAATGGGATGCATAGGCTGACGGGTTTTTACATAGTTGATTAGTCATGTAATATCATGCAATGATTTAGACCTCCTTGATATTAATGGAAAACCATGTTAGAAGCTTCTTTGCTAATTTCATCAAAAGTGTTAGGCTTCAGGGGTGTTTGGACTATCTTGCTAATGCATTTGGCGGTGTTTAATTCATGTCGTTAAATATCTTTTGATTTGTTTCCTTAACCGATATTAAGTTGTAGCCATGCTCTATTTGTTAACATTAACCTTGAAACTCAAACATTAAAGTATCCTTAAATGAATTTATCTTCAAGTTTATAACTCCTTTTCTATTGTAACTTATAAGTTTTCGTGGATCTTGACTTTGTGCAATTTCATTCTTATATATAGTGTTTGGGTATCTAATTAATGAAGTCGGTGAGTTGTCATTCTAATTTCAAAACCAAAGGATCTTGAATAAATGCTTTGTTTTCAAGATACATGACCAAAGAAATTGTGAACTCGTGATGTAGGTATGTCTCATGACCCATTTGTTCTCGATTTTCATGTTCTTCACTATGAACTCTTGAATTACACATGTTCCTTGATCAAACCAAATAAGATGATCATGTTTAGTCAGTAATTACAAAATAATTAATAATGGTGATGTTTATCACAACATTTTCATGATATTAATGGACGGAAATGGGAAGCATTTTAATTACTTTTTAGCATATATTTGATACACAAAATCATAAAAATAAAACTATTAGTCATACCCGTCCATCGGACGGTTTTGAAACTAGTATATATATATATATATATATATATATATATATATATATATATATATATATATATATATATATATATATATATATATATATATATATATATATATATATATATATATATATATATATATATATATATATATATATATATATATATATATGAAGGGTTATTTTCGTAACCGTAAAAGGTCGAGAACCCATGAGAACCGATCTCAGCCATCTATTTTTTGATCAATGGACCATATTGGTGGTGGCATAAGTGTAATAAACTAAAAGTTGAGTTTAATTATGTAAAAGAGATAAGGGCACTAAAGTAATTTATTGTTAACCCATAAAAACCGTTTTGTTCTAATTCTGTAAAAGGAGATAAGGCTACCACATTTTCAATTGTTTCATTTAAGTTTCCATCTATGTCTTCTTCACCCCAAACCCTAGCCGCCCCTTTCAATCTCTCCCTATAATCTGTATTTCTCTCGCCCCAAAAATATGTATCAATCAATCAACATCTATCATGCTTTAACATAAAACTGCACCCTCGTAACACCCCGAATTCGACAAGGGTAAAGATATCACAATACGGTTTCATATCGTAACTTTAATAACTATACAATAGCGAAGCCTTTACAAAACTTACAAAAGATAATATAAATAACTTATATTCAAAATAAATCTAAGATCTCTATGGTAAAGTCTTGCTCTCACTTACTCTCAACCCGGATCAGCTATCCCATAAGCTCATCTTGAACGCTAATACCGCCGCAGAAAAGAGAAAGTGCGGTGAGCTTACAAAGCCCAAAGGAACGGATATAACGAAACAAAAGCTAAAATGTAATAAATATACAAATACGAAATCAAAATGAAATAATGACGAAGGATCTTTTAGGATTCACGAAAGCACGTAGATACGTAATCCAAACAACCACATAACAGTTTAGACATCACATAGCACATCAATAACACAAACACAAACACATCGTAACAACCAAACACATAGCATACCCAAAATAACAGACACGACAAGCCAAACGGAAAGTCTAAAACTAATGTAAACACTTCCTAGTAAATAAACATGGCATTCATACAAATCAATTTATCAACATTTAAATACTCTTGATACCATAGCATAGCAATGAATAATCGACAAGTCATGGCACACAATATAGCAAAACCGGCTCTCATATCCTAACCTTAGCGAGTATACACGTGGTAGGTCACATATGCGCATGATAATTAAACCTTCAAAACCCTCAATTATACACTAGCACATTCATCTCACGATCAACACATTCACGTAACGATAACAAATCATAATATCAGATATACAAATCATGTTTTAACGTATTAGTCTTATCCTAGCATGGCAATTAATAATCACTTAAACAAATACGTCATAAACACATTAATTAACATATCATATCAGAAATATCTTTCTTCTTCAAAAGTAACTTCAGAAACAAATATGGAGTAGCTAGCTCCCAGATTTTGTGAAGACGCCAGACAGCATACGACATCATTCACCGATAACATATCGGATAACAGATCGATCTAGGATGCATCCATACGCCCTTCCTACATATTCAAAATATGCTTCACCATCCGTAGATGTGGCGTAACATCACTCTATCGCCCTAGAGTCATATCGAGGTGCATCATCGATACGGACATGGAACCCCATGACTAGTTAAATATTTGGTTATTATCAACCAACTTAAGTCAAACAGATTTTCGATAAGACACGATCATATTCACACACAAGGTCACGTAATCATATCGATAGTTCATATCATAAGGTTCATGTTCGGATAGTCGAAATCATAAGTTCATATCATAGTGGCATATCATATACTCATAAACGACGCTCGTGAACAGAGAGGTTCATAATCATAGGGTCATAATCCAATATAGCAGGGTTCAACAAATGTATACATCAAAGTCTTCCTAACATAAATTCACATCAGATATTGCATAGTTCACTAGAACATAAATTCAGATAAGTAACAGATCAAACATTCAGAAAGGGTTCATAGCAAGGGCATTGGGAATCCTAATAAACATAAGAGATGTGACAAAGAAGGAAAACATGAGAGACCTTTACTGAAAAGGTCAGAATATCTGAACGATAACACAAGTGTCTTAAAGTAAGATAGAATATCCGTACCTTAAAGCAAATGAAAGGAAAGCAAACGAATGAACGAATACGAAGATGTAACGTCGCGTCTCCTCCAACTAATCTACACGGATTATGATTTATTTAATACTTATTAGTATAACGGATTAATCTCATTAATACTTTTAGAGTTGTCGAATATTCTCATTTTAGCGATGCATTTAAATTACAACGTTTTAGAGTATTAATCATTCCTTAGCCAAACTTATGGGTTGCAAATGACAAACGGTAAACTTAAGGGTTTAATATGATAAATATCTTCTTTAAGAGCTTATATGATCATCTTTCAAAGTATAGGGTTTTTCAAATGTCAAAGACGGATTTTAAGACTCTCTTCCAAAATAGTTTACATAAACAATGACTTACATGAAATAACGAAATTACACACTTAGCTTTTAACCCTAATCACTTCCTATTTAGGTTCTAGGGTTTCTCATACTTTTAATATCACTTAATACGCATTCAATTAACTTGTTACTCCTTTTAATGATTTCCACTTTGACCCAAAACGTATGAAAACTCAAACGGAAATTAACTTAACTCATGCATGTCCTTACGTAATTTATTTACACATGTCAACCCCTAATTACTCAGAATTACATATGACACCCTTAACATCTTTAAGTATATGACCTAACCTTATATTATCAGATTTTACACTTTTAGCCCAACGGTTTTATAATTTACAAAACATACCCTTTTAAGTTAATAACAATTCGAATGGCCCTCTAACTATCCAAAATTATACGTTTAACCCCCATACTTATTTTTATACGTTTAGTACCTCCATTTTACTGTTCACAAAAATAACCCTTAAGTTTCAATATTTACAAAACCAACCCAAACCTTTTATTTAGAACCGAATATACACTATTCAAGTACAAACCCTAAACCTAGGTTAAACCAATCATTAGCTCATCATTATTACTTCATTAATTACATTTAATGATTACAAGAAAACCCTAGTTTATGCAAAACCCTAATCGTCCCTTTTTTTTAAAAAAAAAACCTTTCCCTTTTTATATGCGATCGAGCCATAAAACCCCAAACAATTCACACAAGCTTCGAATTCACAACCATGTACTTTATTCAGGTCTTATAACATGTAATATCTTCTGGAAAAATAGATTCATGATCTCTAAAAATATTATACACCCATTCGTTATTAATATACGATTTTAGGGTTTTTGATTCCAAATAATTTCGTACGACTTATTAAACATGAATGACTAATTTTTATGTGTTCTATACGACTTATAGGACTGAAATCAACATTAGGAACATACCCTTGATGAGCTTGAATCGTTGGAACAAAAGAAGCACAAAAACCTCTATTTGCCGAAACCCTAATTGTTTCAAAAACTAACCACGACTACAACAGCAACTTAGGAACTCGATCACTATTTTTCCCACCTTGTTTACCTCCAAACTTGTCCAAGAAAATTGGTCTCAAGCTCTGGAAACTGGAATTCGATTTGTTAGGGGTTTTGACGTCGGTTTGGGAATAATCGGTGTTTTGGGATTATGAGGAACCGAATATATGTATACATACTTGAGCTACTATTTTTTCTTGTGGGCTTTATAATGCATTGGACTTAAATTAAATGGTCTCTTAATAATATAAATTTATATTGGGCTTTTACTAATTAATTTCTTTTAATAAACTCTTAAATATATTCGGCTAATTGATTAAAATACATAATTGATTTTATAAAATTATAATCTGTAAAAATTAACTTTACAAAGTCATTCAAGATTTATTTGGATCATATGTAATTTTCTTATAAGTTTTCCTGAATTTACATAGCTCATTTTGTATTCTGTTTTATTTAATTATTCTTATTTTTGATCATAAGGGTATTTTGGTCTTTTTGTGAATTTTAGAAATTCAGGTATTACAATTCTTCCCCTCTAAAAGAAAATTTCGTCCTCGAAATTGGACAAGACGGAACAGAGCAGAAAACGAATCGGATTTCGGAATTTCTAGGAATATAACGAACGTTAAGCTTATCTCGGAACAAATGAATTTCTTATCAGAATATTCAAACTCAAACTTATTCAGAAATCATATCAATAGTCGAATACTTATATTAGATAATTATATACTTATCAGAATAATGGTGGAGAACAGATGAGACGCAGAAAGTCAAACGACAAATTCTAACTTATTCAGATATCAAATGATGAGGACATCAAATACATAGACGAAATAAATACTATCGGCCTCAATAGTCGCAGAAATATGGGGGGGACATATAAGGTTAAGGTGGTCACAACAATCTAGAGGTTCGTACAGATCATAACAATTCGGATTCTAAGCGTACAAAACTTATACGTAACAAATATCAACGAAATCTCACAAATAGGTACGGAATTCAAACGAACATGAGGAGCACCAGATAACAGATACAAGTCAAATAGTCTAATCACACATCAATCACAGGCATTTCCCAGACGTCGTATACCTTCAATAAGTTCAGATTATGTGATCTCGGTATTATTACGTTGATCAGGCGTCATAATACTTGCATCACATAACAAGTTCTTATTGTCATTATATTCGGTCTCGGGTCATGACAATACACATAACTAATATCACAACAAAACATACCACATACAGATCATACACAGATAGCAAGTAACATACTATAACAAACCAGATACACATGAGTATACCATCATGATGGTCATACTTCATTCAAGCAGAAATTAAACAACATCACCAAGAAAACGAATAGCAGACGAAACTTATGAGGACTAACGGAAACTTAACGACTCTAGCAGGAAGAACAACAAACAGGAACTATACTTTCAAAATTTTGTTTTATTTCCGTATATCAAACAAAATTTGCAAAGTCGACATAAGACAAACTCCCAAAATGAAACTTAATAATTCGAGATTCAAACGTCAAAATGAAAACAAAAGCACCTAGCTCAAAATCAAATGTCAGAAATTCTCATAAGGAGAGTAACTCATCAGAAACGAAATTCCTATTCTTGGGTTGGATTGAACCTACTAGTAGCCGTAGACTCCAAATCCAAATCCACCTCGTATTCCTATTCTCCCTCTTCCTCTTCGTCTTCCTCGTCTTCCTCGCTTATCCATCCGTTCTTGTTTCCTTCATGCTGTGGTAGTAAGCGACTAGCAAAACCACTATTACGCTTCCTCTCTTCCTCCTCCGGCACACGATCCACAAAGGCATACAGATCGCGACTCTCAGCTCGTCCTACTCCTTCATCCTCAACGAACTTGGGACACCTACCAGGATATCTAGTAGTGAAACCTTCGTTGTCAACAACCTTGGTTTCATATTCCTCCACCATCTCTCCGTTAATGGTCTTCAAAGTCGCCTTTCTCTCGATGGTGCATGGCCACATATAGGCCGGAACTCTTATCCTCTTATTAGTCCGTTTCACTTTACCATACCTCGTGCAGCCCTTAGCAATGATAACGCCCACTGCCTTCTCCTTCCTTGCCTAGCCGGTCCTTGGTTACTCCTATCGATGAACTAGGCGACGGGAATAACCATCTAAAAGAAATACCAACTATCAAGAAAACTTAAATACGATAGGTGCACGCAAAGAAGTACGCAGAAGGAAAATCCTAAATCTACCCACTTCTCACGTGTCATAGCCTAAGCTCTATGGTCCTAAAACTGCTCGATACCATAAATTGTAACACCCTCGATTCGATAAGGGTAAAGATATCACACTGGGTTTCATATCGAACTTTAATAACTATACAATAGCGGAAGCCTTTACAAAACTTACAAAGATAATATAAATAACTTATATTCAAAATAAATCTAAGATCTCTATGGTAAAGTCTTGCTCTCATTTCTACTCTCAACCCGCATCGGCTATCCCATAAGCTCATCTTGAACGCTAATACCGCCAGCAGAAAAGAAAAGTGCGGTGAGCTTACAAAGCCCAGTGAACGGATATAACGAAACAAAAGCTAAAACAGAATAAATATACAAATACGAAATCAAAATGAAATAATGACGAAGGATCTTTTAGGATTCTGCGAAAGCACAGAGATACAGAATCCAAACAACCACATAACAGTTTAGACATCACATAGCACATCAATAACACAAACACAAACACATCAGAACAACCAAACACATAGCATACCCAAAATAACAGATTACGTACAAGCCAAACGGAAAGTCTAAAAACTAACAGAAACACTTCCTAGTAAATAAACATGGCATTCATACAAATCAATTTATCAACATTTAAATACTCTTGATACCATAGCATAGCAGCGGAATAATCAGACAAGTCATGGCACACAATATAGCAAAACCAGTTCTCATATCCTAACCTTAGCAGAGTATACACGTGGTAGGTCACATATGCAGACAGATAATTAAACCTTCAAAACCCTCAATTATACACTAGCACATTCATCTCACAGATCAACACATTCACGTAACGATAACAAATCATAATATCAGATATACAAATCATGTTTTAACGTATTAGTCTTATCCTAGCATGACAACTAATAATCACTTAAACAAATACGTCATAAACACATTAATTAACATATCATATCAGAAATATCTTTCTTCTTCAAAAGTAACTTCAGGAAACAAATATGGAGTAGCTAGCTCCCGTGATTTTGTGAAGACGCGTATTACCGACATCATTCACCGATAACATATCGGATAATGATCGATCTAGGATGCATCCATACGCCCTTCCTACATATTCAAAAATATGCTTCACCATCCGTAGACGCGTGGCGAACATCACTCTCATCGCCTAGAGTCATATCGAGGCATCATCATCGATACGGACATGGAACCCCATGACTAGTTAAATATTTGGTTATTATCAACCAACTTAAGTCAAACAGATTTTCAGATAAGACACAAATCATATTCACACACAAGGTCACGAGAATCATATCGATAGTTCATATCATAAGGTTCATGTTCGGATAGTCGAAATCATAAGTTCATATCATAGTGGCATATCATATACTCATAAATGCACGTTCGTAACTGAGGTTCATAATCATAGGGTCATAATCCAATATAGCAGGGTTCAACAAATGTATACATCAAATTCTTCCTAACATAAATTCACATCAGATATTGCATAGTTCACTAGAACATAAATTCAGATAAGTAACAGATCAAACATTCAGAAAGGGTTCATAGCAAGGGCATTGGGAATCCTAATAAACATAAGAGATATGACAAAGAAGGAAAACATGAGAGACCTTTACTGAAAAGGTCAGAATATCTGAACGATAACACAAGTGTCTTAAAGTAAGACAGAATATCCGTACCTTAAAGCAAATGAAAGGAAAGCAAACGAATGAACGAATACGAAGATGTAACGTCGCGTCTCCTCCAACTAATCTACACGGATTATGATTTATTTAATACTTATTTGTATAACGGATTAATCTCATTAATACTTTTAGAGTTGTCAGAATATTCTCATTTTAGCGACAGACGAAATTACAACGTTTTAGAGTATTAATCATTCCTTAGCCAAACTTATGGGTTGCAAATGACAAACGGTAAACTTAAGGGTTTAATATGATAAATATCTTCTTTAAGAGCTTATATGATCATCTTTCAAAGTATAGGGTTTTCAAATGTCAAAGACGGATTTTAAGACTCTCTTCCAAAATAGTTTACATAAACAATGACTTACATGAAATAACGAAATTACACACTTAGCTTTTAACCCTAATCACTTCCTATTTAGGTTCTAGGGTTTCTCATACTTTTAATATCACTTAATACGCATTCAATTAACTTGTTACTCCTTTTAATGATTTCCACTTTGACCCAAAACGATGAAAACTCAAACGAAATTAACTTAACTCATGCATGTCCTTACGTAATTTATTTACACATGTCAACCCCTAATTACTCGTAATTACATATGACACCCTTAACATCTTTAAGTATATGACCTAACCTTATATTATCGATTTTACACTTTTAGCCCAACGGTTTTATAATTTACAAAACATACCCTTTTAAGTTAATAACAATTCGAATGGCCCTCTAACTATCCAAAATTACACGTTTAACCCCCATACTTATTTTTATACGTTTAGTACCTCCATTTTACTGTTCACAAAAATAACCCTTAAGTTTCAATATTTACAAAACCAACCCAACCTTTTATTTAGAACCGAATATGCACTATTCAAGTACAAACCCTAAACCTAGGTTAAACCAATCATTAGCTCATCATTATTACTTCATTAATTACCTTTAATGATTACAAGAAAACCCTAGTTTATGCAAAACCCTAATCGTCCCTTTTTTTTTAAAAAAAAAACCTTTCCCTTTTTATATGCGATCGAGCCATAAAACCCCAAACAATTCACACAAGTTTCGAATTCACAACCATGTACTTTATTCAGGTCTTATAACATGTAATAGCTTCTGGAAAAATAGATTCATGATCTCTAAAAATATTATACACCCATTCGTTATTAATATACGATTTTAGGGTTTTGATTCCAAATAATTTAAATGCGACTTATTAAACATGCATGACTAATTTTTATGTGTTCTATACGACTTATAGGACTGAAATAAACATTAGGAACATACCCTTGATGAGCTTGAATCGTTGGAACAAAGAAGCACAAAAACCTCTATTTGCCGAAACCCTAATTGTTTCAAAACTAACCACGACTACAACAGCAACTTAGGAACTCGATCACTATTTTTCCCACCTTGTTTACCTCCAAACTTGTCCAAGAAAATTGGTCTCAAGCTCTGAAACCGAATTCGATTTGTTAGGGTTTTGAAGTCGGTTTGGGAATAATCGGTGTTTGGGATTATGAGAACCGAATATATGTATATATACTTGAGCTACTATTTTTTCTTGTGGGCTTTATAATGCATTGGACTTAAATTAAATGGTCTCTTAATAATATAAATTTATATTGGGCTTTTACTAATTAATTTCTTTTAATAAACTCTTAAATATATTCTAGCTAATTGATTAAAATACATAATTGATTTTATAAAATTATAATCAGAAAATTAACTTTACAAAGTCATTCAAGATTTATTTGGATCATATGTGATTTTCTTATAAGTTTTCCTGAATTTACATAGCTCATTTTGTATTCTGTTTTATTTAATTATTCTTATTTTTGATCATAAGGGTATTTTGGTCTTTTTGTGAATTTTAGAAATTCAGGTATTACACCCCCTCCCCCAAAACCACCTAGTAAAACCGTCCTTGATTTAGTGGGCTGGAATGGCTTTCTATTATCATAGATTCGTTATGATCTTTTTACTTTGGATCTGATTTCTTTTTTTTACATTCGATCTGAATTTATTTTGGCTTCAGATCTGATTTTTTTTACTTTCTATCGGTTTTTTTTGTCTTGTTTCGATCTGAAAAAATATTGTTTTCGATGATTATAGGTTCGATCTTCTTTTTTTTTTTTTTTTTTTTTTTTTTTACTTTCGACATGAACTTTTTTTTTACTTTCGATTTGAAAAAAATTAGATTTGAAAAAATAAAACCTTTTTAGATATGGTGGATTAACTTTTGGAGGTTCTATTAATTTTTACTAACTTTAGGAGGTTCTATTTGTAACTACTTTGCCTTCTGGTGCAAAATGTATGAGAAAGGCAAAAAGAAGTTGACATTACTGGAGGCTCCAAGTGTACTTACCATTGGATTGAAATGTGTTCAGGTAACCTTCACAAAGATAGCATGTAGTCTTTATTAATATATATTTAATTTATATTAGTTGCTCCAAATAACCTTTATGGACTTGACTGTCATGCTCGAATTATCTTTTGTGGACATGACTGTCATGCTCAAAAAGATTGCTACCTGTGAGCAAATATTGGCTGCAATCAAGTTGGTATATGCAACAATTAGTAGTCGTGCTTAAAAAAGAAGAAAAAAACATGTTATGTTATGTTAGTGTAATCTAGGTAGTTATACAAATATTTATATACTTGTTTCCTAATCAAAAGTAAATGTGCATATGTGTTATAATTGTTTGTATGTGTCTTAAGGGGTGTGCATATGTGTTTTAATGGGATGCATATTTGTTTTATGGTTGGTATAAATTCAATATAATTGGTTACACATGTGTTTTAAGGGGGAATGCATATTTGTTTTAAGGGGGTACATATTTCTTTTATGGTGAGTATATATTTAATGAAAATACATGTGCAATGGTTGAGAATACATGTGCACAAAGCATAGGTTTAAGTATTCAGCTTACTTCTTGGTTTCAGTTTTTAAAATATGCTTGCTAATGTGATACAATTCTATTATTTTGTGGTAATGGTTGTACTGAAATTCGTTTCGTTTTTAATTTCAGATATTATCATGGTTTATAATAAATGACCAATGCCTTGAATGGATTTATATGTAGTCAAACATATATCTTATTTATCATTTATCAATATCATGCCATTAGATGTGTCTAACAACAGATTGTAACTATATTTATATTGCAGAAAAAACTGAAGAACACTTTTCTAGTAGAGAAGAACAATGACGTCTACAACAAAACACATGTACCCGAAAGTACTTGTGCACGCCTGAAAAAAAACATGTGAACATGCACCCTTACGAAGAACACTTGTCTATTAGAGAACAACTTTGACGAACCAGAACAAGACACATGTAGACGAAGATACATTTTCTCAACAAGAAAATACATGTGCACAACAAGAAAATACATCATGTACACGAATGCATAGTTGAATCTCATTTATACATTCTATTTTTCTATTTGCAATTAGAAGGAAATGTAATATAAGAGTGTAGATTTTTTGATTTTGCTAAAGTTTGTATTCTCTATTTTGTTAAAAGATGCAAATGTATGTGTTAAAAAATACTTATAGAAATGTACTAGTAAATATATATATACATGTGCAATTAGAAGCAATTTGATTACTAAAAACATATGAAAATTTACATTATAAAAAAACACATGTAAATTTACATTATTTAAAAGAAACACATGTGCACCTTGATTTATATGAAAAAAACACATATGCATCTTACCTTTTGAAATCATGAAGAAAATAAAAACATTTCAAAAAAAAAAATCCTTAAATTAAGGAACTAAAAAACGTTTTTATTAAAAAAATTAAAAGAAAATAAAAATGTATTTCTACTATTATGCCCTTTTGAATTAAATAATTAAAAAATATCCAAAAAATCGATTGGTTGATCTTTGGTTCTCAGCTTCTCGACCTTTTCTTGGTTCTAAAATAACCCTTCCTATATATATATATATATATATATATATATATATATATATATATATATATATATATATATATATATATATATATATATATATATATATATATATATATATATATATAAGCGACTCGTGTTATTCCTCCTTAATTATGAGATTAAGTAAGGATATCCAAAAATATTCCTTTTTAACTTTCCGCATTCAATAACGACTCATGTTATACATCTTTATAAGTTTAACCCACACACGAGTTTAAAAATTGGCTAAAATTTATTAACATAAATATAAATATCAAAATGAAGGCACGACCTCAAACATTACTGTGAGATGAAAATAAACGGATGAAATTCTGCATATATTTTTAATGTTATTATGTGCTACTAAACACACATAATATCTAGAACATGACTTGTTCCCAAAATATCTAGAACATGATTAATAAGGTTTTAAAATGTATCTTTTTGAGGGGTCTTTTAAGCCCTTATTTGATCACTTTTGTATCCGTTATTACTTAATATCGTTCATTTTCACTTTTAGGTCTCTCAAGTCAAATTGCTTGGAATGGCACTTATTTGGACGAAAAGGCGCGGATATACGAAGAAAATGGCCAAAGTCAAGAATCGAGCCACTCAGATCGGCTTTGAAATATAAGGGACGGCGTCAGGTGTTACCGCGACGCCGTCGAGCACATGTTGTGACGATACAAGAGCCAAATTGCTTATTTTTAAGTGACGGTGTCGAGCTTTAAAAGAGTAGGTCGTCGCACTCAGACGTCCTAGATTTTATCGAGCGGCGCCGAGGTGAAGAGACGGCGTCACGAGCATAAGGTGGCGCGTCGCGCAAGACTAACGTGGCCAAGACGAAACCCCAATGACGGCGACCCGACGGCGTCACAAATCATAAGGTGACGCCGTCGCGATTGTAATCTTATATATAGAATCCGAATTTTTCGGTTTTCAGTGTGTAGTCTTTTGGAGTAAAACCTAAACCGAACCAAGGATGTATTGTACAAGATTTAGGGTTCCAAACCCTATCTTACATCAAGATAAGTGTTTTACTTCATTAATTCAATTATGTCTTCAATTACTTGTGTGTGTGCTTGCATGTTCTCCATGTCCGGCTAATTTACTTGTGTGTTTGCTTAGGGAATATGAAACTTAATTATTGAATATTGATTGGTTGTCTCTTATCTTAATTGTTAATGATCTAGTAATGCGATAGGTCATTCGTTGTGTAGTTAATGCTTGATTAATCTTTGTGAACCTTAGATTATAACACCTAGAGTAGTTGTAGGCTAAACCATCCAAAGAGTATCTTAGAGTTAGAGTTTATAATTCCTAGAGATATTGTAGACGAGACCCTTTGGTAGTTTCAAAGAGTTAGGGACAAACGCATACCCTACGACTTTAGACATACAACGCGATTAAGAATAAGGACGTGACAATTCAACCATCAATAGGAGATAATTAAGGAGTAATAAAACCTAAGTAAACACATCTTTAGACTATCATACGAGCACACAATAATTAGACATAGACTACATACACCTTAGATTAGATAATTAGATAAGTAGAGTAATCGGTAGAAATACCAACCCCAATCCAAACCCGAGATTCGTACCTTTCTACTTCCTAAAAACATAAAAGATAAACAATAATCTTCCTCAACCCCAACCTTAGCTTAGTAACTTCTCCTTGGCATTCCTATTCCCCAGAGAACGATATCAATACCGTGGCTTACCTAATACTACACTACAACGATTAGGTTCACCGCCTAGGGTGTTATAAAACTTGCTCAAGAAAAGGAAGTTCCTTTGACCCCGAACGGCGTGTAGCGTTATCAAGTTTTGGCGCCGTTGTCGGGGAATTGAATAGCTAGTTAGTAGTCCACCTCGTTTAGGTTTCTTTGCTTGATTCCTATCAAGTAAATTTTTCTCATTTTTTTAGCTTCCTCGTAGTCTATCCCCCTTCTTCGTGACCTTTGTTCGTAACCCATCACTTTTCATCATGGAAGGTGATAACCAACTGCCATTTCCCCATACCAACCCCCTTAGACAACTTAGAACCCGCAGTTCCACCAAAACCCTTCTTGAACCTTTTGCAGAACCCGAAAGAGAGCTCAATAGGCGAAGAAAGGCTCTCCATGATTCGGAACCTCAAGGCACTTCCATCAACTTTGATGAAGTCACAACTGACGAGGAGTCCTCTCATTCCCCACAATCCCCTGAAACCATCATCATTGACGATCTAAGCCAAAATGGCGAGGAAATTCCCGCCACTCCGGTCAATAGACCCATCAATCCTCTTGAAGCAAAATCCCTCGGGGAATACTCTTCCCCCTCTGCATCTGGATTTACCAGTGCACTTGTCTACCCTTCAGAGCAAGTCAATGAGGTATTGCATGCCTCTGACATTTGGCTTATCCAAAATGCATGTCAATTCCATGGATCCCACAACGAAAACCCAATCCACCACATCAAACAATTTTTAAAAATTGTTGATGTTTTCTACGCCGACGGGGCATCCAAGGAGACATCTAGATAAGCTTCCTCCAAAGTCTATCTTCACGTGGGAACAACTCACAACCAAGTTCACCAAGAAGTTCTTTCCCCCTGGAAGAACTGCATTAATTCAGATCTTGTTCCCAGGAAAAGAGCTTGGGCTTAGTCTGCATAAAATTCCCAGAAAATATAATTTTGGCATCTGTATTCTTTAGTATTAACTTGTTATTGTTTTTTTACTTCTTTAGAACTTTTGGCAATACAGATTATGTTGTTTTCATGAATGAAAATTTCATGAGTGTCGCTCAATGTTATTCTTAATTTCATAATGTGCTCGTTGATCGAGATCATATCCAGATGATGTGTCCATCTTCTTTGATTAATTAATATGGTTTGAGACTAACCTCGTATGCATTTTCATTATATTTTGAACTCTAACATGCTTTTATTAATATATAAATCAAATACTCGATCAGCCATTCCCACAAAAATGAGACAAGTACTCAAACACAAGTGTTTATTTTAAAAGTAATTGAGCTTATAGCTAATTATGGTTTAGCTAAAGAACCTTTGGGGCATCGCTTACACCTTTGGACCAAAGACCCCTTGGTACCCTTCCGGCACCTTACCATCCCAACTAACCCTAAACGAATCACTTTTTTTCACATTACAAATCGGGCATCTGCTAACATGACTATCACATGACATACAAATGCTCAAATGCCGGCATGGGGCCCACACCATGTTTGCTCTGTGACTCTTGCAGACTCTGCACAACGCATCACACTCTACATGATTGAATTTAGACTGAACTTCTTCCTCCACCTGACCAGCAGCAACGGGGGCACTTAATCCTTCCACTTCTTCACTTTCCTCAAGTGCTTCTTCCAACGTAAGTACCCGCTGAGCATAAAACTTGCACGTAACTTGCAAGACTTTCAACTTTTCTTCAAGTACCATTCGCTTTTTTACTTCTGCATCCACCTTTTTGCGCCACTTATCCAACACACCAATTTGAAATTGTTGCATCTGCATGAACATGGAAAAATCCGGTAAATAATGAACTAAAAGAAAAATTAAATCAAATCTAACATTAAGCATATTGCATGTGTTACCAAGTCAGAGTAAGTACTGTCATTAGCGACTGCTTGTTGAGGACGTGGCTCATTCACAGTCGCCTCAGTAGGGTTACTATCGCTATAGCTGGCAACGATAGCCTTGTTCTTATTGGCTCCAGCATTCCTGATAGGTGACATTGTTTTTGGAACTTAGGGTGGGTTTAACGATTACATTAGAGGTGTTTATATACACAAAAGCATTAAGTTTTGATGACAAGATAATATGGTAATATTATCACACAAAATATTGAATCATCTCCAATGAGGATGATAATGTCACTTTTAATATTACTTTTCTTCTATATATGGTAAAGTCATTAAAATTTTAAATGCTGCATATTAATTAATTTCAAACGGCTAGTTACACATTAAAGCAAAATTGGAAATAATTAAGTTTTTTTATTCTAAAAAATACAGTCAATGTGTGAACATGTGAACACGTCAAATATGTTATGTGGCTTATATGGACATTTGAGAAACAACAAATACATGCACATGGTCTGTAAAAGAGTAAAGAAAAAAAGTTATTTCAAGATGGTACTTGATCATTTTCTGAAACCAATTGCTATATCCTATTTTAAATTTTAAATGTATATATCATGTCCGATCCTTATCTTTTATAAAAGGCAAAATTTTATTGTGTGTGACTATGAAATTGAACCAAAATTTATTCCCTTTTTTAGAACAAACGGAAATCATGTGAGTATGTGAAGTGGTGAATGTCTTTCACTAGTGTAATTTATGTGTTACAAGTTTTTCTAACATATATGATAATACGAATGTCGATCTCAACAAGCTATCAAATTAAACACACAACCAAAGAAAAACAACGATAGTATACATACAACTTCGCATAAACCTATTGGTCTAATATGCAAATTCACACACTATCAGATATCCAACTAGATTAACCAAATAGATGGTGATCATTAATATCACTGCTTACTGCTTAGTACATCCTAAGACTATCGTTTTAAAATTCTCCTTCAGTTCGCCACTCTCTAATTTTACACGATATATGTACATTTGTGACTAGAAAACATGTCAACGTCTGCCTAAGACACTTGTATATTAATGTGTTTTGGTGATCCTCTGAATGTTGTATGATCGCCTTTTTAAGAGTAGGTGCAGCAGACTTATGACTTATGTGAAGCATGATGAGGATGTTCTTGAATCTTTATCGACTCTCAAAACATAAATAAACAAGGCTTAGGATAATGTTATAAATCACCTAAGCCTCGCCTAGCAAATTTTAATTTGTTAAACCAATTGTGTGCCTTAAACACGATGCATGATGCATATCATTGTTATTAGGTTTAATCGGCGACTCTGATATACCTCTTTCTCAATCGTTATCATTACCTTAAATATCTACAATCTATCTTTGATCTTTTTAATGAATCTAAATACCATTTGGTAGTTTTGGAATGAGATAGCTTTCTCCTCAAAGCAGCCATCCAAGGACCTTATCTTCAACGACATCAAAATTGCTTCATATCATTGGATCTCATGTAGAAGTTGAAAGTTTAGTCTAAATGGATTGAGTGGTTTAATAACCCTCATTATGCTCTTTGTAGCTGATTATTTTTCCTTTGTGCTCCTAGCATATTGCTAGGTTGCTCCTATTTTCTATATATTTCCCGTCATTTAAAAAGTTGTTATATCACCAAAGGTTTATGGGCACATGGAAAGTTCAAGCAGTAGCAATAAGTGATCTAAGTAGATTATGTTACCATACCATGTTATAAATAGTTTATGTGTTCTCCTATAGTTATAAGCAGTTATATGTCTTAAGCAGTTATGTCCAAGTAGCAATTTCTTTAGCACTTGTAATAGCAGTTGTAGTGTAATAAGTTTATATATTGAACAAACAAAAAAAGAAACATGTAAGTTATCTTTCCAGCAAAGTGTATGTGTTTTAAAGAGATCGAAGGGTTTTCTCTAATGACCTTTGAATATTAATGAGTAAATCCAATAAGAAAGGAAGAATAGCCAACAAACACTCTAACCCCTAATCTGATTCCATCGTACAAAGACCTATATCGAGATCCATAAGTTGGGACCATAACAACCTGGCATAAGAGCAACAAGATATTGGTGACTCGATGCAACTGTTTCAACAAGAATTTAAGGCTTTCATGAAGCGGTATAATGAAGATCATCAATGCATACAAGCCCAGTTTGAAGAGATTAGGCGAGACAACGCCACCAGCAGCGCTACACATGAGACTCCTATCGATCGTCATAATTGATCGTGGCGGTAGTGGCACAAATCGTCGCTGCAAAATCAGACTTTCGGAATTATAATGGTTCAATAGACCCATTCCTATCGATGAGTCATTGTGAATTGTGACCACTATTTTTGGCACCAGTGGATTGTTAATGATGAGAAGATTAGTATGGTAGCACCACATCTGGATTGGGAGGCGTTAAAGGACCATTGTTTTCGATGATTTGGTTCTTATGGTATTCGTAGTAATTCTGGAGAGCTGGTTAAACTCCGACAAACTGGGTATGTGGAGGAGTACCAACGAAAGTTTGAGAAATTG
>CM040245.1:15941344-16002813 GCA_022545495.1 Chrysanthemum lavandulifolium
AATAAAGCTTTAGTTGTTAATTTTTTTTTTTTTTTTTTTTTATGTAAAAGGTCAAAAGACCCGGTAAATATATTACTTCAAAAAAACGTTTAAGTACAAAGGATATGAGTGAATCTCATATCTCAGCCCGTTACATAGACGGAAAACGTACATAACAAGATACTTCATATTCTCTAATGAGGTGAGATCAATACAAAACACATTTAATCTAAAAACAAATCATAAGATCTCAACCATTCATCTTATTTTTATCCAATGGATGAGATGAAAGCAAAAATTAACAAAATAATGGTAAAAATGTAATTGTATAAAGACCCACTTTTCACCCTTTTTTAAAAAACAATATATCTTGCAAATGGTAAATCTTCAAGCTACAAAAAATACACCATCGCGACGAGAAAAAAATCATCTTTCTATTGATATGCACTCTATATACTTTCGACGAACTTTTTTTTCAAAATTTTCGTCCAGAAAAATCCCACAGGATTCGTAAAAAACTCCCACGGAGTTCGTAAAAAAATCCCATGGGATTCGTAAAAAGACGAACTTTTTTTTTTCAAAATTTCCGTCCAGAAAAATCCCACTGGATTCGTTAAATCCCACGGGATTCGTAAAAAGACAGAACTTTTTTTTTTCAAAATTTCCTCAGAAAAATCCCACGAGATTCGTAAAAAAATCACATGGGATTCGTAAAAAAATTCCATGGGATTCGTAAATAGACGAACTTTTTTTTTCAAAATTTCCCATGGGATTCGAAAAAAAATCCCATGGGATTCGTAAAAAAATCCCACGAGATTCGTAAAAAAATCCCACGTGATTCGTAAAAAATTCCCACGGGATTCGTAAAAAGACGAACTTTTTTTTTCAAAATTTCCGTCTAGAAAAATCCCACGGGATTCGTAAAAAGACGAACTTTTTTTTCTTCAAAATTTCCGTCCAGAAAAATACCACGGGATTCGTAAAAAATTCAGTTGTGATTTGTATAAATCCTTTGGGATTCTGTATAAATAATATCATGATTATGCTTTAATAGTTTATAACTTAAGGCTCATAATATTGAACATTAATATCTAGAAAGCAGTTTTAGTTATATATAAGACTGATACTGGATCCGAATGGTCACTACAATACATCTTTTAAAGCATTTTTATTACTAATTAGAAAACAAAATATCACAAAAGAAAATTAAAAACCAAATAACAACTTGAGTAGGAGTAGCACCTAGTTGAGTAGGCAAGTAACTTCTTCAAGAGCACCTAGTTGAGTAGGCAAGTAACTTCTTTCACTAGTTGAGATAGATGACGAGCTACTTTACCGAATCAAGTTTTCAATATTTCATTAATCTTACACCTTTGCTAAGAAAAAGAGCTGCATATCAGTATATCACACACATTGCATTCTAAACAAATTTCTCCGTAGAAAATGTTAATTAGACAGCTTCACATTTACGACATGTTTTTGCTCTACAAATAACTATACAAAAGTTGCACTTCACTTTTCCGTAGTATCTATGTTGGCTCAACATAGTGCTGGTGGAGCAAAACAACCATAGACTACATCAATTTAACCAATCCAAACTACTTAGGCGTTTTATCAAACATGTGGCGTGCTTTTATGGTCATTACAGTTTTAAATCCAAACCCTTAACCACCATTTTCACCACTCCCTGCCACTCATCACCACCAACACCACCAGCCCATCACCATCATTTTCACGCGCCACCACCACAAACAAAAAACCACCTCAAACCCATCCTCAAGCGCACCACACCACCACCATACCCCCAACCAATATAACCCTCCAAACCTACCCCAACAAAGACTCCATTCAAGAAAATCCAACTGTCACCACTCACCTCCCTGATCCATCCTCCGCCGCCACAACAACCTCACACTCCGCTGCCACCCCCGCCCCAGATATGGCGGATCTACGAACTCGCTGTCACAATTCTCAAATTCAGGTCATTTTATAAACTTTAAAATTTGTACTATTCATCTCGGGAATTTACTATTCATCAGTTACTATTCATCATTTTATTCATCGTTTTTTAGGTCGATTTGATATTTTGAGAGGTTATTTCAAAATTTTACTATTCACAAAACACTATTAATTCCCGGAGAAAAATTTATATTCTGATTTTTATTCATCATTTTTCGTAAACTAGGTTTACGAGTATCCAATTCGCGTAACCGTAAGGGTTAGCTGCGTATTCATGAAACATCATTGAGAACACTACATATAGACCAGAGTTAGTCTACATATCACTAGTAACATCATTTTCATGTTAGTTCATGCATGGGTTTGCAAATTTCATTAACGTATATTTTTCTATTAAATAGACGTTATCGCACCATCATTTATTTTGAATAATTGATCCGACACTTCCAAAAATTATTCTGATATATTTTTATACTCATTTTAAGACTATAAAATTATATTATTAGTTTACCTGATGTTTTGAATTTATTTTGGTATATAAATTGTTATATAAATATTTACGACGGTTTTCGTAAATTATATTCGATAATTATTATTTCACTCAATACTTACGAGAAATGTATTTTTATAATTTTTATGACTTCAATATAATTCATTTTGTTCCGTTGAAATCGATTTCCAGCTAACGCTATACATAATAACTAAATATATAAGTTTAATTACTTAAATATCTACATTAATTATACATTTTATAAATAAAACTACAAATTATTGCTTCTTATCTTGTCCATGCCACCCCCCCTAGTCATCCATTTCATGAATATCTTGATTAAAATGTACACCTACACCAAAAATGATTAGATATTTGTAGCATACTAGAGTATTATTAATCAAAAATACATAGTTTACACATACTAGATGGTGTAAAACAAATAGAAACTCTTTCATTTTTTTCTTTGATGGTCGACTAAGAAGAGAAATCCATTAAAATTTCAAGATCAAGTGTTAAACAAGTTCTATTAGTGATCTATGTTAAGGTTTTGAAATAAAAACCTATAGATTAATTAAGTTTAATAGCTCAAAAACTCTTCAATCACTCAAATAAGCTTCAACTAATTTTTCCTACTCTTATAAACTCTTACTTGATGTATTTTTATGATATAGTAAGAAAAACATGCAAGTATACTATGATCCATACCACTTTTACTTGATTTTATTACTTATTATTAGTATAAACTATCCTATAATTATTCTCATGAAACTTATCATTATTGGTGAAGTTTAGGAACCCATGACACCCTAGGAAGGTGTATGGTAGGTTTAGAATAGCTTTGGTGTTGATTAGAAGGGTTTAGTTTCCACCGTCTACTCAGCCTAAACAGAGTGTTACTGCTGTCTTCCAAACTGTAAGTAACAAGAATAAGGGTAGGAATGGTGGTACAAGTGTTCCTGGTAAGGGAGGTTTTAACAAACCGGGTGTGGGGCCTAAGTTTCGGTATCAACCTGAAGCGCCCCCTAATCCCAAGCAGGTGGATAATTCTAAGATGAAAGCCACTGAAGTGGACACCTAACCCGTTTGATGCACTTAATGTGATCGATACTGATGAAAGTGGTACTCCTACTGATATAGTGGATTTTGGTCGTTCAATGGAAGCTAAGGAGGTTGGGGCTGTTAAAACCGGGAATGTATCACAAGAACCGCTTGTGAATGATTCAATGGAAGCTAACGAGGTTGGCCATACCCCTATTGTTGAGAAAATTGGGGAGCTTGAAAAGCTTCTTATGGATGGGAAAGCTACTCTTGTTGATGATGCTGGTAATCCTATTAAAAAGGTTGATTATCCTGGTAAAAAGGATCTTCCGTCTACTTCATCTATTAAGAGGGTTAACACATTCTCTAAGGTGGGAGAGATTGTTGTCTCCGACAGTGATGATGAGGAGGTTGTAAACACCTTTGATGAGTCGAGTAACTTATTCGGTGGTGGTCATGATCGACAAGATGACTTTGATGACTATGGTTATGATAACTATGTGGATCAGGTTTACGATCTTCCAGGTAATTTGGATGCCTATTACGACACATATGGTATCAAGCTCCAAGGCCTTGGTAGGAAGTAAATATTATCTTCATAGGAGTCTGATGTTATATTTTGTGTAGTGGTTTATTTTCGTTTTTAGAAAATAGGAAGTATCTTGTTATGTAAGCTTTTCGCCTATGTAACGGGCTGAGATATGGTATTTACCCATATCCTTTGTACTTAAATGTTTTTTGGAGTAATATATTTACCGGGTCATTGACCTTTTACCCAAAAAAAAGTACAAGCTTTGAACTAGAAAAATCATTTTTGACAACATATAATTAAGGGCTGTAACGTTTTGTAAAATCTGGAAATTTCAGTAGGCTGGGGATTATTTTGGTCTAGATATTCAGAAAATAGATTTAAAAACGAAAGCGTGGCCGCTTGAACGGGTTAAAACGGGTTTATAACGAAGAAGTTACGCTAGTTTCAAGTTTAACGACGAAAACTATTTTCTAAAATGTACATGCTGTTAAGGGTTTTTCTAAGGACAAAAATGAGTTTTTAACGTAAACTAGAGGAGTCGACTTATCAAAAATATATTTGTATATATTAACAAGAAACCAAGGATATGTAAAACGTAGAAAACGAGCTTATAATGACCGAGATACAAGCATTTGAAAACCGACGTTCACAACTTATTTCCATCAGCTTTTACGAACATATTTTTAAGTGTTAAATTGTCTTTTCGGGTACCCATGTTTGGAGCCGTTTTTCTCAATGATCGAGTTGGTTTTGATAAAAAGGTATCTCTGAGTAAAAGTTAGTTCACCTGGCCTATTTTCCAAAATGTCCAGCCGTTCGTCAATCGGATTTATATCGAGTAACTTACGACCACTCAAACTTTCCCGAAAACTACCCATAAATTACATTTTTAGCTCAACTACCTCACTTCACCATTATTTTTCTTTATGATCGGAACTCGTATGGATAAAAGTTCAGTGTTATGACTTTTAGATAATGTTACAAGCTTTCTAAAATCATTGAGTTTGTTTCCTAACACTCGATATTCACTATTTTACGACTAGCTTTGCGAGGCTACTTAGTCATTTTCATAAGTTGTCAAAGTATGTTATTTTACGACGAAAAACTATAAATTCTTGTTCTATTTCTAAACGACTATCGTGGGATGTTGTTTCAACCTATATAAGCGTAAAGTATTTTATAACTTGTCAAGATGTTATAAACATATATTTCGACGATAAACTTTATTTTCAAATGCACAAGTGGTATGGATATTATATGAGTTTACATGCGCGACATTGTTTCATAACTTACATTAGAACATATCATTCATATTAGGTTGTAGATAGAGAATTGCACCTCATTTCAGTGTATCCACTTTTGTCATTACAATCATTGCATCAGGTGAGTTCGTAGCCCCACTTTTACTCATTTAATTGTTTTATAAACTCTTCGGAGGAAATACATGCTCAACTACTTGTTTTTACTTTACACTTATATGAACTTAAATAACTGTTGTTTCACTACTTATGTTAGTAAGTAGATTATGCCCGAACTAAATTGATTACTATGCTATGAACACTATTATTTGAACCACTTTTCTTGATTTTGAACCCTTCGACATATATATTTGAGCTCTTTTAAATTGATTTGGACCCTTTGATATATCTTGAACTTAATTATGAACTTTTGACTGGAACACTTGAACTTAATTACGAACTTATGACTTGTTTGAACTTATTGAACCGTACGTGCTATGACCCTAAAAGTCTCCCTATGTGAACGGAGCAATACCAATTCTCGCCTTATTGGTGGAGTGTGCAAAGTCTCCCTATGTGAACAGAGCAATACCAATTCTCGCCTTATTCGTAGAGTGTGCAAAGTCTCCCTATGTGAACGGAGCAATACCAAAGTCTCGCCTTATTGGTGGAGCGTTCTCAATAATTCTCGCCTAGGTGGTCGAGTGACAAAGGAGTCTCCCTTGTTGGATCAGTGCAAAGTCTCCCATGTTCGGAGCATCCCTGAATTATTATATACGTGGTGCTATACTGTGAACTATTATGACAACGTATACTTGACTACTAGACACACTATATTTTATGCAATGGGTTGTGAACACACAGGTTGCAAGTTTTGTATGGGCGAAACTTGGAACTGGGTGGATTTACAATGCCTTTTCTTTGTGGGCTATTCTCAATGACCGAAGACTTTGCCTTTGCTGTATGAACGTTCTTTAAAAGCTTTACATGTTAAACAAACTCTATGAACTCACTCAACCTTTGTGTTGACACTTTTAGCATGTTTTATCTCAGGTATCTAATTCACTTCATGGCATGCATGTGGACTTATCATAGAGTCGCGGTGTCGACGCGTCTCACATATATTTTATTGATGCAGGTTTTACTGACCAGGTCTTAATATTTATAATGTCTCACTAAACCTATGGTCTACCCTAATGCACTAACGGGCAGTGTACCCAATCGTGTGTAGTGTAGTAAATGGTAAAGTCGAGGTCGTCTCAAGAGCTATGTGTGTTGGATTATTACTAAGTCTAGTGTCACAGATTAATTCTTTCGATAGGAATTATAATTAATTAAACTACTAATGCAAAATAAAATAAAAGCAAGTAAATGGGAAAAGAGAGATCAATATAGGAATAATGGTGCTAACCTAGTCAATCATCCTAGCTAGTTATGTCTACGTCTACCTACTTCCAATTAATTCAGGTGGGGTCAAATTCGAGAGGACATCATTTGGTCAATTCGCCCTAACCTATCAGCAAAGATGCCACCACAGGAGAAATCAAGCGCACCGTCATAAGTCCTGTTGTTCCTGGTCCCCTAAGCCAAGTCATTAAGTACCGCTACATGCTAGATTCTAAATAGTGAGTGCCCGTCCGTTAGGAACTTATACACTACACCCCCCAGTTCTTAAGTTCATCCAAACGATAGGTGATTAGTTGGTCAAATCGCACAAGTAGAAAGGGTCGTCAGTTGGTCATATCTTACCCTTCCCGTCTCAGTCCGCTCATCTAGGGTCAGTTGGTCATATCTCCTAGGCAATTGGCCTCTACCGAAATTCAAAACTACCGAACCAAGGGTGACTACCAAAGAACTATGCATGCATACACTTAGAAATAATTATACGAAAGTAAAGGTAAACGCAAACAAAACAATTAAGGAATCATAACTAAGCTAGCACCAAAGGGTGCTTAGCCGCTCATATTAATCATGAAAATCAATTCAATATTCAAAGGTACGAAATACATGAATCGAAAGTAAAATAAATATAAAACGCTAAAGCTTATCGTAATGGAGTGACCTCTCCCTTGGAAACAGCTCCGTATGCTCCCCTAGACCTGCCTTGAGCTTTTTTCCACATTCTCAGAGAGTTATGTGTGGAATGGGATGATTAGAAATGCTAGAATTTGTGGGGTATTTATAGGCCAGGTATGGGTTACGGCGTAACCAATTAAGGAGTTACACCGTAACCTTGTGTTCCGTCGTAAATGCACTAGATCTGCTAGTTACTGCGTAACCTAATGAGTGGTTACGTCGTAGTCTTCAATAAACTCGGTTACGTCGTAAGTGATGATTTAGTTACGGCGTAAGTATCAGCATCGTGTATCCTCATATGACCTAATGTAGTTACGTCGTAACCTTTGGGAAGAGTTACACAGTAACCTCTTGATAAGTTGGTATTCTTAGTCACGCAATAGTTATGGCGTAAATGTGAGAGAGGAGTTATGCCGTAACTTCTTCAAAGTAGGCATATTGTGATAAATCTTTAGTAATGTTTCCATTTCCGCCTCTTTAGCTCCAATGCTCGTAATTTACCTGAAAGTGGAAAACAATGGAAAACAAGCGTAAATCCATATAAATGATATAAATAACGACCATTATCGGGGGAAATTGACACTAAATATTCAGGACTATTTGATGTTATCAAATATCCCCCCACTTGAACTCTATTTGCCCTCAAGTAGACCTTATTAGATAGATTCCTAAAAATATATCTCCCAAAACCTAGAAAATATGAGTTTACAAATCCTTTATGCTAGAATAAAACAAAGCCGAACACCTCACGAAAGGGGAACAAACACTCAAATCTCTCAACTATTTTAAGTGTCAATTTCAGGGTGATCACTCAATCGCACAGTCATAGCATGTATTCTATCATAAGCTTGGCGGTTACACAAATCTCCACCACTAGAGTTAAGGGCTAAACAATTCTCGAAGGCAATATGGGTAGACACGACAAAGGTTAAGGGTGACTTGTCATTACTAACATGTCACGGGAAGTGGACAAAATCAATGATACATGACCAAATCCATGGCCAAGACACCAAAGATTGCTCATTGCATCACCTAGATATGCTTCATGACTAAAGGGTAGGATAAGACATGGAATATATAATTGGTGTAAAAAGAAAAACAAACAGGTAGTCTAAATCTATAACCAAGTCATCACCACTTACCGTCCGCCCAAAGTTCAAGCTTAGAAGTCTAGAAACCGGATCATGAAATGCAAGGTAAATGTGTCATTAGAGGACGTCGTGATGGGCACACCACCTTTTCTTCTTCTGTTGGCATATCAACCAACTCCAATCTTCAAATGTGACCGAGGTGGCCTCCTCGATACTAATCAATAAAGCTTATACTACAGTGCTTATAACATTGCACTTTACAATACCATAACTCAATCAATTTTTTTTATTATTTTTTTTCTAATCACTTTTTTTAACATAACATAATAACATCCCCCCACTTTAGATGAACAATGGGAATTCGGGGGGTCTTCAATGATCTTCATAAATGTTGTCGATGAAAGCGTGATTTCCAAACATTTCCACTCGAACCTTGAACTTAGGCAAATGATGACTTCCCAATCACAAATAGAGACTACAGGGTAGGCTAAGGTGTATAGGTGTAACGAAACAATATATTGGGTTGACAAAATGAAAGGGATGGCTCAGAAGGGTGTATCTAGGGGTATCTTGCACTAAAGGTGAGTGCAACAAAAGGGTTTCACATGGGGTCGAAAAGTCGAGGTGACTAATCAATAGACTCACAATGGTAGGCTGTTTGGGTGATAATCTTATAATATTGGCTGCTAAAACTGAAAAGTCCAAATACATCGAGCTAACTCAACATACCTCGTCTATGGTCTCGAAATGATGTAAAGGCCAAGTTCTAAAGTTTACAAGCTACCGGCACATTCATAATTTGGTGGATTTTGCGTAAAATATTGGAAACGGATAAGTCTAATCTCACCATGTAATGTCAAGGGTTGTATGTGCTCGGCTAAGGTCTTATCTAGTTAGGTTCGGAAAAACATGTCAAAATTTTAAAAATGGCATAATTTTTCAAAATAAACTAGAAAAATGAGGGCGAAAATAAAGTTCAAGAGATAATTCTACTCCCGTCCCTCTACTTGAATTGTACAAAGTCCCTTTTGTACTAGGCATTAAAATAAAGGTGAAGAGAAAGGTAAAATTAGAGCGAGAACTTCCCTGAAATTTGCTCCAAAAAGAAGAAGGCTCACGAAAAAGAACCGTGCCTTCATTTAAGTGTCATGAACAAACTTCAATCCCTGAAATCACAATACCGACAAGCATAATTCTAAAAATAAAAAATAAAAGTGAAAAATAGACCTAACTCACTTTCGCAGGAATCACGGTTGCATTTAGCGTATGCAACAAGCCTTTTAAACCACTTGGTGTCCCAAGTGGACGAGTGAAGTCTCGTGAGGGTTAACAGGGAACACACCCACAAAGTTCATTTGAAAACTAATACAAGGTTACTGTGTTTAAAAATGAAAGAATTAAAACAGAGGAAAGTTACGTCGTAACTCCTATGAGGGAGTTACGCCGTAACTGGCAAAACCTGATATGAGCTACGAAAGCGAGTAGTTATGGCGTAACCACAGAGATGGTACTAATTGGTAATGCGTCAAAAGTTCTGATGCTAATACGTTGGTTACGGCGTAATCACCAAGATGAGTTATTTCGTAACTCGCTCGGATCAAGAATCGCAGAAGAATTAGTTCCTCGCTTCCTGCAAGAATTGTTAGAAAACACAAAACCCAACAGAAAAGAAATAAAAACAAAAGAAATGGATAATTCAAGTTGTCTCCCAAAAGAGCACTTTTCTTTTTTAACGAGTCTTTAAGTTAGACTCAGAGCCGCGGGGCTCCTATGGGGGCCTTTGAGCTTGCCCCACTCCCTCAATATCTTTCATCAAGTTATGCCTCATCCATGCAACATTCGAAGCAGTTCGGAGGTATTCATTGGTTTCAATTTTCCGGACTTTACAAAATTTCTCATCCGGTCCCTGGTGGTAGCGAGTGAATTCGTATTTTTCGACAATAATTGGAGGTGGTCTTTTGTAGGGAATCCCCAAGAGTATGCACCACCTTTGTTTGTAAGCTTCATCATCGCGATCAGTGAACTCCTCATTTCCTTGCAGCTTAAGGTAATCTAGGATCCCTTCAATATCATCGTCATCAGAAGCTGTGTCTTTAAACCATTCTTCATCGAGCAGATTCTCCGCTAGAACGCGCTTGCATTCTTCTTTATCATTACTAAACCACTCTTTGTCATTATCAATTGTTATCTCACTCGTGTTGTTGAGACTTTCATTTTCTCGATCCATGTAGTCCTTCCAGATCTTCTCTTTGGTTAATGTGTCCACATATCCATACTTAATCTTCACCCAACTATCGAATCCAAGGTTGTCCAGCCAAGGCAAACTCGTTCTCTCCTCATCATTGGTTGAGGACCAAAAGAACTCATCCTTTTCTATTCTTTCAGAGCTGCTTCCTCCGTTACACATATCATCATATGGGTTGCATGACGCCCAAAATATTTCCCCGTGAGTTTTTACTCTTTCGCACCGGTGGCTGCATTATTTCTTGTTGTAAATTTCACTTAAATGATCATCAGTGCATTTCATATCATTTTTAGCCTCTTCCTTTTTCTGAATGTGCTCTTCGTAATCAATTTTTAGCTTCTTAAGAAGATTTGGATCGATCTTGGCATCCCCGAATTGAATTGCGTACCAATCTTTAAATGCTAAATCACCGAATCTTAATACAATGTCTTTCACTCTCATGAGGGCATGTACACTCTTCCTTTCTTTCATTGTCTCCGCCATTGCTATAGTCGTGGAAGGGGCTGCATGTAGGCCATGCTCTTGTGGTCTCCTCGTCGGTTATGATGACAAGAACACACCAGTGAGTAATAAGAGGATCTTTTTCATCTTTAAGGGAGAGTTTTTCGAGTCTTTCATCATCAGTGTAAGCAGCCTATAAAAACTTGTTAATTTTAATTCTCTCCATCACAAGCTTCATTTCTAGGATTACTTGAAGCCCATAGGTCAAATGAGTCCCCCTTAGCGACTGGTATAGCCTTGCACCAGTGATATCTTTTTTGAGATGGTGATAAAGGGAATAGGTTATTATCGTGGGACCATTCACTAGTTTTTGAGTCTCCGATTCGCCTATATCAAGGAAGTTGTATGCCCATGTATCCCAGTTACGTCGTAACTGAGTTTCTTGGTTACGGCGTAATTCGTTAGAGTGGATTTCTTTAGTACTTTTTATAACCCCGTTATCGCTTTCAAACATATAGTTACGTCATAACTCATTAGACATGTTACGGCGTAACTCAGATCTGTCGATTGAATCATCCCCTAAATCTGTATCATTGATCACAACTTTCGAGTTATTATCAGAAAAAATTACCTTACATTCCATAGCTGGTTTAGATCCTTCAGGTTTATCGTTATTCTTCCTTACTTTTTCACTGAGCTTCATCACCATGGAATTCTCTCAACCATTCATCTTGTTCCTTTTGTCTTTGGACTGAATTCTCCAGGAACTTATTAATTATTTCTTCAAGATTGGGCTTTCTTTCTCCATAAGGCCCACGATTGTAATTTCCACGATAACCATTACTATTTCGATTTTCTCCGTAAAATGGTCGATTTTCTCCATACTTAGCTTCTTCAATATTCTCTTTGTCCATATGATGACAATTTTTCGTAAGGTGTCCTCTTCCACAGATTTCACAACCTACTTGAATGGCATGAACCGTTTCTCTGACTTTCAGTATGTCTCGACTGAGATTTTTGATTTTACTAGCGATTGTTGCAATTCCGTCAAAACTTCCGCCTTGGTTTCTTTTATTCCCACTGTCTTGCCATTTTTGAGAGTGGTCTGCCATTTTTTGAATGGCTTCAATTGCAGCAGTAGGAGTCATGTTCGGGATAGGTCCTTGATAGTCCAGCATTTTCCTAGTAGTTACATCAATTCCTTTGTAGAAAATATTGACCTTTTGCTGGTTATTCAGATCGTTGGTAGGACACTTATAAAGAAGATCGTTGTATCTCGCCCCAAGCTTGATCTGTTGTTTCGTCGTCTTCTTGTTTGAAATTGTGGATTTCAAAAGTCGGTTAGAAATCTTTGATGGCGGAATATCTTTGGATAAAGTGTTTCTTTAGTAGCACCCAGTATTAATTGCCCGGGGCAATCTTTGATCCATCTTCCGCCGCTCGGAAGAGTCATTGGAATACCCTTAGCATAACAAAGATCATGAGACACGCCCGGAATATTGAAAAGGTCATGGCGATGTATAGGACATTTTCAACGTGCTCATATGCGTGTTCATCCTGCTTCTGAAAAGGATTAGCGCGAAGTTCCTCATAAATTGGTCTTTAATTTCAAACGAACATCCGCCTCGATTGCTGTCTTACGAGACCCGACCCTTGTTCGACTCTTGTCAACACCAAGTATTCCTCAAGAGTGAGGTCATCGATGTTAACAACTTCCATGGTACCAAATCTTGAAATATGATCGTGAGAAAAGTTTAAAATGAAATGAAAGACTTAATTTTAACCCTAATATAACTCCCGGCAATGAGCCAAAAACTTGATGCGAGTTTCTTCGACTGGATCTTAATATTTATAATGTCTCACTAAACCTATGGTCTACCCTAATGCACTAACGGGCAGTGTACCCCGGTCATGTGTAGTGTAGTAAATGATAAAGCCGAGGTCGTCCCAAGAGCTATGTGTGTTGGATTATTACTAAGTCTAGTGTCACAGATTAGTTGTTTCGATAGGGATTTTAATTAATTAAACTACTAATGCAAAATAAAATAAAAGCAAGTAAATGGGAAAAGAGAGATCAATATAGGAATAGTGGTGCTAACCTAGTCAATTATCCTAGCTAGTTATGTCTACGTCTACCTACTTCCAATTACTTCAGGTGGGGTCAAATTCGAGAGGATAGCATTTGGTCAATTCGCCCTAACCTATCAGCAAAGATGCCACCACAAGAGAAATCAGGCACACCGTCATAAGTCCTGTTGTTCCTGGTCCCCTAAGCCAAGTCATTAAGTACTGCTACATGTTAGATTCTAAATAATGAGTGCCCAGCCGTTAGGAACTTACACACTACACCCCCCAGTTCTAAAGTTCATCCAAATGATAGGTGATTAGTTGGTCAAATCGCACAAGTAGAAAGGGTCGTCAGTTGGTCATATCTTACCCTTCCCGTCTCAATCCGCTCACCTAGGGTCAGTTGGTCATATCTCCTAGGCAATTGGCCTCTACCGCCATTCAAAACTACCGAACCAAGGGTGACTACCAAAGAACTATGCATGCATACACTTAGAAATAATTATACGGAAGTAAAGGTAAACGCAAACGCAAACAAAACAACTAAGGAATCATAACTAGGCTAGCACCAAAGGGTGCTTAGCCGCTCATATTAATCATGCAAATGAATTCAATATTCAAAGGTACGAAATACATGAATCGAAAGTAAAATAAATATAAAGCGCTAAAGCTTATCGTAATGGAGTGACTTCTCCCTTGGAAATTGCTCCGTATGCTCCCCTAGACCTGTCTTGACCTTTTTCCCACGTTCTCAGAGAGTTGTGTGTGGAATGGGATGATTAGAAATGCTGGAATTCGTGGGGTATTTATAGGCCAAGGTTGGGTTACGGCGTAACCAATTAAGGAGTTACACCGTAACCTTGTGTTCCATCGTAAATGCACTAGATCTGCTAGTTACGGCGTAACCTTATGAGTGGTTAGCCGTAGTCTTCAATAAACTCGGTTACGTCGTAAGTGATGATGTAGTTACGGCGTAAGTATCAGCGGCGTGTATCCTCGTTTGACCTAATGTAGTTACGTCGTAACCTTTGGGAAGAGTTATGCCGTAACCTCTTGATAAATTGGTATTCTGAGTCACGCAATAGTTACAGCGTAAATGTGAGAGAGGAGTTACGCCGTAACTTCTTCAAAGTAGGCATACTGTGATAAATCTTTAGTAATGTTTCCATTTCCGCGTCTCTTTAGCTCCAATGCTCGTAATTTACCTGAAAGTGGAAAACAATGGAAAACAAGCGTAAATCCATATAAATGATATAAATAACAAGCATTATCGGGGGAAATTGACACTAAACTCTGATTATAACAAACTCATTTATGCACTTAACTATCGTTTGATTGTAACAAACTCATTTTGGTACATTGGAAATCTTTTGGGACCTATGTTTTGTAAACTCTGATTATTTTACTTAATCAAACGATATTTTCAAACGACACTTTAGATCGCTCGATATAATCAGTAACTTTGATGCTATGATACATCCCCGGTATTCCATTCATTGCAAAAAAATGTAATTTTGGGTGTGATGATTGGTATCGAGCAGCGGTTATAGAGAACTAGGTTGCATCATTGACCCTAGATTATAACTACATCATCATAGCATCCCATCATATCATTATACGTGCATACTCATTATACATGCGGTTTTATACGCACATTACAAGTTGACTCAACACCAAACATCATATGAGTCGATTAGTCCAAGCATTTCATAGTTACTCCTAAATTATACATAGCCTGATCACCTATGTCTAATTCAGGAAGAATCATGCAATGAAGGGAGTATCAGTCTTATATGTGTAAGCAATTCGATAATTGAGCCAATTTTCAAAAGACTTTCCTCAAAACCACTTGTTTCCTAGCTTGATTCTAGTGACAGTTCTTGTCTGATGAGTTACGAAACTCAAGCTAAGAGTCAATTTGTTACTCAAACCGATTTAGCCAAATCTCATGACAGTTCTTGTTTGATGAGTTGTGAGATTAAGTAAAAATCGGTTACCTAAAAGTCTTTTGAGGATTTTGCTCGAGAATGGGAAAGCTTGCCTCATCAAACCTAACCATAAGAGAGTATCTCTTTAGAATGAGATATAGTCACGATAGCACAAGAACGTACCTAGTTGGATGAGAAACCCATGTGCATGAGCATTGACATAATCATTTAGACTATACACACGAGCATGAACTTTTAGACCCTTGTCGAGGATCAGACCATAGTTATCAATAATTGAATCACGAGGACGTGATTCCTCTAACAGGGGAAGAATGTCACAATTCTCAATTTCAGGTCATTTTACAAACTATGAAATTTTTACAATTCATCTCGGGAATTTACTATTCATCGGTTACTATTCATCATTTTACTTTTCATCCAATTTATGAGATGAAAGAAAAAATTAACAAAGGAATGGTAAAAATGTAATACTATAGAAACCCACTTTCCACCCTTTTTTAAAAAACAACATATCTTGCAAACGTAAATCTTCAAGCTACAAAAAAATAGACCATCGCGACGAGAAAAAATCATCTTTCTATTGATATGCACTTTTATATACTTTCGACGAACTTTTTTTTCAAATTTTCGTCCAGAAAAATCCCACGGGATTCGTAAAAAACTCCTACGGAGTTCGTAAAAAAATCCCACGGGATTCGTAAAAAGACGAACTTTTTTTTTTCAAAATTTCCATCGAGAAAAATCCCACTGGATTCGTTAAATCCCACGGGATTCGTAAAAAGACAGAACTTTGTTTTTCAAAATTTCCGTCCAGAAAAATCCCACGAGATTCGTAAAAAAATCACATGGGATTCGTAAAAAAATCACACGGGATTCGTAAAAAGACGTTTTTTTTTTTTCAAAATTTCCGTCCAGAAAAATCCCACGGGATTCGTAAAAAAATCCCATGGGATTAGTAAAAAGACGAACTTTTTTTTTCAGAATTTCCGTCCAGAAAAATCCCACGGGATTCGTATAAAAATCCCACGTGATTCGTAAAAAATCCCACGGGGATTCATAAAAAGACGAACTTATTTTTTTCAAAATTTCCGTCTAGAAAAATCCCACGGTATTCGTAAAAAAATCTCACGGGATTCGTAAACAATTCACTTGTGATTTGTATAAATCCCATGGGATTCTGTATAATCCCATGGGATTCTGTATAAATAATATCATGATTATGCTTTTAATAGTTTATAACTTAAGGTTCATAATATTGAACATTAATATCTAGAAAGCAGTTTCAGTTATATATAAGACTGATATTGGATCCGAATGGTCACTACAATACATCTTTTAAAGCATTTTTATTACTAATTAGAAAACAAAATATCACAAAAGAAAATTAAGAACCAAATAACAACTTGACCATAAAAACTTAATCAAGTTTTCAATATTTCATTAATCTTACACTTTTGCTATGAAAAAGAGCTGCATATCACTATATCACACACATTGTATTCTAAACAAATTTCTCCATAGAAAATGTTAATTAGACGGCTTCACATTTACGACATGTTTTTGCTCTACAAATAACTATACAAAAGCTGCACTTCACTTTTTCGTAGTATCTATGTTGGCTCAACATAGTGCTAGTGGAGCAAAACAACCATAGACTGGATCAATTTAACCAATCCAAACTACTTGAGCGTTTTATCAAACATGTGGCGTGCTTTTATGGTCATTACAGTTTTAAATCCAAACCCCTAACCACCATTTTCACCACTCACTGCCACTCATCACCACCAACACCACCAGCCCATCACCACCATTTTCACGCGCCACCACCACAAACAAAAAACCACCTCAAACCCATCCCAAGCGCCACCACACCACCACCATACCCCCAACCAATATAACCCTCCAAACCTTCCCCAACAAAGACCCCATTCAAGAAAATCCAACTGTCACCACTCACCTCCCTGATCCATCTTTTGCCGCCGCAACAACCTCACACTCCGCTGCCACCCCCGCCCCAGATATGGCGGATCTACGAACTCGCCGCCACAGATGCCGTCACCCCCGTCCAGCAGCTCCAACAAACACAGATACAACCATCGGAATACAAAACTCGTCTTAAAAAATAGATCGGTGGCGGATCAACGATGGTTTATGGTGGTTTGTGTGCGTGTTAGATGAGAAAGGGAGTGTTGTAACTGGTGAGTGTGTGTGTGTGTGGGAGTGAGAGTCATGTGTATGTGTGCAATTGTACCGTGTATGTGTGTGTGGGTTTGGTATAAGTATATAATGACTAAAATGGCCCTTAGTATATTTTTATTTTAAAATATCAATTAATCTAAACCATTGGATGGGAGGAGAATGGATGGTTGAGATCTTGTAGTTTGTTCTTTAGATAAATCTTGTTTCGTATTGAACTTTTGTCATTCTCTAATCAAGAAAATAAACCACTTCTTATTAAATAACATTAGACATGTATGAAAACAAAATTACTTCCTACCAAGGCCTTGAAGCTTAGTACCATACATGTCATAATAAGCATTCAAGTTTTCTGGAAGATCGTAGACCTGATCTGCATAGTTATCATACTCATCGTCATCATAATCATCTTCACGGTCATGACCACCACCAAATAGGTTCATAGACTCACCAAAAGTGTTCACAACCTCCTCTTCATCACTGTCGGAATCAACAATCTCTCCCACCTTAGAGAATGGGTTAACCCTCTTAGAAGAAGAAGTAGACGAAGAAAAAGTAGAACTAGATTTACTAACTACGGCCAGCACCTTCTCGTTCACAACACTCACAAGCGGTTCTTGCGATAAATTACCAGTCTTTGGAGCCCCATCCATCATAGCTTCCTTTGTATCACCCGGATAATCAACCTTTTTAATAGGATGACCATCAACATCCACAAGGGTAGCTTTCCCATCAATAATTAGCTTTTCAAGCTCCCCAATTTTCTCAACAATAGGAGTAGGACAAACCTCCTTAGCTTCCATTGTATTTCCAGAATCCAACTCTGCCCCGTCCTTAGCCTCGACATTAGTATGAATGCCACATTCCTCAGTATCTATCATATTAAGGATTTCAAACGTATTAGATGTAGCAACCTTCTTCCCACTCATAATAGCTACATCAGAGGCCTTCTTCTTTGTAGTATCCACCTGCTTGGGTTCAGGTCGAGGCGCTTTAGGTTGATATCTAAATTTAGGACCCACAGCAGGTTTAATAAAACCATTACCCATACCACTTTGGCTACCATTCTTACCCTTGTTTTTGCGATTGATCGTCTGAAAACTATCACTGCCCTTTTGTGTAGGCTGAACTGGAGGAGGAACAAATTTAGGACAGTTATCCAGAGTATGACCAAATAGCTTACAAGTGTCACATCAAGGCGGTTTCCATTCGTACTCAACACGAACCTTTTCAATAGTAGAACCCGACCCATCAAGTAAGGGTATTTCAATAGTGAGACTTTCCTTAGGTACCTCATCCGCCTTCACTTCAATCAGACACCAAGCAAAATTACTACGACCCCAAGATTCCATGCACATTTGACTAATGTAAGTAGGAATGGCAATGGGGCGGGTTTGGGGCGAGGCGGCCATCCCCATCCCCAAACCCGATTACAAAAATCATCCCCAAACCCGCCCCAATCCCCATTGGGGATCTTATCAGGGTGCCCCATTAGGGCGAGATGCACCCCCAAACCCGCCGCATTCCCCATTGGGGCCTTATCGGGTTTTATTTTTTGAGTGCGATCCTCCATCATAATCATGCCTTTCCTCGTTTATTCTTATTTTTACGCTATTAACAATATGATTTTGCAGAATAACTTAAAGGATTAAGAACCCATTAATAATATATTAGGCATTGGAATAAATCACAACATTTTTAGAATATTATGACACAAAACAATATTTTATGATCACACTTTGAAATATTACAAAGATAAAAATTAATAAAAATTAGAGAATTATATTTAGTACATAGATACTAGCACAATATTTAAGGTATATAGATATATGTATATGTTTCGGGGCGGGGCGGGGCGGGGATAATGTGCCTCGTCCCCACCCTAAACCCGATAAGAAACCCGATATGCATGCCCCGCCCCGCCTCAATAAGTTTGGGTTTCGGGTTTCCTCGTCAGGTTCGGGTTTTTTTGCCATCCCTAAGTGTAAGAATCTAGCATTTTAGGCGTACCAATCAATGTAGCTAGGAGACTAAGACCATCATCAGAAAACATAGCAAGGGGAACATCATGGAATTTAACCCACACCGGAATGTTAGGTTCCCATATATGTAACACAAGCATCAATATGTAGAAATAAGATGGAGAAGAGATCGGTTGAACAATAAACGCACACACACGCACGTATAAATGTTGAAAGGTTAGGCGTAGAGAGTGAAAGTGAATAAATTGGACAACCAACCCTCAAGTGAGGGTTATGATAAGGTTTTAAAAGGTACCATTTTGAGGGGTCGTTTAAGTCCTTATTTGATCACTTTTGTATCCGTTATTGCTTAATATCGCTCCTTTTCACTTTTAGGTCTCTTGAAGGCAAAATGTGGAATGGCACTTATTTGGACGAAAAGCGCGAATATATGAAGAAAATTGCCACACCAAAATCGAGACACTCACGATTGTTTGAAATTAGAAGGTGACGTTAGGTGCTAATGGCGACGCCCGTCCCAAAAATGTTGTGACGGTCCGTAACCCAAAACTCGTATTTTCAGCGACGACGCCTAGTTGTGAAGAGTAGGCCGTCGCTACTCGAACGGCCTAGATGCAATCCGACGACGCCGAAGTCGAAGAGGGCGGCGCCACGACATAAGGTGACGCCGCAAGGTTAACGTGGCCAAGACGAAACCCTAATGGCGGCGACACGACGGCGCCACTAAACATAAGGTGGCGCCGTCGCAATTGTAATCTTATATATAGAATCCGAATTTTTCGGTCTTTGTGTGGAGAGTCTTTGGGTAAAAACCTAAAACCGAACCTAATGTGTCTTGTACAAGATTTTAGGGTTTTAAACCCTATCTTACATCAAGATAAGTCTTTACTTCATTAATTCAATTATGTCTTTGATTATTTGTGTGTATGCTTGCATGTTCTCCATGTCCCATTAATTTATTTATGTGTTTGCTTAGAAAGTATGAAACTTAATTATTGAATATTGATTGGTTGTTTCTTATCTTAGTTGATTAATGATCTAGTAATGCGATAGATCATTCGTTGTGTACTTAATGCTTGATTCATCTTTGTGAACCTTAGAATATAATTACTGCGTGGTTGTAGGCTAAACCATCCAAAGAGCGCCTTAGAGTAGGAGTTTATCATCCCTAGTGGGTTTGTAGACGAGACCCTTTGGTAAGTTCAAAGAGTTGGGAGAAACGATACCCTACAACTTTAGACACACAACGCAATTAAGAATAAGACGTGACACTCAACCATCAATAGGAGATAATTAAGGAGTAATACCAACTAAGTAAACACATCTTTAAACTATCATACGAGCACACATTAATTAGACATAGACTCCCACAACCTTAGTTTAGATAATTAGATAATAGTAGAGTAATCGTAGAAATACCAACCCCCAAATCCAATACCCGAGATTCATACTTTTCCATTTTCATAAAACAAAAAAGATAAAAATAATCTTCCTCAACCTTAACCTTAGCGTAGTAACTCCTTACTAGCATTCCTGCTCCCCAGAGAACGATATCAATACCGTGGCTTACCCTAATTACTACACTACAATGATTAGGTTCACCGCCTGGGGTGTTATAAAACTTGCTAGAAGAAAAGGAAGTTTCCTTGACCCCGAACGACGCGTGTAGCGTTATCAAGTTTTGGCGCCACCGCCGGGAATAGAATAGCTAGTTAGTAGTCCACCTCGCTTAGGTTTCTTTGCTTGATTCCTATCAAGTAAACTTTTTCTCATTTTAGCTTCCTCGTAGTCTATCCCCTCTTCGTGACCTTTGTTCGTAACCATTTTCATTGACTATTCCGTTAGCCGTTATGGAGAACGCGAATCGCCAAAACTTTCACCCAATCAATAAATCTACTACATAATTTACCCTTCCACTCCAAAATGAGATCTTGAGGTTCCATCAACATCATGATGAATCTTTTCCGGGGCGTGGACTCGAATTAAATATTTATTACAAAAGTTCTTTATCATGGTATTGATTTATCGTTTCCACTACAATTCTTTTACACTCAGATCGCCTACGAAACCCAAAGGAGACTTGACTATGTAGCTGATGGGGATATTTGGGGACGTGGTGTTCGAATTGCATGGGAAACCTTTGAGATTCACGCCCAATTTAGAGGTGGAACATGGGACCCAAAAAATGAATCTTTAGACCTATTTTCAATTTGGAAACTTCGATCGAAAGGTTGTTTAGGAAGGAGATGATTAGAGTTGAGGTGCCAAGGTGCATGTCATGGTTAGGCGCTACCACAAGACAAAATGAATACATAGGTGATCTTGATAAGATGGAGGATGAGTAGAAAATCCAATCCCATCGGATAACCCACAAGTCCTACCATCACTTGAGGAGCACACATCACCTATAACTTACCCGTAAGAAGTAGAAGAGACTATAGGAGTCCCAATTGATAGAGAAATTTTGACCAAACGCCACTAGAGAATGTAGGTTTAGATGCTTGTTGTCATGACCTCTCTTAGTCCTAGGGAAGTTCCTAATTTTGATGAACCGAGCTCAACCAAAACCTTACCCAATGTTCCGCCTTTAGATGTGAATCTTGAATTGAATTAGCCCCAATCCACCCATCAAAATAGATAGTCCGGTACTTGCTTGATAAAGGTGGTAGATTCTAGGCCATGTAGAGTGGAAGCTAATATAGGAGTAACCCATGACCTTACACACTTATATCACCCATTCATGGTTGATAACAAGAAACACTATGGGTTTAAACCGGGTTTATTAGGTCAAGATGGATCCTTAACTAAGAATCTTTTGAAGTTGATGAAGATGATCCATTTTAAGAGGAGATTTGATTCACCGCTACACCAATAGACTTAGGTAAGGTTATAATGAATGGAGCTCACTCCTTTGAGCATATAAATCACCTATCACCTCTCCTCACGTAGCAAATTTCCACCCTAAGGGTGTGTATCGCTACTATCACCCGCACTTAAACTTAAGTGTAGGAAAACTTCCCTTTATCTGTTAAATAAGGGTAGAGTCGGGCTCGTGACTCGAACAAAACAAGCGCTTCTTGGGAGGCAACCCATGTGTTTTTCCTTTTCATTTTTATTTGTGTGTCATATATCTCTTATTGATTGTTTATTCTCATGTTTGAATTTTGTAAAATGCTTTATTTTGTTTTTAACCTCGCCTTAATTGCATATAAAGGTATTTTACATAAGGGATAAGTGTAGGAGGATTACACACGTTTTCAAAAGAAACGTAAACATGAGAATAACAATTAACTAAAAGATATATATGTTTGTTTGTTCGAGTCAAATGCTTGTATCGAGTCATAATGGATGTTTTGCGAAATTTTTCCGATTCTAAAGATGTAAATTTTCCGTAATTTTTCCGAGAAAATCGCAGACCGCTTTTTGTCGGGATAACTGACGGCGTCAGATTGCAACCGACGTCGTGAAGGAGTAAAACATCGATTACTTTTTCTCGCTTTCGAGCTACTTATAAATTTTGGAATTTTCCAGGTCTTAATTTTCTTAGAAATTGTAAACATCCATTCCACAAGCATTATATCCTAGTTTAAATCGAGTCTTATATATATTATTACCACTTGATTTTACGCGAAGGTTTCGCTTTGTTTTCTTCAAGTGTGCAGTTTAGTTTGTCAAGAAGTTACATAAGATTAGAAGGAGCTTTTCACGCAATAATTCTTCTTGAAAAGGATTTAACCACCACTTTACACAAGATCCTACCGAGCTAATCGGGGAGTATTAGTTTCTTTCGCTTTTAATTACCTTCTTTTATCATAACTTTGATATTTTGGGGAACATTGGGGACAATGTTCAGTTTAAGTGTGGGAGGAAAATAAAACGGAACTTTGAAACTATGCTTATCCTTGACTATTTGCTTTGTCCAATTGTGATTGTGTAATAAACCATGAGAAAATGTCGGTTAGGTAATTTTGGCACCAAATTTAAAATTTTTATGACATATAGGAGTGGGCCATTAGTCTTAACAAAAGCGCCTCATGGATAGGAAGTTGCATGACTAGCACAAAACCCTTTACCACCCAAATTCCACCAAAATGTGAGGATCGCCTTAGATTAGTAGGAATTAAAGCATTCATCTTCAATGCTTAGAGTGTGAACCTAGTATATTAGATTCTAGAACTTGTTTTGTGATGCATTCCGAGATCGCAAGTGAGGCTACACTTGTGTAGTTAGGAATAACTAAATGATAAGAGGCATTAGGATAACCCTTGTTTGATACCGTAATATAATTACTTCTTCCACATCGGTTGAGTAATTCCCCACCCCCTCATGTTGTACTCATCTTTAGTACACGATACCCTAGTTAACCCCTCGAGCCTATCCTTTTCGCGGTTCTCGTGATGTTTCGGTTTTTCCGAATATCAATGAAGAGCATTGTTTACACCCCACCCCAAATATACACCCAAATCGCCTTTAGCTTCACCCCTTATGCACTCACTTTTAGTGCAAATGTTTGTTATCACCCTAAACCCTTAGTTCAATTATCTAGTTGCTTGCATAAGTTGCTAAGTCGAGTCATATCCTTTGTATACAGCTTTTGGGACGATTGGGATTCATGGGAAAAGTTAAAGTTTATGAAATAATGGGAAGGAACGTTAAAAATTCAAATTCCCTTTGTTTGCGTAATAATGTACCCCAAGTGTTTTGATCTTTTCAATTCGGGTCAAATTAGTGTTAGAGTAATAAAACTCAAGTGTAGGGATGTGCCTATAAATCCTAGTATTTTGATGTTATCGTAGAGGATGGTAGAGTAAAAGTGTATGAAAAAAAAAAAAAAAAATCGAAAAAAAAAAATAGTAAAAGAGAAAGAAAAAATAGAGTGAAAAAAAAAAATATATATATATATATATATATATATATATATATATATATATATATATATATATATATATATATATATGGGCTACCATCCTACATCTATCCTTTAAATTTATGTTTGTTTATTTCACATAGAGTTTTAGAGTGTCGAGTCTTGGCTTAGCAACGCCATTCTTCATATGCAAGAATATAGAGATTTTTGACTTGCCACCACAAAATAGCCTATCCCACCAAACCCTTATTTCCCTACCGTAAGCCTAACATTACAACCCTTTAAAAGACCTCTTTGATAGTCTTTCCTAGGTGCTTACGCCAAAGCGATGAAGGTTTGATCTATTCTCAAGCCTATGGTAATCTACGACTAGGACCGGTTAATGAGTGTTTATCTTCCATTTCCTATTTTGTTATATTTCATATATACACCGAGAGAAATGCGAGTATCCAAACACCCCATGTGAGGTGCTAGTATGTAATTCCGTGCTTGTTATGACTTTTTGGGGCTTATATGTGTTGTGGACCGCTTTGAATTAATGCTTCATGACCCCTAACTTATAAATTAATTGGCTAAAGCACATTTGCTTGAGGACAAGCAAATAACAAGTGTAGGGATATTTGATAAGGTTTTAAAGGTACCATTTTGAGGGGTCGTTTAAGTCCTTATTTGATCACTTTGTATCCGTTATTGCTTAATATCGTTCCTTTTCACTTTTAGGTCTCTTGAAGGCAAAATGTCGGAATGGCACTTATTTGGACGAAAAGGCGAATAAATGAAGAAAATGGCCACACCAAAATCGAGACACTCACGATTCTTTGAAATTAGAAGGCGACGGCGGTGCTAATGGCGGCCGTCCCAAAATGTTGTGACGGTCCGTAACCCAAAACTCGATTTTCAAGCGACGGCGCCTAGTTGTGAAAGAGTAGGTCGTCGCTACTCGGGGCGGCCTAGATGCAATCCGACGACGCCGAAGTCAAGAGGACGGCGTCACGACATAAGGTGACGCCGTCGCAAGGTTAACGTGGCCAAGACGAAACCCTAATGAGTGGCGACGGCGTCACTAAACATAAGGTGACACCGCCGCAATTGTAATCTTATATATAGAATCCGAATTTTTCGGTCTTTGTGTGGAGAGTCTTTGGAGTAAAAACCTAAAACCAACCTAAGGTGTCTTGTACAAGATTTTAGGGTTTTAAACCCTATCTTACATCAAGATAAGTCTTTACTTCATTAATTCAATTATGTCTTTGATTATTTGTGTGTATGCTTGCATGTTCTCCATGTCCGGCTAATTTATTTGTGTGTTTGCTTAGAAAGTATGAAACTTAATTATTGAATATTGATTGGTTGTTTCTTATCTTAGTTGATTAATGATCTAGTAATGCGATAGATCATTCGTTGTGTACTTAATGCTTGATTCATCTTTGTGAACCTTAGAATATAATTACCTGAGTAGTTGTAAGCTAAACCATCCAAAGAGCGCCTTAGAGTAGGAGTTTATCATCCCTAGTGGGTTTGTAGACGAGACCCTTTGGTAAGTTCAAAGAGTTAGGGAGAAACGCATACCCTACAACTTTAGACACATAACGCAATTAAGAATAAGACGTGACACTCAACCATCAATAGGAGATAATTAAGGAGTAATACCAACTAAGTAAACACATCTTTAAACTATCATACGAGCACACATTAATTAGACATAGACTCCCACAACCTTAGTTTAGATAATTAGATAATAGTAGAGTAATCGGTGAAATACCAACCCCCAAATCCAATACCCGAGATTCAGACTTTTCCATTTTCATAAAACATAAAAGATAAAAATAATCTTCCTCAACCTTAACCTTAGCGTAGTAACTCCTTACTAGCATTCCTATTCCCTAGAGAACGATATCAATACCCGTGGCTTACCCTAATTACTACACTACAACGATTAGGTTCATTTGCCTGGGGTGTTATAAAACTTGCTCAAGAAAAGGAAGTTTCCTTGACCTCAACGACGCGTGTAGCGTTATCAGGTTATTACATAGTATTTATAGGAGAGGGAGCTAGGGCAACACTCCTAGTACATTCCTTTCCTTATTTGACTTGGGCCTAGGCTTATGGGCCTTCTACATAAGCCTGAGCTAATATCAAATATAAAGGCCATAATTAAGCTAACTATTACATATGAATCACTAACACTTGAATTAGGTTTAGGAGTGATTCCAACAATCCCCCCTAAGTGTTAGTGATGAATGAATGCAGACGGTGAAGGTGCTGGTGTAATAGTAGCTTTGACGTCTACTGACATTCTTCTTTCTTGTGAGAAGAAATGGCTTGATTTGAACAATCTCCCCAGTGTAGAGAAATTGTTTTCTTTAAACAGTTCTGCTTTGACGTCATCATTTTCTTTGTTCTTTTGTTCTTTGTTCTTTGTGATGGTAGTGATAGTATGTTGTTGTTGTTCGCATCGTCGCCTTCACGCTCCAAAGTGTCTCCACGTCTTTCTCCAACATGCTCACACGCTCTTTAACGTTGGATTACAGCTTGATGAAGTTCTTTAAGTCTTTAAACTTTGTAGATTCTTTGTTGACGAAGAATCATTCGACTTTGTGTTGCCTTTGATTATGAAAGAACTTCCATAAGTGATGATGTTGGTATGAGCATGTGGAGAATCAGACGATCATCCGCTCCGAGCTTCCATAAGAAGTAAACATAAAAAGGTTAGTAATAGCGGATACCGCACTTACAAGTTCGAACTTCGAGTGTTAACACAGATAGTGTGAAAACACAACTCTAATTATTACAAGGGCCGCTCTCGAACCTGAGTCCCACAAGTGAGATAACGCGATGTACCGAAGTACATCTACGGTTCGTATGAGTCGCCGAGGTACACCAAGCATCAACCCACGATCGTAGACCGCTTTGAGACACACTAAGCGTAATCCACGTGGAGTTACCGAAGTGACCTACCGCCGTGGTTGTTTGATGTTGACCTCGGCAGAGTTTCCATTCAATCACCGAGGATCACAGTTGAACCTCTCATAAATGTTCTTGATGATTGCTAATATCCGTGAAGGACTCGATAACGCACCACCGATATTCTTATTATTGAACAACAAGTGATGAAATATCAAGTGTACCTAAGAGATCTTTGATGAATCTCGTGGCTCTAGACTCAATAGTGCATTTTGGTTTTCCCGAGCGGAGACTAGGGAGAGGGTCTCCTTCTTCAATACCAAAGAATCTCTAAGAGAAAGCCGATAGTTTATGTAGGGTTCCTGTGAGAATGAAACAAGCTTCTATTGAGAGAAACTTGAGTGGCTAAGAAGGTTTAGTGCATGCGTCACTAGGTCCATGACGACTTTTAATCTTCAATACCGGTGTCATCTAGTGACAACCAAGAGTATATGAATTGAACCCGGTGTCTACCCTAAGTTGAATAATTTGAGGGCTATTTCTTTTCACCCTTTCTTTGCATTTCTTTTAATTCTTCAACTCCTTCTTTCTCCGATTCTCATTTTCTCCTTTTATAATCATACCTAAGGACTTCTAATTCTAACTATTGGTAATGTCCTTGGGTAGATCCTCCGCTCAAGCGGATCATAGGACGGTTATTCCTAACCTTAATCACCTTATAACTCCATTGCCATAAAACCATTTTTCATGAAAATATCTCAAGTGTTTGTGAATGAAAAACATGTTTGAACACTTCAAGAGTTTTAGATTTTCGTAAAACTCCCCTCCACATGTGCTTAAGAGTTTTGATGAAATCGCACAGAGAGGAAAGAGCGCACTTTTGAATTGATCGACTCAAGATAGACAATTCCTTGCAAGACACGATTACGTTGCATAGTTAAAGAGATACATTGTCAGCTTTTAGGTGACAACTAGCTCTAGTAACTACCTTGAAGATGTGGACAACCTCGAGAGGTTGTCAAACCCGTCAAAGTTCATGTCTATCAAGAGCTTCTCGAATGGGTGCAATTTACTTGGATATGTCTTGGAAGACAAATCTTTTCAATGTATGACTGTTCAGATCCCGTCAATTCATGGGTTGAAGTCTTTTCACACAAGGATTCAATAGCAAAACACAACATATTTCTTATCACATAATTTTCTCCCCCTCAAAAATGGCATATAAATGTTATTTTTGAAGAAATGTTGAAAATAAATATGACCATTTTGAGTTTTGTCGGAAGATTACACAAAGAACATTTTGTGAACAAAGTTTGTAAGTCAAATACTCCCCCTCAACAAGTGATATTAACGGTTGAGGTTTTGAAAATCATAAGGGGAAGTACTTGTCCTTTTGAGCAAAACCTTGAAAAGTGAAAGGTTTGATAGGTTTTACTCAAAAGTAAGAAGCTTTCGCTCCTTTTATAAGGATTGTGGCACTGAAGCGTACCACAGGGTCCTTTATTTACAAGTGCGGGTTGTACACTGTTATGTGTGCACAAGCCATTGTCATAATTAAATCACACATCCAAATTATATGAAATAGAGGTAGTTCAAGGGGTACAAGGAAGTCTATCAATCTTTCCAGGAATGCAAACAAGGCATTGATAGCCGGCGAGAGCAATCCTGGGACGACCACCTACAAAGCTCTCTAGTGTTCTGAACTGATCCCTTCGATACAACCTTTCATCAATCCTAGTAATGATCCTCTTCACATCCCGTCTTTCCTTAGAATTCCATCGCTTTTGTGACCCAATTCCTTCATGTATATCCTTCAACCTATAAGCCAATCCGTCCCTAACCTTCTTCAATGTGTGATCCCCAAACTTGTGAAGATCTCTACACGCCATCAAGCAGTTGCGTTGTAGTTCACTAAGGTAAACCACTCCGAATGGTTGGCTGATGAGAGTGTATTGTGGAAGCTGGTTGATGTCGGGAAGTTCTAGCTGAGGTCGGGTGAAGTTGACTCGGGTCTGATACGACTCAACAGCAAGTTGAAGATCTTCTACACGTTCTTTGATGACTATGCTTCTGATGAAGATAAGCAAGGACTTGATGTATTCACGTTGTACTTCAGTCGAGAATTGTCTCATGCGTCCATGTACTTTGGCAAGATACAGATCTTCAATGTCGTTGAGAGACAAATTCTCAAAGTCCGCTTCACTGAATGCATAATCCCTTTCGTCTTGTCTTTTGACCACGATATTCTTGAGAAAAGTGTAGTCCCATTTAGACGAAAGATCAACATGTTGAATAGCAACGATTCCTTTAGTAATCGAATACTTCATGTTGAGACTTCAACCTCGGCACACGTAGTAGATTCGTCGGTGTTTTGGCCAATGGTGAATCCCATACAATGCATCACGGTCATACACTTCCACATTGTTGGAGAACATGTGATTAGCCTTTTCCTCGATAGCTATGCGCTAGAGTAAATGGTCACTGGAACGAAGTGCCGGTGATGTAGCGATTTCCTTGAACCGTCGCCATCGTGTAAGGAATTCCAAATCTTTGTTGAAGAAGTATCGGGATGGAATCTTAGGCTGATCTGGTTGGCCAATTGTTGGTAGAGGTTTAGACCAGTCGGTGTAATATGGAGGATTGTCCCGTTTGGTGAAGTCGATGTTTGCTTCGGGATTGAGCCAATCCATGGTGTTAGACATAGCTCGTGCTATATTATCAAGGTGATACTCAAATTCAATAGCACTTTCCGAGCTGTCTTTGAGCAGTTGAAATGCTTCATTCTTGATTCGCTTCAACTCGGATTTCGTCATCTTTTTCACATGGAATTTTTCTTGCAACAGCTTTGCATGCTCCAATGTACTGCATTCTGTAACATCTTGACCTTCAGATGGGTAGGGAGTGGAATCAACAAGATTTGAAAACCATTCAAATTCAGTATCATCCTCGTCTAGCCATGATAGGACGTCAGTCATAGGCGCCTTTTTCTTCTTTTTCTTTGGCCTAGTTGAGGATTCTGGTTTCTTGGCTGTGTCAGGAGAGATGGGTTGTTGTTGGGGCTCATGGACTTCCTCATCGTCACCACCCGTATACTCAAAGTGATCACCGGTTTTCGAGTGTCAGGGTGGTAACTCAGAATCCTGAGGTTTTTCTGTAGAAGAGTGAGGAGGAGATCTTTGTTGAGCTGGAGTCCGTTGGGGTGGAGGTTGCATTGAGGATGATTCACCAGACTTCTTCGAGAGTTTGGGCTCGTTATCCTTATCCTTATCTTTATCTTCGTAGTCTCTTGGACGTTTAGGCCTTTCAGCTTCTTCTCTGCATGCTGACTTGAGTTGGTATTCCAGCAATGCTTCAAACAATTTACCTTCGTAGGAGGCAAACGTTGGAGAGCGTTTCGACATTTGAGCTACCAGCCGGTTCACCAATTCAGCATCTGAGAAGATTTTAGGATCAACTGGATTGATGTTTACATGCATTGGAGTTGATTTCATAGTTTGCTTGGCCAAATGCAATAGATTCTGATAAAGTTGTTTGGTGTACATCTCCTTTGTCAGTTTAGGAACGACGTCAATAAGGAACTTGTGAGTGTATCCCTTGATCATCTCGTCCATTTTCCCTTGAAGATCATCTTTCATGAGCTTTTGGACATACTCCCTTTCAACTTGCATCTTGTCCTTCTCATGATGAAGATACTGCATCTGGTCAGCAAGAAAATCTAACTTCTTCTTTGTAATATCTTTCTCTCTGACCTGCTTGACAGCTTTAACGATTCTGGTCTTAGCTTGAGAGATCCAAGATGTTGTTGGCTTCTTCACAGATTTGGATGTGGATCTGGTTGTTCTTTTTGATGGTGGTGTTGAGGAGTGAGAGGACGATTCTGATGAAGAGGAGATGTGAGTGACTTGGGGTCTTTAGGAGGCTTAGCAGTTTCTTCCTTAGAGCGGGTCGGACTGTTGAGAAGAAGATCATCGTAGTCCATCTCGTCATCTTTATCAGATTTAGCTTGCTCTTGAGCCTGAATTCGAGCATCTTCATCTGCTTTAGCTTGAGCTGCAGCTTCTTCGTCAGCTTTTTCTTTTTCTAACTTCTCAGTTTCTTGTTCATCAATGTCAAACTCAATAGAATCTTCCACATGCTGTTGTTGTTGCTCATGAGTGGTGGCACCAGATCCCTTATCGGGTTGATTAACCGCATCAGGACCTGGTGTAGGTTGAACTCCACCACTCGATCCTCCGAGGCCACCCATTTGATCCTTAGCAAATTCTTTTGCAACGTATTAGAGTCTAATGAATTTGAACTTCTTTCTGTACTCAGTGTCCAGAGGTTCTTCTTCTGATTCTTCTTCTACTTGTTCAACTACAGGAGTCTTTCCTTTTCCTTTATCTGCTGGTGGACTGGGAGGTTTAGCAACTGTTGGAGTGATATCAGTTGCAGTTTCTGAGTAGGTAACCTCTTCGTCTGATTGAGTATCTTCAGAACTTTCATCCTTCAGATGTTGTGGCGATTTAGGTTTGGGGATTGGAATAGCTTCCTTCGAGGGAACTTTTCTTTTGCGACCAGGTGTCCTCTTAGGAAACTTTCTCTTACCTTCAGTAATTGTAACACTCCCTGCACTTCCTTGTCGGGTTTTCCTTATAGGTGTACCAGCAGATTTTTCATCGAGAAAACCAACTTTGTTCTCTTCCACAACAACCAAATACCTTTTATAAGAGTAGAGTTGTTTGAGTTGATCTGAGAGAAGGTGATCTGGCAACACAGCACCTTGTTTCTTAGATGTTGACTCTTTAAATCTGACAGTTAGAGTGGATTCAGTCAACATGTCATGATTGTCTCTGTCATTGATTCTCTTGGGATATCAAGGTTATATCCAAGTGCTCTATGGATCAACAGTTTTGTATATCTGATATAAGGAATCTTTGAGCCAAGCTTTTTGAGGAATGTCATCATGTCATCCCATATCAGAGCTTCAACGTCGATGTGCTTCATGTTGATCAGGGCCCAAAAGATTTGTAGTTCCATGAGCTTGGGATGCTCATAGCCAATGTCTCGACTAGAAACAGATTTTGTGATGATGATATAAAGAGTTCTCCAAGGCTGAGGAATACTCTTGAGATCCACATGTGAATGCTTAGTGATAACTCCTGAAGCTTCGTCATACCCAATATCAATAAAAAATTGCAGAACAATCTCTTCAGTAGGTGCAGCAGAGTATTCATTGGTATGATGTCGAATGAGGAGAACAAATTTAAATCAGCAGGAGTGATGGTGATTTGCTTGTGATTGAGCGTCACCGTCACAAAGATTTTGACCTTTGATCATTTGCATTGTATTCCGTAATCTGCGAATGTAGATCTCCCAGATCGTGGCGTAATTGGTGAGCATGTTCTGATAAGGATGGCTCTTCAGAATGTCAACACCAATGAGACAAGAAGATTCCGAGCAGGTGAGAGTATCAAAGTCAACTCTGAGGTTGTTCTTTCCAATCTTCATCGGATAACCATGAGGGAAAATATCATCAATGGTGTGAACATTTGGTGCATCCACATTCATTTGAGTGTCCATGTAGTGATCTGAAATATATTTAGCCAAAAACAGATGGTTTTATTGTCTAAATGAATGTGCAATGTTGATGATTGTTACGAGTCTAAAGTCACTTGTTTGTTTAATAGTCCAATGATGTCAAGAAAAGTTTCGCGAGTTAGTTAACTTTAAGTTTTAAAGTTTATGTTATCACTTATTTTTCACAACATATTAAACGTTTAAGCTTATTAGTGACATTATTGGTTTCGTGACGTTATGATTAATTTATTTACAAGTTTGCACGCGTAACAATTCATAATGAAGGTTTGATCAAGGCTTAGGCGTAGAAATGGTAGCTTATGCGTAAACAGAAGAGGTATACGCGTAGACGCAAGCTTATGCGTGGGATCCTTACTTATGCGTAAGAAATATTACGCAGAAAAAAGGGACCTTATGCGTGAGCTTACGCGTAGTGCATATAAAACCTCACGCGTAAGGCTTACTCGTGAGAGTAGACCTTATGCGTGAGGTCATCGCTTACGCATATCCTTCACGGGATACGCGTAGTCCCTTATGTAGAACCTTACGCGTGAACGCCACGATTTCTCTTCACGATAACATGCTACGCGTAAGGTGATCCTTATGCGTAGATGTCTAACAACCTTGATTCTGATTTTTACGAGTAGCAAACCTGAAATAATATCATCATATCATCAATATTAACTCATGCATTCATTTTATAACAGATTTAACCACAAACACTCATTCAAACAATTACGTGTAAGATTACTTATGCGTAGACTTAAACCCTAAAGTTCAATAATTACATGTATGAAATCTAGCCATAGGAAATGCACCAAAGTAATTCTGGGAGGTCTTAGAGGTGTAGTAAGTTGTCCTATCCAAGTTTTATCATCAAATGCAAGGCCAATCAAGAATACCCAATTCTTATGAACATAAACCCTAGTTTTCAATTTGTGAATCATTAGTGTTTCTGGGTAGTTTCTGGGCTTAGATTTGATCAATTCAACTTGAAAACAACCTATGACAACAATCATTTTCACCAAAAACGTTCTCATTTGAAAAACAAAACCCAAACTTCACGCATAAACCCTAATTCCCAAAATCAATCAAATCATGTATCTGGGTGTGATTAAGTGATGAAAATGTAATCATTGATGTTGAGAAAATGTTTTGACATAGTCATTTCAACCAAAACACACAAACTTGATTGTGTGTTCATACGCTTATGCGTAGAACACAAAAATCATTATATCTCAAGTTTTAACCGTTGGATTTATGAAAAATTCAAAACCATTGTTTAAAAACTTGTTATAAACACAGAATAACTTACAGATTGATGATCAAGTAACTGGATTTGAAGAACGATTTTTATGCGTGGGATTTATGTTGGTGGATAATAAATGAGGTGAAGTAATTAGGTGGAGGTGTTTTTGTTAGAAATAACTTTCAGATTTTGACAGTTTTAGTCCCTTAACCTTTTCCATTTTCATTCAAAGCCTTTAACTTCCATTTTGGTTACCAAACGAAGAATATTTGAAAGAACTTTGACGACACTCCCCCTTGACTTAAAAAATAATGAAAGTTTCTAAATTTTAGTCCGAGGAGTGTCAGAAAACCAGAAATGTGACCACCATTTTTAAAGAATCAACCGAGATAAGGTAACATGCAAGTACACGGTTATTTTGAAACAGTTAAGAATTTATTTTCTCCCCCTCAACACTTGATCGGAAAAATACTGAATTTTGAAAGATTGAGTGTTGACGGAAGAAATGTACTTGCAATGTTAAAAGAAATATAGATAGAAGAATATTTTTGTTGTTTTATAAGGTTTTATATTTTTGTATTTTGTTTTTGAAAAATATTTACAAAAGAGGTTTTGGTGTTTAACTGGTTTTTAAGAATTTTTTAAGAGTTCATCCAGTTCCTCTTGAGTCAAACACCGCATACCAATCCGGTGGACCAACTCATTAAACCTAGCAGAGCTAAGGCTTTGGTGAGAAGATCGCCAATTCGTGATTCATGCCCACAAAATATAATTCAACAAGACTGCTCCACGTGGTCCTTGATGAAATGATATCAAGATCGATGTGCTTTGATTTGAATGTTGAACTGAATTGCACGAGATTGCAATAGCACTCGATTGTCGGTACATCGGGATTCATCAAATACGTAACCATAGTCTTTGAGTTGTGTTCTCATCCAAATGACTTGAGCACAACACGCCGACATGGCTACATATTCTCGCTTCGGTTGAGGACGGCGACGTGCAATCCTCGCTTCTTCGATTGCCATGACACCGCTTTATCACCAAGAAATTGTAAAGCTCACAAGTACTTTTACGTGAATCTAAGCATCCCGCGTGATCGTCATCTAAAAGCGATTAGTTCAAAACCATAATCCTTTGGATACCGATCCCCAAATTAATGGTTCCTTTGATGTATCGGAGGATTCTTTTAGCCTCGTAGAGGTGGGTTTCAGCTTGGTCTCGATCGATAACGGAGCAAAGATAGACGGCAAAAACAATATCAGTCTGCTGGTCAGTTAGATACATGAGAGACCCAATGATACTACGGTATTTGGTAGGGTCCACCAATTTCCCATGTAAATCAGCGTCTAGCTTCTTGGTATGAGTCATTGGTGTGGCATAGGTGTCACAGTTTTGCATTCCAAATTTGTGTAACAATTCAAGGGCATATTTGGACTGACTCAAGAAAATACCACGGGGTGATTGATGAACTTGCATTCCAAGGAAGAATGTAAGTTCACCCATCATTGACATTTCGAAATGTTTTGTCATAAGTTTTGCAAAAGCATTTGAGTATTTTAAATGTGTTGACCCAAAATGATGTCATCCAAATAAATTTGAGCGATTAAGATGTGATCCCGTGATATTGTATAAAGAGTGTAGGTCGATCAACCTTTGGTAAACTTATTGGCAATAAGGAAGGACGATAACTTATCGTACCACGCCCGAGGGGCTTGTTTGAGACCGAGACCTTCGCTTGAGACCTTTCTTCGGGTTTGTAGACATGATTAGGGAACTCGATCAACGAATCCTTCGGACCCTAGTTAAATCTTTCTCCACATCCGTCCATTGAGAAATGCGTTTTAGTCCTTATTTGACATCCATTGCTTAATATCGAGAGACCGTGATGTTCATGAGACACTCACAAAAAATAGAGCCGCAAATGCGAGAAAATCCGAATCAAGGCGACCTCAAGACGAGCAACTTTGCATACGGAGCAAATGATTCTTCAAAGTCAATACCTCTTCCCTAAATATAACATTATAACTTCACTTTTGTTTATAACCCTTAGCCACCTCTATAAACATTGTGACGTGACTTGTTTCTAATTACGGATTCCTTCAAAGATCCAATTTTTTTGATTGGTTGATTCTCATCTTAGTTGACTAATGATCCAAATCCATTTTAGACCAATGACGAAGACCCTTGTTGGTCTTACAACCGCCTTCCCATATACTTCAAGACGCTTGAATTGGTTGAGTTCTTCCCGCATGGATTCAATCCATTGTCCTTTGTCATTGCGCCTTTAGCAATGTTCACCATCCGTGCGAAGACGTTGTCTCGCTACGATCGTTGATTCGGGTTTCCAATAATATTCTCGGCGGATGGTCTTTTGTCCAACGATGTGTGGAAGGTTGATGTTGATATACATTATGCGATTTTGAGGATTCAAATGGCTTTTAGATGATTCCGCAACATCGTGCAACATTTTCATTGGCGAACGGGTTAAAGAACGATTTGGATCAAAATCTGCGGTGGGGTTACATTATTCGTAACATCATCACCGGTTCTGTGTCATTGGAAGCAGCTTTGTTCAACTATTTTTGTAGAGTCAATCGGTGGTGCTTCTTCAATGGGTTGTTGTAGCAGTGTATCGTATAGGAGTATGATCAGTTGAGCAATGAAAACAAAGGATACACCGAGCACGCTCATCAATATCGCTATTGAACAGAGGAGCAAATAGTCTTTCCATTTGTTGACGAGTAAGTCGAGGGCTTGTTTCACCGATGATGGGGTTTGGGGAAGTTTAAGCGGTTGTGACCGGGTTCCAAGTCATATACTCGTAAGCCATTTCAGAAGCTCATCAAAATTAGCATGAATCGCTTCCATAACCTACTTTGTACGACGATTCCAGATCCGGTAACCTTTAGAATTCTCACAGTATTCAATAAAAACTCCAATGTCAGCTTTAGCTTTGAGCTTTCCAAAGTTATCACGATCATTATTCGGATAGCAAAGAGATCCAAAGACATGAAAGTGTTTGAGATTCGGTTTACGGTTGTGGAGAAGCTCAAATGGTGTTTTGTTGTGGCATTTTGTAATCATTGAGCAGTTCTGAGTGTAGCATGCAGTTGAGACAGCTTCAGCCCACAAGTAATCTGGAATTTTGCATTGATTAACATCGTTCTAGTAGCTTCCACTAACGTACGGTTTCGTCTTTCAACAACTCCGTTTGGTTCTGGTGTGTAAGCAATGGATGTTTGATGCTCAATTCCCACTTTCTCATAATATTCCCGAAGAGTTTGATTCACAAATTCAGTTCCTTTGTCTGTTTGAATTTGTCTGACGGTGTTCCGGAGCTGAATTTGAATTTTCGTGAGAAAGGTGATGATCATCTGTGGAGCTTGATCTTTACTGCGAAGAAAGTAAACCCAAGTCCATCTTGAGTAGTCATCAACAATTACCAAGATGTAGCATTTGCCATTAATTTTCTGCACGCGCATCGGGCCACACAAATCCATGTGAAGAAGATGTAGCACATGCTGAGAGCTGTGTTCCACCTTTGAAGGAAAATGAGCACGAGTGCTTTTCCCTTGTTCACAAGCTGAGCATAGGTGATCTTTAGAATACCGGAATCGTGGGAGACCTTCAACAAGTTTGTGTCGAGCAAGATTGGTTATGGTTTGAAAGTTTAGATGTGATAGACGACGGTGTCATAGCCAAGATTTTGTAGATGTAGCCTTTGAGAGTAAACAAATGGGAGATGAAGCGATCATGTCTTTCATGGAGATAGTGTAGAAACTGGATGAGCGTTGACCAGACATAAGATAATTTCCTTGTAGATCACGAATGAAACAAGTTTTCTCCCCGAAAGCTACTTCCAAGTCTCCATCACAAAATTGACCAACTGAGAATAGATTGTGACCGAGGCCTTCCACATAATAAACCCTGCTAATTTCAATGTTGCCATTAATGTAATCTCCGTAGCCCATGATAGTCGCAAGTGATCATTCTCGAATTTGACAAAGCCAATGAACTTTGAAACAAAGTTTGATAACGCTTAAGGTTGCTGTCATGTGTAGGGAACATCCGCTATCAACAATCCAAAGGATGATTTGTATCACCGCATTAGACACAGCATTTACACAGATGGAATAGAAGTAGATGTGGAACTCAAGTGTTAGAGGTTCCAAGCGCTTATAGTAGAAATACACACATCAATGATTTTAGGCATCCATTTAAATCCTAGTGTATTATGTATCCATTTCTGCCATCTCCAACTAGTCTTAGCTTTAGTCTTAGTGAATGTGCTAGGTGGTACAACAATCCTTGGAGGTGATACTGGAACTACATGGACATCAATTCGTTTCTTAGAATCTAAAGAAGGCAGTTTACCAAGCACAGACTTAGAAGCATTAGTGGGCCTAGAGGTATTCCGAATCTTAGGATTCCGTAAACGTGACAAGATAGCCTTAGCAACACATTTATCATGACAATCAGAACGCATACTTTTACGACAAATAACACAAGATGCATCATACTGAATATCAAAAGTACTTAAAGGTTCAACATTAGTTACAACACTTTTTCCATTACATTTGCCAGACGCAATATCTAAAGTGGGTGCAACTGGAGTCTTATTCAAAGTCCTACGGTGTTCTTCTACTTCAACATTCTTTATTTGTATTTTCTTAAGTCGCAACTTCCTATTCTTCCTTGTATTGCTCCTAGGCTGTGAAGTGCGGACGCTTGGAAAAGAGGCAACTAGTCCTGCTTTCAAGAGAGGAAGCACATTAGTAACTTGTGTTTTGTCAAGAGGTATTCTGGGACATGATTGCTAAGTGTTACAGGTGTAACTCTCTTAATGATGCTAGGCTGAACTTGTTCATACTTTCCTAACATTTCCCTTAACTTAAAAATAGTGTGCACCAGCTCTTGATTTTCAAAACGAAGATTTCCAAAAAAAATTCATGACTTCTTTAGTGTATGCAAGATAATGATCAAGTTTGTTTGATGCTTCATCACGAGTCTGCTTGAGTAAATAAAATATGACACTATATTCCTTTTTAACTTTTGCAAGTTCTTGTTCATATTTTGAGATTTGACACTTAAAAGACACGTTTTGATCATCCAGTTGCTCAATTTTAGGATCAGAATATTTTGCACGCAACTGGGCTATTTTGTTTTGAAAAACAAGTTGTTGATCGTGAATATCTTTTTGACACCAATTAAGACGACGTTTTGCATAGGAAAGTTCGTTTGACAATCGTTCATTTTCAACTTTTAAAGACTCGAGTTGAAGCACATTGTCAGTGTTCTCAACAATTTCAACAAGATCAACAAAATCAGCAGAGATATGATCGATGCATATGCAATGATTCTAATAATACAAGATTATTGATATCAAGACAGATAACATTTTCCAAGAGTCGATCAACATCTTTTCTCAATAATTTCTTTTTGCGTTTAGTATTTGAAATTGATTTGTCTGTTTTCTCGAAAACTGTTTTCATGAGACCAAGTTCCTTGTGAAAATCCCTTTCCCAATATAGTACACAATTTTTCAAACTTTTGACATGGGGTAAATTTCTTTTCTGAAAAATGTCTCTTTGTTCTCATGCCAATGGCGAGTGAAAATGTTCAACTTTTATTTCAGAATGAAATTCAATCTCACGTTCCAAAAGTTTGATGTCAGATAAGAAAGTGTCAAAGTATTTGATAACATGACAACTTTCGGCTTTAGTTTTTACTTCACTCAGTGAAGGTAAAGGACCATTAATTGGTGCACCATTTGGTTGAGGACTGACTTCAGAAACTGGTGTGATAACCAAAGGTTTGTTAGAAGTATCTTGTTGTGTGACAAAAGTTACGGATTTTGAATAGTTAAATGGTTTGTTATAAACGACATTTTCCATTTTGACCGACTCGCCATCATCGCATCTAATTCCTCCATGCGATTATATTCCACAACAATCATAATTGAAACATCAATTCTATGTTCGCATCAGAAACTTGTGGATTTGGTTTGAATGCTCGTGTGAAAACTTAGGTTTATAATCGAAGATTCGGACCATATCCATTTGGATTTGGTTTTGAAGAAAACTTTTGAATCGTTGTGATTGATTCACCATGTTTATAAACAACAGTTTTAAACTCTTTGATTTTGTTTTGTAAGTCGACAATTTCTTCAAGATAGTCATCTATTCGTTTCATTGAATGCTTTTTGTATTCAGAGAACAGTTTTTGACAAGTTAACAACTCAGCCTTGGTTTTTTGATTTTCCAAAGTAAGAGCGTTAAGTTGTTGTTTATGTTCATGTTTCAGTTGTTCTATTTGAGACAACAAAGCATTCTTCGATGCGGCTAGATCACGATTCCGCTGCTCTAAAGATTTTTGTTTTGATAAGATTTAGCAAAAGCGACTTCAAAACCTTTTTCCTGTTTTTCTTTAGTTTTGAAAACTTCGATTTGTCGAATTAAGCAATCGTTATCCCTGATTAACAGTGCATTTTTTGCTTGTAGTTTGGAATTGACATCATGATAATGTTCCACTCGGGATTGTTGGTCTTTAACTAAGGTCCGGAGCTCAAATTCTGGATCAAACATAGAATCATTTTGTTCAACGTGAGTCTCAACATGGTCATTGTTTAGATCCTCAAGTATAACCACGGAGTCAACTTGATCATCAATGGTAACCATAAGGTCATATTGATCATCAAATATAACTACGGGGTCTAGTTGATGATCATCATAATGAGATGTGGAAGGCTCATGTTGAATACTCTGATCTATGTCAGATGCAGAAGTTGGCGGAGATATTAGTTCATTAATGATAATTGTTTGTTCAGGTACCTGAGACAATCCGTCAGTGTCATACACTGGGCCTGTGTCACTCATGTGTAGAGCTAGCATTTGTGCCATCAACATCACTGCTGCATTAGCCTGCAAGTCCTCCATATCATCATCGAATCGATCCGCCATAAAGCTCGCTCCTTGTTGGTAAGAGTTCCACCACTTCATCCTTAAGAGCCAAGAGCAAAGCCTCTTTGAAATAAGCACCCCTTGTCCTTGGTTTAGGACATGCATTAGCCATATGACCCTTCTCATTACGCTTATAGCATCAAGACCATTAACCCCATTCTCGAGCATTTCCTGCTCAACCACTTGAGCCCTTTGTTGTCATGAGCACCCATGTGATTCCTTCCCATAGCATTTAACCTCGACCTCCTCCCATCCGACGCACCATAACCACGGTTTTGAACTTTAATGCGTCCATTTTTCACAACAGCCTGATTCCTTGTATTAGATGAAGAACGAATGCGATTGTTGGATTTGTTTGTATAACGGCCAAATGCTTTAGCAATCATAACAAATCCTTGTTGCAATTCATCGAAGCATCGTAGTCCTCATCGCCTTCATCAGAAAGAGCTTGAGCAGTGTTGTTGTTGTATGGAACCAATTGATTTTGTTGAGGTTGTTTCAGTGACGGGTCATAAGGTGTGATAGTTGCAGTTGGTTGAGGAGCGGGTTGAGGAGCTTGTTGAGGAGGAATATTTGTTTGAGCCCACAAAGCTAGTTGTTGATTGTCCGGAAGTGAAGGTGAAATAGTTTGGCCATGGATAATCCTTTCCTTATCAACTTCTTTTGATGAGGCTTCAGATAATCGTACAACAATCCGTAGGTAGCATGATGCATATTCTTCGCTTGACGGAGAAAAATGACATACTTTTCCCATTCTGGACCAAGACTACTTAGGAACTTTGTGTTGACAGCAATTCATGGCATGATGATATTGTGTTTGTCCAAATCATTAATGATGTCTGAAAAGCGATGATGATATGACTCTAATGTCTCTCCTGGTTCAATCATGAAGTGTTCATAAGCCAAGTAGATTTTGGATTCCATGTCTTCCTGATTGAGTGTTGTGCCTTCCATAAGAAGATGAATATGTTCCCACATCGCTTTGCGCCTTTTGAGCATCAACGCTCAAGGATTGGATTTGGTAGTCCTAAAAGGATGTATTGCATTGCAAGTTCGCCGGCTTCAAAGTGTAGAAGTTGATCACCCGTGAGGTCCGCAACAAGAGCAATGTTGGTGATCGCATCTCTTGGTGGATTGGCATCCGATCTGCAAGGTGATGTAGTAGGCATCCGAAATGGACCTTCCATAATGACCTTCTTTAAGAACTTTCCATGAGGCTTCTTTAGATCACAAAACCTAAAGAACCAAATCACCCATTGATCATAATTCCCTGGAGTGAGCATTGGAGGTCTATCAAATGAGCCAGCTTCATGAATAGATTGTTGGCTACTTAAAGCTTCACACATCTTTCTAAACCATGCCGGTTCCTTCATAGTATTCCTGGATGGATGTTGATTGTAGAAGTTTGTGTAAGGTTGTACTTGAAGACTTGGTGGTGGTTGAACCATTAGAGGTTGTGGAGTTGCTGCAAGTTGTGGAGTATGTTGTTGATTAAATTGGTGTTGATAAATCTGTTGTTGATGATTAAATTGTTGATGTTGTGGGCTTAGTTGTTGTTGTTGTTGTTGTTGTTGATTTTAAGTGTAAGGAAAATAGCTAGAGTATGGTGGTTGTGACATGTTGAAAACTTGTGTTGTTAAATGGATCGTTGTAGTCGAATGAACCGTTGTTGATGAAGAGTCCTTAGGCGTTGAAATCACAAAAAGCCAAGTACCACTTATGCATAAAAACACCAAAGTTACGCGTAACAATAAGAGTTACATGTAGGATTAGCTTACGTGTAAGTAAGGATAAAACGCTAAAGTTATGCGTAAACAAAAAAATTAGGCGTAGAAAACTTAGGCGTAGGATTACCTTATGCGTAAGACAGAGCTTAGGCGTAAGATGAATCTTATGCGTAAATAGTCTACTCGTAAGCTTTAGCTTATGCGTAATTTTAGGGTTTTTACCAAACGATCTTTTACACTATCACAGTGCAAAAGATATCCAAAGTCGATGTGTTTTCAGGCTTATCCAAGCAAGAAACTCACTGAGTAAGCCACGAAACTGAAGATCAAACCAAGGACACGTTACGCGTAGTTTTAGGGTTTTGTTACGCGTAGAACTACTCGTAAAATGACTTTTGCCCAAAGATGTTTCTAAACCAGATTTTTGTGATGAAGTAACTTCAATATCACCAAAAGAACACAAAAATGTGAAACTTGATGATCTTTTTTGGGTAAAGGGGAGTAATCCTGCACCCTGGTAAATATATTAACCAAAAAATTGTTTAAGTACAATGGATATGAGTGAATTCTCATATCTCAGCCCGTTACATAGGCATAAAGCTTACATAACAAGATACTTCCTATTTTCTAATCAAGAAAACAAACCACTACTCAAATGATAACATATGGCATAACGAAAGAAAATTACTTCCTATGACCTTGAAGCTTGGTGCCATACATGGCATTAAAGGCATCCAAATTCCCTGGAAGATCCTGAACCTGTTTCGCATAGTCATCGTAGTCATAGTCATCATACTCATCTTCAAACTCTTGGCCACCACCGAATAGATTAGTAGACTCATCAAATGGGTTAGCAACCACCTCATCTTCAGAATCAGAAACCACGATGTCTCCAACTTTAGAGAAAGGGTTAACTCTCTTAGTAGAAGAGGCGGGCGGATTACAAGAATCACTAGTTTTAGGAGCCACACCCGACTCCTTCTCTTTCAAATCACTCACAAGGGGTTCTTGTGATGTAGTACCTGTCTTAGTAGACTTTTCTTCATTAACTTCCATTGTACGACCAGAATCCACATCCTTGTTGGTATCATTCAAAGGAGTACCAAATGCTTCCGTATTAAGAGCATCAAACCGGTTGGATGTAGAGATCTTTGTTCCACTCGAACTAGCCACATCAGAGGCATTCTTCTTATTGACTTCCACTTTCTTATGTTCAGGAGGAGTCGTGTTGGGTTGATATTGAAACTGCTTACCCACAACAGGTTTAGTAAACCCTCCTTGACCCGGAATAGTAGACCCACCTTGGTTTCCCTTCTTCTTGGTATTAACCGTCTTGAAACCATCATTAACACGCTTAGTAGGCTGAGCAGGAGGTTCAAAAACTTTAGGACATTCAATAAGAGTATGACCAAAAATCATACATTTATCATAATGAGGAGGTTTCCACTCATATTCAACCCGTATCTTCTCAATAGTCGAACCCGACCCATCAAGTAACGGTATCTCAACAGTAAGGTTGTCCCTTAGCACCTCATCCGACTTCACTTCAATCATGCATCTAGCAAAACTACTACGGCCCCACGAGTCCTTGCACATCTGGCTAGTGAAAGCATCTAACCTTTTGGGTGTGCCTATCAATGTGGCAAGGAGACTAAGGCCATCATCAGAGAACATAGCAAGAGGAACATCATGGAATTTAACCCACACCGGGATATTGGTCAAATCCTCTTTAAGTAAGTTGGTGTTCAATGTCCATGGTTTAAGAATAATTGGTACATTTCTAATCAACCAAGGACCATTTTCAAGAACATCATCAACACCTTTCTTCGAGTTGAACTTAAAAAGAAGAACCCTTTATGCTCATCATTACCTTTGTATACCAAACTTAGCCCACGATTGCGCATAAAGTAATCAACAACAGAAAAGCAAGTCGTTGACCAAGAAAATACCCATACAAAGTATTCTCAAACCTAGTGTTCACCTCTTCAACCACTTTCATCGGGACAGAAAGATCCACACCATTAGCTTTCTTATTACACTCCAACCTACGAAAGTTTGAGGTGTGTTTCTTAGGTTCAATAGAAGTAACACCAGCATACGATGCAGAAGGTTGTTTCAAATCATACACACCATCCTTTTCAATACCAATATTCCCATTTGTATTCGTATGAACATTTGAAGCCTTAGGAACACTCGTATCTTGAGGAGGTTTCGAATAATAGCCAATAGCATTAAGCATCTCCTCTAGCTCCTTCTGTGACTACGGCACTTTAAGATGCTCAAATGGATTAGCCCCAGTAGTAGTAGCATCCATTGTCGCAGCTAGTTTTAATGGTTGCCCATCATCACCCACAAGAACAAGTTTCCCCTCAAATATTTGTTTTTCAATAGCACGAATTTTCAATAAAGTATCATGACCCTCAGGCGTGTCATGAGTAGGTGCATCATAACTAGGGCTCGCATCAAGATCCGTGAGCAGTAGCGGCCCAATCACGTAATCGGGTAGATCATAAGGTGGTTGGGTCGAAGCATTACTACCAGATTCTTGCGAATAATCAGAAAAAATTGTACAAAATAATCGTTCAGACTCAGTAAACGACCCTCCCTTCGACATCAAATCAAAACACTTAACCCTCAATTCAATCGATCACAAACAGAACAAACACGAAGATATCGTCACTCTTCAAGAAACGGATAAAACCCTAGTTAAAGACTAGGGTTTATAAGCATGAACGGATCAAATCAATTACATGATATACCAGATCGCAGTAATAGTAATAGATTAGAATATGAAACCAAACCGATTCGACAAAAACCCTAAAAACAGTTAAAAGTAAACCCTAAGAGAAGAACAATAAACAGCCGATTAATCCAATTCCAATACCAGACTAAGATAGATATAATACCACTTAGAAGAACCGGAACCAAGAATAAAAGTTGATTAGAGGACCTGAATTGCGATTAGGGTATAGGTCGCCACATGGCAATCGTTTTTAGGGTTGGAGGGTTTTTAGTTAAAAAAAGAAGAACCCCTTTATAGAACGAAACATAGCAATTAGGGTATAGGTCGCCACATAGCAATCCAAAGTGTCTAAAACGGTTACGCGTAGAACGAAAGCCTCGTACAAAAACTAGCTTAAAAACACGTATCCACGCGTAAAGCTTGAAACTTTATGCCAAAAACAGATATTTTAACACCTTAAAACATTGAAAGTACAAGAATTTTGGATTGAAAAGTGAAAAAAATGAGTTTTTAAGCGAACCAAAGTTTAAAAACAACAAACCGTATGTTTTACGCGTAGGACCAAAAAAACCCACTTCAAAAACAATACGTTCACCCAACTATTTGGCTCTGATACCACTGTTAGGTTCCCATATATGTAACACAAGCATCAATATGTAGAAATAAGATGGAGAAGAGATCGGTTGAACAATAAACGCACACACACGCACGTATAAATGTTGAATGGTTAGGCGTAGAGAATGAAAGTGAATAAATTGAACAACCAACCCTCAAGTGAGGGTTATTACATAGTATTTATAGGAGAGGGAGCTAGGGCAACACTCCTAGTCCATTTCTTTCTTTATTGGACTTGGGCCTAGGCTTATGGGCCTTCTACATAAGCCTAAGCTAATATCAAACATAAAGGCCATAATTAAGCTAACTATTACATATGAATCACTAACACTTGAATTAGGTTTAGGAGTGATTCCAACATATTCAAAGTCCAAGATTTAAGTATAATAGGCACATTCCTTATCATCCACGTTCCGTTTTCCAAAACATCTTCAACACATTTACGAGTGGAAAACTTAAAGAAAAAGAACCCCTTTGCATTCATCATAACCTTTTGAATACCATACTTGGCCCACATATTACGTACGTAATAATCAACAACCGGGAAGGCAATACGTTTACCAAGGAAATAGCCATAGAGAGTATTTTCAAACCTAATGTTTACCTCTTCAACAACTTCCATAGGGACAGTAAGGTCAACACCATTCTTGTTCTTACTACACTCCAACCTACGAAAGTTTGACATGCGTCTCTTAGGATCAACAGGCATAGCAACCGCATAAGAAACCGATTTGACACAACTTGCACCATTAGGTGCCATAGTAGTCTGTTTCAACTCACTTGGGGTGTTTTGAAGGGAACCAACCTGATGTGATGTAGATGCATCCTGAATATCCGCGTTCTTCAATTGGATATTATGCATAGCCTTCTCAAAGTCCTTACACACATCTAGCACCACCTTATTAATACCATTATTTTCTATAGCCGTAGGCTCAAAAGAACTAGGAATATCCACATTAGACGTAAAATTAGTAAACGTGCCAGTAACCTCAGTCGCATTAGTTACGTTATTAGAAGAGTAAGCATCAGGCTTACTCCCAAGATAGGCATATCACCATCTAACGAATTAACAGTAGTAGTATTACTTCTGTTAACCTCAGACATACATGGAGTAGCACTCGATTCTCCACCAAGACCAGAAGATTTCGTTGTTAAGAAACCCTTGTTAATCTCTATAACCCACGTGCAGCAATAACTAAAGACAACCCAATACCACGCATGCAAGCACAACCAATGAAAAAAAATGAAAACCCTAACTAAAAAGTTAGGGTTTTAACCGTTAAAGCTTAAGAAACTAACCTCCCACCATGATGATAGTAACCAGATTAAGATAAGTCGACTTAAATAAACACCATTATTAATACCATTATTAACTTATGTTAAACAAACACCATGCATAGCCTTCTCAAAGTCCTTTCACACATCTAGCACCACCTTATTAATACCATTATTTTCTACACCCGTAGGCTCAAAAGAATTAGGAATATCCACATTAGACATAACATTAGTTAACGTACCAGTAACCTCAGTCGCATTAGTTACGTTATCAGAAAAGTAAGCATCAGGCTTACTCCCAAGAGGAATAGGCATATCACCATCTAACGAATTAACAGTAGTAGTATTACTTCTATTAACCTCATACACACATGGAGTAGCACTCGATTCTCCACCAGTACCAGCAGTACTCTCGTTGTTAAGAAACCCCTTGTTCATCTCTCTATAACCCATGTGCAGCAATAACTAAAGACAACCCAATACCAAGCATGCAAGCACAACCAATGAAAAAGAATGAAAACCCTAACTAAAAAGTTAGGGTTTTAACCGTTATGGCTTAAGAAACTAACCTCCCACCATGATGATAGTAACCAGATTAAGATAAGTCGACTTAAACAAACACCAAGATTGTAAAAATTGACTTACTAAAGAAACAATAACCAGCGATCAATAATGCTGAATATACCTCAAGAATTCGTACACTAAAAAGAAACCCTAATCAACAAAGAAATTGACCAGAGAATTAATTAGTTTAGGATTGAAGAATCGATAATAAGGTTGAAAGATCATAGGCGGTTACAAGTAAGAAAACAATGGCGATTAATCCCTAAGAGTCGATTCAATAGACCCACCAAAACGTAAGAGGATTTGGCAGGTTTTAGCGGAAAACGATTATGTTAGTTAGGGAGGGAAATCGCTAAAGAGAGAGTTTTCTAGGGTATCGGTTTTCCTTTAGTTGTTAATTTTTAAATGAATTATATGGACTTAATTATTAGGTGTGTTCACGGAATGGTTCATTCGGTTAGTTGAAAGATAAACACTATCCATCACGGAGCAGGTAATTCATTTTTACCCAAAATCGAACCGTACTAAGTGGGTAACCTGACATTCTGGTGCACGAAAAGAGCAGTTACCTGCGGTTCAAGTCACGGTTAACAATGTTAGATGTTTAATCGAGTTTAACCGTATTGATAATAACATGATCTAGAACATAGATTGTCATTTTAATAAATTGTAAAACACTAAATATCTTAAAGTCATTCAAAGTTACCCCCATCATAATAATTGCATTCAAATAAACATACATAACAAACTAACAAAAAAAACTTATTCGACGTTTATATGTTATGATCATATTACTAAATTTTCGCACATACATGTTTAGTAAATATTTACACTTTGCAGTATGAAGGAAAAAAGTCGCTATACAGTAAACGTAATATACAATTAATTGAATATAGGTTAAAACCTTCATGTATATTATACATGCTTCAGTTCAGTTAACTACATATATCTTAAAATAAAAACTGAAACCGAACCATGATAAGTGGGTTTTTTTGTTTTGTTTTTTTTCGGTTTTTCGGTTTTGGATTTCTTTAGTTGTGGATTGAGTGATTCGGCTCGGTTTGTCAGTTTATTGGGTTTTTCGAACACCCCTATTAATTAAGTATACTTATCAGTTTTCATGTTTTAAATAACTTTATAAATTTAATAAATACGCCTATACTTTATATTTTGTACTAATATATTTTCACGGAATCATAAATATTAAAAAGAGCGCACTAGTTACTGTGACATGCAAATGAATACAAGATATAATACATGTACAAGCGAGTGATGTTATTCCTCCTTATGAGATTAAGTAAGGATATCAAGAAAAATATTCCTTTTTAACTATCCGTATTCAATAACGACTCATGTTATTCATCTTTATAAGTTTAACCCGTGCACGAGTTTAAAAATCGGCTAAAATTTATTAACATACATATAAATATCAAAATGAAAGCATGCCTCACACATTACTGTGAGATGAAAATAAACGGACATGATTCTACATATAACAACGACACGTATTTTTTTACACGTCATTATGTGCTACTAAACACACATAATATCAAGAACATGACTTGTTCCAAAAAATATCTAGAACATGATCAATTGGTAAATTTAAAAAAGCTCAACCTAAATCACATGTCAGTTAAACAAAGTCAAATTATGTGTGCAATAAAATCTATACAAAATATCAATCGATACTAACATTTAATGAAAAAAAATTGTAAAAACCGTACGCACACGGGTATTTTAACTATATAAGTGTTAGAAGTTTAATAAAATTTTATAAAAGAATCTTAGACATTACATAACCATGAATTTATAAATTTCTATAATATTTAACTTGTAAACAAAACTACTAAAATATTATTCTTCGTTATAGTATCTGTCTTAATTCCGTGCCTGAACGGATTCCAACTTTGATTTGGATGAACATCACATTTTTTCATCGTAATAATAAATAAATGCAAAGACATATATTGATGAAGACCCAAGAATGGTTGTATTAAAGTCAAATTTACAAAACCTGAAGACATGATAATTATTACACAAAAACTAAATGTAATGGTACTGTATGAGATAGCTCAATAATAATTTAAACGAGATGATGCACTCGCGGGTTGTGGCGGGTTTTTTGCATTTAATTTTTTTATTTTGTTATATGTGTGGTGTGTAAATTGTGTTCAAAATATTTTATGTAAATGTGGGTATATTCATTTCCTATGACACATTTGTATGATGATAGTTGGGTCGGGATATGAACGTTGACCTTAAGTTTGTTTAATACTTTAATGGGTGTGTTTTAAAGTTTTTTTTAGAAAAATTTAACGAATAAAGTTTAGCATTGAGTTTGAAAAGTGTCATATCGTTAGGGGGTACTTTTCGCCATTTTTACAAACTTGTGATTTTTTTTTTCTTTTAAACATTATGTAAATATATTACTTTGAATATTTTTTAAACATTATGATAGTGTATTACTTTAATGGCATGATCAACAAATCATGTCAACACATTATGGATTTGATATTTTGTTATTAAGATTTTGAAAGTGTTACTAACTTTTCCCTGTAAAACGTTTTTCTATCAATTACCATATCACCCATTGCCTTCTATTAGTTTCTTCATCATACGTCATGAAATTTCAGACATAAATACTATAAAAAGATTTTCACACAAAGACATGTAACAAAATAAAAAGTTGGTAAAGGAAAAGAGAGAATAAACTCGTCAAATGACATGCCACATGTTTGTGTGATTTTTTTTTTTCTTTTCCTTTAAACATTATGTAAATGTAAATGTATTACTTCGACTATTTTTTTAAACATTATGTTAGTGTATTACTTTAATGGCATGAACAACAAATCAGGTCAGTACATTATGATTCGATTAATAGCCATGATAATTGATGATAAAAGTGAAAAAAAATATATACGTGATAGAATCAACTTTAGATGATTGACCACTATTAAAAAGTTATCATATTAAAGTGTAAAAATAGAGTGAAAGATGGGTACAGTAGTCCATGATTATGAACATGCTTTAGAGAAATTTTCTTAAATGAATTATAATTGGCGGGTGTTTACGAAACAAGCCCTCGCATAACAATTTTACAAAATAACCTTTAAATGTGATCCGTTAGATTTATTCAAACACAAAATCGTAGCCCTACACGTGTATGACGCGATTTAGTGGGCGACATAATTAATTAGAAATGAACAAAAAGCGAGGAATGGGGCGAGGAATGAGTCTAGGTGAGGAAATATGTGAGTGATATTGTCTAGGCGAGTATAAATCATGTAGGCGAGAATCTGGGCGAGGAGGTAGGCGAGGAGCTAGGTAGGTGAGGATGTAGGCGAGGAGCGAAGGAAGCATGCGAGGTTGGGCGAGGTTGGCTTAATTCGAGTTTTGCAATTTGGGCGAGAGGAGTTGGATTGTGGCGAGGTTACTAAACACGGGCGAGGTGTTTGTGAAGAAAATATGATAATACAAAGTGAAGAAGCCATGTCTATGTATGTTGAATGGACAAGTGAAGGGATAATAACAAAGTTTTATTGTATTTCATTTGTTGTACACGTGTATGGACAAAGTGAAGGGTGGCAAAGTTTTATATTAGGGCTGCAAACGAGTCGAGCTTTGTTGTCAATGGCAATTTAACGAAACTTTGTTGTCAACGCAAATAACTGGCAGTGATTGTGATATATGCTTAAATTTTTGTCCCACATTACTCATGAATATGAAAGAACCAGGTATTTAAGGTACAAAATATGAAGTCAGTTTGTAGGTTTGTTGTGATTAGGGCTGCAAACGAGTTGAACTTTTAACGAGCTACTTGAGCTGGAGCTCGTTTAACTCGAGTTCGAGCATAATACTTTCGAGCTTGAGTCAATCTTGAACAAATATTAGTGCTCGTTTAGTTTGACGAGCCGAGCTTTAAAAACTAATCTTAGACTCGGCTTGTTCGAAAAATCGTTTAATTGTTTCGAGTTGAACAACCTTAACGAGCCGAACGATCTATTCGAGCTTCACATACAAGTACTTAATCTATATAAACCTTTAAGCTTATTATAAAAATTAATATTTTAATATATTTTCTAATAAGATTTAGACTCAAGACATAGCTTATAATCTTTAAGCTATATATTTTCTAAAAGTGAACCTCCTATCTTTTTTTTTTGAATTAGTTTTATAGGCTCCTCGCTTTTTCTTTTTCTTTCATCTTTCGATATGGGATGTGTTTTCTTTTACTTACATCTTTCTTTTTCATACACATTGGTTTGTTTGGTAGGACGAAATAAAATGTCAAATGAATGGAATAAATAGTGTAATGTAATGATTCATTGTCGTTATCAATTATGTTTGGTTGTATGAAAAGACGTAATAGAATTCAAAATAAAAGACTAAAATACCCATTGATAATAGGAAGTTTATTTAATGTGATTAGATAATGATGAAGTTTTATGTAATTTTGATTCCATTACAAGATGTAATGAAAAAAAAAAGTAGAGGACCCTCTAAAGAATGGTTTTAGTATAATAGGTCATTCTTTATAATAAATCATTACATTTTATAAATAAAGACATTAAAAGTCAAATTTGTAAAATTGACAATAATTGTAACACTCAATGCTAAAATTTCAAAATGAGACACCCAAAAAGTTTCGTTTCACAACGCAAAGTGAGTCATTCACCTATAGCCACTATACACTATGAATTATAGAGAATAAAATAAAATGTAAATCTAGTTGATATTCGATGGAGCTAAATGTAACATTTATGTATGGGTTGAGTTATTATAACGGTGCTTTAGATTTTATTGAACCCCTAGTTTTTTTTGTTTTTTTTTATTTTATTTTATTTTTTTTATTTTTATAATTTTGTTTATATCAAAAGCTATAAACCCGAAAACGCGGAATCAGAATATAAAGTTTAATAAGTCAAACGCTTAAAACTGCCGAAATACTGAATGAACCGACAAAACCACACAGACCGACAAAATAGTGTGAATAATCCCATGGATGTGACTCCACAGGAGGCTCCAATAAGAGGACCCTTTACGTATAATGCTTTTCTCATCTTTGTCTTTTATGAGTATGGTCAAGAGATGAGTCACGTGCTAAAATATGTGATTTCAAATCAAATTCGAGTTGCAAGTTACCGTGTCCCACACACACAAATAAATGACACACATTATGACATGTGTTTATTCACACCTATATACACACATGACCTATTTATTTATATTATCCCTTCAATACTTAGATTTAGACGATGTACACTTCGAATTTACATCACTATTTTCTTAGATAACGATTAATCCCTTAGACTTACCAATACTACATTACAACTAATAGGTACATTACATAGGAGGGTTGTAAAACGTAATGTGTTGCAACCCAACGCGTCAAAACTTGTCCTTTTTAGCATGTGTCGTTAATCGAGTTAGATCATTAGAATGAATAGCTAAAATAATCATTTAAATATACAAGTTAAACATTTATAGCTTTAAAAGGAATTGGGATGCTGACCAACCCACCTGACTTGGCTCATTTTGAAAATATTGTCCGTAGAGCGGGGCATGAGAGGTCAACATAGTCGGTTATCAAAGTTTTGCTAACATTTAGTATATTCGAATTGATAGTCTGTTAAGTTTTGATTCTTTTAACGATTGTGATCCAAGTGACAGAGCATTACACGCAAGTTATAGGGACAAATATAAACGAACCTCAACTAAAACTACTATGCCTCATCTGCGTGTTGAGTACCTTCATACACCACTGTCTCTATCATACGATGACGTTATTGACTTGATCTGTGAAGTGTGGATCTTGTGCCTGTTGTCGAAGCGGTACATTGGTTTGGTTTACCAAGTTTCTACCCAGTGATCAACCGTGTTTTACAACCAAACAATGTTTTTTCTTGTTTGAGGATACAATGACTTTGACATAACACCTAAAATTGATGCGACACTTAAGAGGTTTCATGACAGTACGCTTCCTTATTGGAATAAAAATATAAAGTACCCCTTAAATGGTTACCAAATGTTGCCTTTTCCATTTGAAAGTGTCGGGTTGGGGCCTGACAGGAGTCCTTTGAAACTCGATTTACCTTAGGAACATGCGTTTGAATGCGTTTTGGGTATACTGAGGTTTTGGTGTACTGTTGTGACTGCTAAAGAGAAAGGTGTTGATTTGCTATCTGAAAATGTGGTTCAAAAACTCTAGCGTGTGTAGGGCGGGTCAAAGTTGGTTAGGCATGTTGTGTACAAGGGTTTTATGCTTGCAGGCAAACCACATTGCTAATCTTGATATGCGATTTCCCTAATGAACAATATTTTGATAGTGAGAATTTGTGTAGCTTCATCATTTTTTCTTGATCAAGTGTGAAGACCAGCTGGTACACAAGTATAGATTACTACTTTTAATAGAATATATCTGATCACCAATATTTAAAACTAAAAGCTTGTTATTAACAGGAAAATGACCCCAAGTATTTCAACCTCACAATTATGACTTGTTTGATCAAACTTAGTATGACTTGTAGGAAAATGCCATAAGTGACTACCATGTCCTTATATTAACTTGTCCCAAATGAAATCAAATTATAGAATTACTCTTTAAGTTTTACAATAGTTTCGAAAACAGCTTCAAAATACTATAGATTACAACTGATGACGTATAGACCAGAAAGGACATACATGACAAGTCCGGAATAATTCTTAAGCCCGAATGTGAAGTATAACCGTGGAAGGGGCTTTAGCCCCGAATATGAAGTATAACCCCGGAAGGGCTTCAGCCACATATATGAAGTGTAAGTCTTAAGCCCGAATATGGCTTAAGCTCGTATAAGAAGTATAACCCCGGAAGGGGTTTCAACCCCGGATATGCAGTGTAAGTCTTAAGCCTAGATATGGCTTAAGTCCGAATATGAAGTCTAACCCGGGAAGGGCTTCAATCCCAGATATGAAGTATAACCCCGGGAAGGGCTGCTTCAGCCCTGGACATGAAGTGTAAGCTAGGAAGGAGGTTTAATGTACATGTTCGAGAAGGACCTAACAAAGATAGACACAACTAAAGTGTTACACCCGTATCCCGAAATACAACTAGGCCCTACCCTAAATGAATATGGTCTAAGGACTTGACGGGATTGACTAGTTGACCCGATAGTCAAACTAATAATTTTAAATGTTATGTTATAGTTATATAAACGAGGGGACTTAAGTTGCCATATTGTAAACTTGGAATAAGTATCTTGTGGCCAAAATAGAAGGAAATGAACTTGAAGGACCAAAAGTGTCAAGTGATGAGATGACTTTAAAATGAAGAAATGTTTAAGTATTAAAAGTCCGTAATCTCATTTCTTACGGATAATGGAGAAATGTCGGTTTAGAATGGAGGAAAATATGGGTTGGTCATGTAGACCAATTGGTGATAAATTAAGGGTGTCATCCCTAATGGGAAGTCATAAAGATGATCCTTGCAAGGTGAGTAATCCTTAATTAGGTTTAATTTTGAATTGAAGAGTTAGGGTTCATGTACCCAAGTTGGGGGTTTTGGGTAATTGTGGTTTTATACATTAATTAAGATGTTATAGTATAATTGGGCGAAACCCCTTTTATAGAATTGGAGTAAAATGGTTAATTTGGGATATGATCATGTTATGATCATTTGATTGATTATAAAAGGGTTATAATAATCTTGGGGTAATTTTATTATGGGTAAAGGTTGGGTAATTTATTGGTTGGATCATCATATAATCATGATATGATTATATGATGATTAGAGATTAGTTATGTTAGCCATGGTTATAGTTATTTGATTATGTACTAAGTGCATGTTATAATTATGTGGTTAAAATGTTAGCTATGGAAAGTAATGGATGATGATATTGATGAAGATGGTGGTGATATAGTAATGGCTTAGCATGGATAGTTAAGGTAAGTAATCCGGTTACTACATGCTTAATGTGGATATTATTGTATAATGTGTTCATGAATGTTATAGCAAAGATTGGTTATAGTTAAGCTAATTAATTATAATGAGAATTGATGATGGTTATAGAGTTAGTTGTCTAAAGATGTATTAAGGTATGTGTTATTGCCTTATGTGCTATTTGTGCTATGGTTTATGTGTTAGTAATGCTCATGTGAATTGTATAATGATAGAAGCATTGCCATGTATTAGCCGATTATTTACTAAGCGTTATCGCTTACAAGTTATAGTTGTTGATGTTATTGTAGGTTCATGTGCTTGAAGTGATATGGCTTGGATTGGGTGTGGTTCATGGATTGATTATTGAAGATGGTAATATGTTATATTAGGAGCTAGGTAGATACCAAGCTCGTGTGACGAATTTGTACCCCCGTGAGTCTTTTTATAGTTTGTAAAAGTGTCGTCAATCAATAAGTGTATGTCATAGTTGTTATAGTATTTTAAATGGTCAATTTGGAAGTCATGGTTAGTTTAAAAGGGTGTTTGGATGTAAGTGTATTTCAACCCATTTTGGGTTGGATGGGTCAAATAAGTAATAAAATACATCATGGTTGATTTAATTATAGTTTGTAAGGTTTTTAGTTATTTTGAAAATTTTCAAGTGTTAATTTGATTGAAAGGAGTCAATTTGGTTGTGCAATTTTGCTATAAACAAATGTGCAGGTTTTTGGTCGCGAGGGCTTCAGAAGATAAGGCGACGGCTTCAGGTTATAAATCCTCCGAGTCCGCGTGTTAAGTCTCGAAGATAAATTAAAGACGGCGTCAGCAGTATAAGGCTATAAGCGGCAAATTTCTTATTACAACAAATAAATGAGGTTTTATTGTAATCTTTGGTCATCATTTTAAAAGGGTAAATAAGTATAAGTTATAAAAGGGTTGTCAAAGGTAATTTGTTATAGTTTTGCTATTCTTTGAAGATTTAAAGAAATAGTCAAATGTTCCGCGTCAAAGTTTTAAAATTTGAGTAATTTTTGGTCAAATCCGGAATCGGGGCGTAACAAATTGGTATCAGAGCTTCGGTTTAAGTGAATTAGGTTTCCACTATAGGTTGCCTAGTCTTAAACCACTCTTAGTTGCGAAAAATATGTGAATCGAAATTGTGTATGGTGTGATATAGAGTAAAGCTATGCCTTGTGCTATATGATAACTAGGTGATGATGTGTTATATGTATAGTGATAGTTATAGAATGGATTATGCGTTTGTGCTAAGTGAAATTTTTATATATGTTATAGTGCTATTATGTAATTTATGTAGATTCATGGCGGACCATGTGTGTATAGGTGAGTAGAACACCATAAACGTTTTATAATTGTGTAGTTACGTGTATAGAATTGGATTGGTGTATGTGATGAAAGTCCATGACGGACTAAATGTGTTAGGTTATAGAACGCCGCACACACTAGTAGTGTCGGTGAATATATATGTATATAATTTGTACGTTATAGTAATGATAAGATAGATAATTATAAAACGTTCACCGTGGATGGTGACGGTAGTCGTGAAATGAGTTTTAATTATTTGTCATAGAAGCCATAATGAGACTTGAATAAGATAGGGTATGGCTTGTGTTGTGTTAATGACCAACTTATGGTCTTATTATGTGAATGACTATCGGATAGCCAATATGATGGAATTAGAGATGGGGTAATCGTAAGTCACAAAAAGTAGTAAGTAAACCTAAATGATAATGGATAATAAATATGTTATAATATAATATTAATTGTGTGTAGTAACACACGTGTAAATGTATAGTGGAAATTTGACATATAATAGTTAAGTGTCTAAAAATATAAAGTTGTAGAATGAGATTGAAAGATAACAAGTGTGTAATGGAATAAACCTATAAACGGTTTATATGTGGATAAAGTCAAATAGACTAAAAATAGTAATGGTTAAATGATATGTAGTTTTATTAAGTTAGTGTAAAATCGCACAAAATGTGCAGTTCTGAGTTCGGACGGCGTCATATAGAACCCGACGCCGCATTTTTACCAAAATCTTTCGAGTCGTCACGATTAATATCGGACGCCGTCAAAAATCTTTCTCGAGTCACACAATATTGTCCGACGATGTCGCAAACATTTCCCGACGCATTACGCTTTTAAAAATAAAACTTTCGCTTTTCTTTCTTTCTTTGTCATTAATAAAAGTTTTAAAATTTCCGCTTGGGGCGTAACAACGGTAAAATGTGGAAATGGTCAACAAGGATTGGCGGGTATATGAAAAGTGAGATGAGTAAGCACTAGAAAATTAATAAATGCTATAATAGATCAAATGTTAAGAAATGAGAATCAGAAGATAAGGAGGTGTAACCTACTTGGGTCATAAGATAAAGGTGAGCGATTGAGAGTGCTAAGAGCAAATAGAAGAGAAATGATAATGATAGTCTAAGAAATGTTGAATAATGATTAATTAGTGAAATATAGAAATAGTAGGTTAGATATGATTGCTTAGTTGTACCACGAATGAATAGTTTGTTAAATATAAGAAATGAGTTCATGTTAGACCAAGATGTGTAAGTAAGGGATTAGGTTACGTTTTAATAGTGTTGATAATCGCTTAATAATGATGTGAATGATAGGTTTATGGGATTTAAAAGTTTCTTAAGTATATGTTAAAGTTGTGGAGAATTTATGTAATAGGTTCTATATAGCCTAAGACGACAAGTGAGGTGAATGCTTACTCGTAAGGAAGGGATATATATGATGTGAACCTATGGAGGACTAGAGGTGTGTAAGTGATGAAATTAACATATAAGTTATTGACCTAAGATTATGTGATATAGAGGGGTGGAAATGGCCAGATAAGATTTAAATTATTTAAATTGGTAAGTAGTATTAGAGATGGGTTAGTAAGTAAATTAAGTAATGAAAGTGTTTTTTTTTTAGTAATGAGATGTAAGTAGTGTAAGTCTAGAGTGGAATGAAATTGTATCTATGTATTAAGCACACCGTGCGCTTGAATGGTGTCGGCGAATCTAGTATGAGCATAAGAAAGGATGTGACTAGTCGAGTAATGGTTTATAGAGATTTGGCTCATATTGGGCATGTATGAGCTACGTGTTAATAATGATCAACATATGGTCTCATTAATAAGTCACATCTAGTGAAGGTCAATAAGTGGTATTAAAAACAAGATAAGAGAGAACTTAAATGCAAAGTATGTTGGTATGGAATGGTATGATGTGGCACAAGTATAATAGATGTTGATACATCTGTTACTAAGCGCTTAATGTTATGGAAGTTATGAAAGTGGACTAAGCACATTGTTATGTTAATGATGAGATGAACTGATATAGCTTAAACGCTAATAGTTAGATAAGATGAAGAAGTATGTATGAGATTTAGATGCTACTTTGAAGTTAGTATAACACGGCTATTGTTCCCCATTAGTATTGACTAATATAACAGAAGTGTCGATTAATAAAACATGTTTAAAACATGTAAGAAGAATAGATGAATGCTAATGAGAGGTTGTAGTTGATGACCTATATAAGGTTTATATATAGAAAGTTGGATAGATTAAAACTCTAATAGTATAAGAGTTGAAATTGGTCATCGAAGAGTTAACAAGTGAAAGTCATAATGAGACATATAAACACATAGAGAATGTGTGGGTCATAAATCAGGTAATATCTCATTGATTGTTATAAAGGACAAACAGATATGTATGCATGTATGATAATAGCATTAATCCACGCTATGTTGTTACAAAGATTGGTTACGTAAAACCTCGGAGGAATACGTTATAGAGCGGATCCCTATCAAGGGCCAATTGATGTTATAGAGTCGAATCCCTACGAGGAAGAACCGACGAACGTTATAGCCCCTTTTGGGAATGTTATAGTAAAGGTGGGTCCGAGTCTAAAAGATGAAAAGTGTAAACGTAAATAAAATAGTATAATGTGGTATTAAGTGATAGGAGTACTTGTGTATGTCTGAATTACATAACCATGAGTTCATGTTTCTTGATTTACATCGATTGGGACGCCTCTATGTAAATGAGGAAATATGAACAGTAGGCTATGTGCTCCCGACATGGTACGTAGTAGGTTTAGATGAGTAGAAGGAAATCTAAGAGAAGTTAGAACTTAAAAAAAAAAAAAAAAAAAAAAAAAAAAAAAAAAAAAAGATAGAATAATAGGATTAGACGCAACTTTTAGTTAAGGCCTTATGAGAACCTTCATGTTAGGTGACTTAAGCATAATTTAAAGCGATTACGAGTGTAAAGTAATGTTTATAGTATACCTTGTGGCATGATGTGGTGTAATAATGACCAGAGTGGTCGTAAACATTTAATTATGAGAAGGTAATAAATACTAGCAAAGTATTATAATGAGAACGCTAGTCATAGTTATGTAAGGAAGTAATAGTTAGTATTCGACTTATAAAAAGATAAACGATGTGTAAATAAGTAAAATGTGGAATGGTTGGTTAACTTTGACTAAATATATATATATATATATATATATATATATATATATATATATATATATATATATATATATATATATATATATATATATATATATATATATATATATATATATATATATATATATATATATATATATATATATATATATATATATATATATATATATATATATATATATATATATATATATATATATATAGGTGAATGATATGATAAGAAATTGAATAAGGAATACTTGATTTTGCTAAAATTTTGTCTTGGATAACGTAATGATGTGTTGTTATAGAAATTTTATGATGAAGCAAATGCATTTGGAAATTACTTGTATGGTATGATATAAGTTAAGATTAAGTGTAAATGGCAATAGATTAGAGATTTCGGGACGAAATCTAAATAAGGAGGTAGAATTGTTACACCCAGTATCCCAAATACAACTAGGCCCTACCCTAAATGAATATGGTCTAAGGACTTGACGGATTGACTAGTTGACCCGATAGTCAAACTAATAATTTTTAAATGTTATGTTATTGATCGGCAAAACCGTCTGTTTTTCACGCGAAATGATCACTTGTGAATGACCAGCCGTAAGGAACTTAAAATAGCTCACACACCAATTGCAATGAAGATCGAGAGTATAGTGTTTCCCAGTGTCGTTAAGTCCCAACGAAATGCCATGAGAATAACCAAACGTGTAGTGATCGAGAGATTTGAACGGAAAGGAGGATTGTGAATTATTATAACTAAGGAAAAAGCCCATAAACTACAGGGCTTAAATGCAAATTAAAGGAAATTAAAAAGATAAAATCTATTAAATAAACGCTATCACTATATTTAAAATGATGCTTTTTGTTTTTATGTTTTTACAAAACTGAAATTAAAATCTACGTGACGTACAAATTAAAAAGTGAAATTTACACAATATTAACCCTAAAAATATGAAAAATACATTTTTACAAACCTAATGATAAAAGAAAATTATTTTTATAATTATTTATCTAATTATTATTAATTAAAAACTATTTTTAACTATTTAATATTAGCCTAAAATACAAGAAAATATGAAATAAACCTAGAAAAATAAAATTAAGACTTAGAAAAATCTAAAATATCAAAATAGAATTTTCAAACTATTTTGTATTTTTCGATTATTTTCTATTTTCTATGAATTTTAAACTATTAAAACTAATTAAATTACTAAAAATTACAAAATAAACTATGAAAAATATGGAAAATTACTTTTTTACTTATTATATTTATCTAAACTTAATACAAATGAAAAATTATTTTTTGAACCTTTTCTTAATT